>LPNX010507195.1:92625-156401 GCA_001517045.1 Pseudotsuga menziesii | reverse complement strand
CATATTCATTATTTTTTGGGAAAAAAATAACATACCAACCTTAGAAGAACCTTGTTTTTTGGGATTTATACTTAGTTTCCATAAATAAAAGTTATATATTCTGAAAGGTAATCCGATTGTCCACGTTTCATATTCTTACGCCATATTCCAAAAATTTGTGTAGGTACCTCTAATATTGTTTTTTGACGTTCATATTTCTGTTTTTCCAGAAGTCCATTGCAACGAACGCGTCATAAGTGACTAGCATTAGCTTGCACCAACCCATAACATATTAGGAGTTATCAAATTTGAAGAAAAAAAAGATAAGAGAGATTTTTCTATCTTGGTCCATGTGTTGTTTGGGGCAACTTTCATCGGAATTGATGTGTAATGAAACCGAATGTGTTATTAAAGAGGATTAAAAAATTTCATAAAAAATCATATAGCATACTAGGAGTTATCAAATTTGAAAAAAAAGAAAAAAGATAAAGTTTAGTGTTGAAGGTTTATTTACACACATTTTTGTGGCATGAAAAAATAAAATATGGAAATAAGTCGGAACTGTATTGATTGAATAAGACTTTATATTTTGTTTTTATTATGTTTTTGGTTATTAGTTCTTTTATTTTTATTTTATAATGTTAAAGCAAAATTTATCTTCATTTTATATTGAGATTGTTTTACAATAATTTTTTTCTAATAAAATTTATTATTTGTATTTTAATTTATGTTTTTGGTTATTAATTTTTTTTATTTTTATCTTCATTTTGTATTGAGAATTTTTTACAATAATCAATTTAAAAAAAAAAATATTATTTGTATTTTAATTATTTAATTATATTATTTATAATATATATACGAACAAGATAAAAATATATAGAAAAAAATCTTAAAAAGAAAATTCATGAATCTAAATCAAATTAAGGAATGAAAAGAGAATTGAAAAATGGCCATGCTTTTAGCATAAAAATCTCGAAATGATGGAAAAAGATCAAATTAAAGAATGAAAAAAGAATTGAAAAATGGCCATGCTTTTAACATAAAAATCTCCAAATGATCGAAAAAGATTATGCTTTTAGCATAAAAATCTCCAAATGATGGAAAGAGATAAAGCTTGAATTAATATTATAGCATGGAAAAAGGCAATAAAAAGGTGAAGTGGAAAGATGACATAACGTTACGAACACCAAAACTGAGCATCATAAAGGAGGGCCTGGATGCACAAGAAAACAAAGGAGTTAGAAGATAGTAGTTAGGAATTTTGCTCATGTATTTATGAAGAATCAAATGTGTTTGTATTAATGAGCCTTATCTCAAGGTTGTAATTATTTGAAAATTGAATATTATCTTCTTAAATTGATTCGAAAAGTCTACATATAGATTAAGAATATTTATAAATGTTTCAAAAGCTTATTATAAATTAAGAATATAAAGTAGTTTAAATGTCTGAAAGTGGAAAGATAAAGATTTTTAATTTAAATTATGAAACAAAACTTTTAATATTGAGAAAAATGTCAATTTGTTTACATTTTAAATAATGTTTCACTTTTTTCAATGTAACTTGTAATCAATCTTTGTATTTTAATAAAAAAATCAATGTTAGTTATAGAGTTGTGTATGATTGGAAGGCAAAGACTTTTAATGTAAATCATTAAAAAAATCCCTTAGCATTGAGAAAAATGCCAATTTTTTTACATTGTAAATAAAGTGCCACTTTTTTCATTGTAACTTGTAATCTATCTACTTATGTTTTAATAAGAATCAATGTTAGTTATAGAGTTGTGTGTGATTATGGTTTTTTTCCTTGGTGTTTAGATTATTATCTAATTATAATGTTTAATTTAGTTTATTCTATATTGTATATTTTATATAATATAATATAATATAAGGAGCTTTTCAATGACATGCCAAGTTTACTTGGATGTGGGTGATTACGTGTCATAAAAAGGAGTAGGAGCAGTTGTAGGGACACATAGTTGTCTCTCGACGTCACTCCCTTGACTTACTACCATTCAGTCTTTATTGAAACAGGACGTCTTCTCCCTCGATCCACGCAGGTTCTCTAGGCTAATGATGAGAGGTGACTTCCCCTTCGTCATCCGGTACCTTGCTCCATTGTGCATAGTAATGGCGATCTTAACTACGCCTCAAGTTTTGTGTATCCCTCTTATGGGTATCCCGTTCAATGCCTCTTCCCTCATTTGCTCTCCCTTATGCAATTCAATGAAGGTTGAACTCTTGGCAAAGCTTGTGGCGACTGTGAAGCGAACTAGCTTCAACCCTCCTACACCTACCCTCTCAGTCAAAGTGCAAAATCCTTACCACTCAGTGCCCCCAGCTCATCTGAAGATGTCTTGCAAACTATGTGCTACGCCAAGGCGAGGATGTGGTGGCCGTGGAAATGCCAACGAGCGTGCCAAAAGTCTCATGGCTCAGGCTAACACGGAAGGCTACAATGTAGAAATACCAGATTATTGTCGTCAACTTATGGATGTATGGGAGGATGAGCTCATGGGCTCACACTCCATAGCAAACCAGACTATCCTCCGCATGCGCAAGTTTTGGGTGGTCAAAAATATCCTGTACTGGCTTATCCTCTGTCTCATAGGTACCCAGAATAAACCCCTGGGTTCCTCTTCAATCCCTTCTATGGCTCCCATGGACATATAACATCGTCCTCCTCCTCCTACGAGCACCATAGCAAGAACAATGCAGAGTAAATCAACCATCAACATTGCGGAAGATTATAGGAAAATTGAACTGCTCCTTGTTTAGCGGAATCCCTCTAGCAGCAAGGAGGATACTAGAAATGGGGAGGATACAAGGAGCGACGCTAAGATCTCCGAAAAGACAGTGGTCGAAAATCTGTCAACCCACCGGCTCCCCCAGCGGATGGAGGACCAAATTCACAGCTCGACTTTGGATTTGGGGTTCCTATCGAGGAGGAGATGCCCTCTAAGCCATAAGTCCAACTTCCATGGTTCTAGTGTCTTTTCTTTTTGTCGTGGTCATTATGGGCCTAGACCTACCAGTTAATCACAGTAGTCATACTCAGTTATTTTGCTTCAACTCTGCTAATTTTGCTATCACTATGATCTGTTTTCCCTTTTTTAGGGGGATCAATTTGATTGTGAAAGTCTGAATTCTCCCAAGGGGCGGGTCTCAACTCACTCTCTGCTAAATTCTGTTCGCGAAATTGCCTCTATGATTTGTACTTTTGAATGTATTATTATTTTGATTTAATAGATTAAGTCTCTGAAATTACAAAAAAAAAATAGCATGTCAATTTTTTCACTTAAAAAAAAGTCTTACACCTTAAAGGATTTGATCCTTCTCTACCCATGATAGATCCAAAGTTTAAATATATCTATACTTATTTTTATCTCAATTAAAATTTTGATTTTATTTTAACAATAGTATCCATTCTAATCACAAGAACCCAAAACTGAAAAATATATCAAGAAATCAAGGTAACAATAATAATGCAATGTGCATTGTTTGTGCAATGTTTCACATTTATTTCACATGGAAAAGATACTTTTAACTTTTATAAAAATGTGTCATAAAGTCGACAACACAAAGTTACATATTGCAGAATAGGCCGAGGGAAAACATAATGTCTATCCAATCATAATGCAAGTATCAAAAATAAAAAACATCTGTATAAGTTGTCAAGAGCTAGACAATTGCATAAAAGATAACTGAAAACCTTCGGGAATTGATGGGCTTATGGAAAAAAGATCCAAAATAACTAATATATAAGGCTAATAACTTAGTGAGTATTTATCAAGCCTGAGCCTGTCAAGTATCCCTTTGTGTATTCCTCCCAAAATATTAATCTTGCTCCCAATCCAATAGCCCTTTTTAAGAGGTCATCTGCTAAGGAGTTGAACTCCCTATACATAGGCTGAAAATTCAAAGAGCTAAAGTGTCCAAATAGGTCTTTCCCTCGGCAGAGCCAATGTTCAATTTCAACTGAGTGAATATTATGTTTACCCAGCGCTAATCGACAATTACTTTTGAGTCTCATCATAGTCATAGTCATCGTGATCATCATCATCATCATCATCCTCATCATCATCATCACCATCATTGTTCATCATCATCGTCATCGCCATCATCATCATCAGCATCACCATCATTGTTCATCATCATCGTCATCGCCATCATCATCATCAGCATCATCATCATCATCATCATAGTCATCATCATCATCATCATCATTGTCATCATCATCCTCCTCCTCATCATCATTGTTCATCATCATCATTCCATTGCAAATGCTTGAAAATAAAATCAAAACAAAGTTTTAACTTAACATATGCGTGCACATGTGTTTAACGCATACACACTAAGAAGCGTGATCACGCTTCTAGTGCATGTGCGTCATGTTTTAAACTACACACAAGCGTGATTTAAATTTAGAATTTTGGTGGGCATCTTTTTTCCAACCTACGTGGTGGATGACTTGTCTGCTTTGGTTTTAGGTTCAGGTTGCCAAACCAAGTGGTTTGGACTGTCTTATGACATAAAACATGTTTTGTACCACTTCTCCTATTTGGTGCATGATTTTCCATATGCCACGCTTGTCCACTGCTAATGAAAATTCACACACTTTTGTAGCTTTGTCTATAGATTCTGAATATGTATTTTTTATTTAAATCTATTATCTTTTTCTATTTTTTATTTAATGTTAAATAGACTAACGTCAATCTAACATAAAAGGTAGTCTATTTGTTTTGGCTATAACTTTTGATTGGCTCACCTATTTAGAAAACGGAAAAGAACCTGCACAAGAAGACACAAAGACCTACATCCTAAAAAAAAATATCATTCATTGACTATGTTAAGACCAAGATGTCATGGACCAATGTTTGACCTTGTCATTTTAGGGCGTTACTAACTTCCTTAATTTAAAAATATATATATAACATAAATAAATGTGGAAAAATAACGCTCCACTAGACACACCTGTTATCTACAACTCTATATAATTTTTTTCACAAACGAGTGGACCAACAAAAACATATTCATTATTTTTTGGGAAAAAAATAACATACCAACCTTAGAAGAAAATTGTTTTTTGGGATTTATACTTAGCTTCCATGAATAAAAGTTATATATTCCGAAAGGTAATCCGATTGTGCACGTTTCATATTCTTACGCCATATTCCAAAAAGTTGTGTAGGTACCTCTAATATTGTTTTTTTGACGTTCAAATTTCTATTTTTCCAGAAGTCCATTGCAACGAACGCGTCATAAGTGACTAGCATTAGCTTGCACTAGCTCATAATATATTAGGAGTTATCAAATTTGGAAAAAAAAAAGATAAGAGAGATTTTTCTCTCTTGGTCCATGTCTTTTTTGGGCAACTTTCATCGAGATTGATGTGTAATGAAACCGAATGTGTTATTAAAGAGGAATAAAAAATGTCATAAAAAATCATATTACATACTAGGAGTTATCAAATTTGAAAAAAAAAGAAGATAAAGTTTAGTGTTGAAGGTTTATTTACACACATTTTTGTGGCATGAAAAAATAAAATATAGAAATATGTTGGAATTGTATTGATTGAATAAGACTTTATATTTTGTTTTTATTATGTTTTTGGTTATTAGTTTTTTTATTTTTATTTTATATTGTTAAAGCAAAATTTATCTTCATTTCATGTTGAGATTTTTTTATAATAATTTTTTTTTAATGAAATTTATTATTTTTATTTTAATTTATGTTTTTGGTTATTAATTTTTTTATTTTTATTTTATAATGTTAAAAGCAAAACTTATCTTCATTTTGTATTGAGAATTTTTTACAATAATTTTTTTTAATAAAATTTATTATTTGTATTTTAATTTATGTTTTTGGTTATTAATTTATTTTATTTTTATTTTATAATGTTAAAAGCAAAACTTATCTTCATTTTGTATTGAGATTTTTTTACAATAATCAAATTTTTTTAATAAAATTTATTATTTGTATTTTAATTATTGAATTATATTATTTATAATATATATACAAACAAGATAAAAATATATAGAAAAAAATCTTAAAAAGAATCTAAATCAAATTAAGGGATGAAAAGAGAATTGAAAAATGGCCATGCTTTTAGCATAAAAATCTCCAGATGATGGAAAAAGATCAAATTAAAGAATGAAAAAAGAATTGAAAAATGGCCATGCTTTTAGCATAAAAATCTCTAAATGATGGAAAAAGATTAAGCTTAAATTAATATTATAGCATGGAAAAAGGCAATAAAAAAGTGAAGTGGAAAGATGACATAACTTTATGAACACCAAAACTGAGCATCATAAAGGAGAGCCTGGATGTACAAGAAAACAAAGGAGTTAGAAGTTATTATTTAAAATTCATAGAAATTTTGCTCATGTATTTATGGAGAATCAAATGTGTTTGTATTAATGAACCTTATCTCAAGGTTGTAATTATTTGAAAAATGAATATTATCTTCTTAAATTGATTTGAAAAGTCTACATATAGATTAAGAATATTTATAAATGTTTAAAAAGCTTATTATAATTTAAGAATATAAAGTAGTTGTGGAAAGCTGGAAAGATTTTTAATTTAAATCATAAAACAAAACTTTTAATATTGAGAAAAATGTCAATTTTTTTTTACTTTAAATAATGTGTCACTTTTGTCATTGTAACTTGTATTCTATTTTGTATTTTAATAAAAAAATCAATGTAAGTTATAGAGTTGTGTATGATTGGAAGGCAAAGACTTTTAATGTAAATCATTAAACAAAACCCTTAGAAAAATGTCAATTTTTTTACATTGTAAATAAAGTGCCACTTTTTTCATTGTAACTTGTAATCTATCTCCTTATGTTAATAAGAATCAATGTTAGTTATCTATCTACTTATGTTAATAAGAATCAATGTTAGTTATAGAGTTGTGTGTGATTATGGTTTTTTTCTTGGTGTTTAGATTATTATCTAATTATAATGTTTAATTTAGTTTATTTTATATTGTATACTTTATATAATATAATATAAGGAGCTTTTTAATGACATGTCAAGTTTACTTGGATGTGGGTGATTACGTGTCATAAAGAGGAGCAGAAGTAGCTGTAGGGACACATAGTTGTCTCTCGACGTCACTCCCTTGACTTACCACCATTCAGTCTTTAATGAAACATGACGTCTTCTCCCTCGATCCACGCGAGTTCTCTAGGCTAATGATGAGAGGTGACTTCCCCTCCGTCACTCAGTACCTTGCTCCATTGTGCATAGTAATGGTGATATTAACTACGCCTCAAGTCCTGTATATCCCTCTTATGGGCAGCTCGTTCAACGCATCTTCCCTCATTTGCTCTCCCTTGTGCAATTCAGTGAAGGTTGAACTCTTGGCAAAGCTTGTGGCGACTGTGAAGCGAACTAGTTTCAACCCTCCTACACCTACCCTCTCAGTCGAAGTGCAAAATCCTTACCACTCAGTGCTCCCAGCTCATTTGAAGATGCCTTGCAAACTACATGTATGCCAAGGCGAGGACGTGGTGGCCGTGGAAATGCCAACGAGCGTGCCAAAAGTCTCATGGCTCAGGCTAACACGGAAGGCTACAATGTAGAAATACCAAATTATCTTCGTCAACTTATGGATGTCTGGGAGGACGAGCTCATGGGCTCACACTCTGCGGAAAACAGGACTGTCCTCCGCATGCCCAACTTTTGGGTGGTCAAAAATATCATGTACTGGCTTATCCTCTGTCTCATAGGTACCCAGAATGAACCCCTGGATTCCTCTTCAATACCTTCTACGACTCCCATGGACATATAACATCGTCCTCCTCCTCCTACGAGGACCATAGCAAGCACAATGCAGAGTAAATCAACCATCAACATTGCAGAAGAGTATAGGAAAACTGAATCGCTCCTTGTTCAACGGAATCCCTCTAGCAACAAGGAGGATACTAGCAATGAGGAGGATACCAGGAGCGACGCTAAGAGCTCTGGAAAGACAGTGGTCAAACATATGTCAACCCATCGGCTCCCCCAGCAGATGGAGGACCAAATTCACAACTCGACTTTGGCCTTGGGGTTCCTATCGAGGAGGAGTTACCCTCTAAGCCATAATTCCAACTTCCATGGTTCTATTGTCTTTTCTTTTTGTCGTGGTCATCATGGATCTAGACCTACTAGTTAATCACAATAGTCTTACTCAGTTATTTTGCTTCAACTCTGCTAATTTTGCTATCACTATGATCTATTTTCCCTTTTACAAGGGGATCAATTTGACTGTGAAAGTCTAAATTCTCCCAAGGGGCAAGTCTCAACTCGCTCTCTGCTACATTCTGTTCCCAAACTGCCACTATGATTTGTACTTTTGATTGTATTATTATTTTGATTTAATAGATTCAGTCTTTGAAATTACAACAACATAGCATGTCAAGTTTTTCACTTTAAAAAAAGTCTTACACCTTAAAGGATTTGATCCTTCTCTACCCATGATAGATCCAAAGTTTAAATATATCTACACTTATTTTTATCTCAATTAAAATTTTGATTTTATTTTAACAATAGTATCCATTCTAATCACAAGAACCCAAAACTGAAAAATATATAAAGAAATCAAGGTAACAATAATACTGCAATGTGCATTGTTTATGCAATGTTTCACATTTATTTCACACGGAAAATATAGTTTTAACTTTTATGAAATTGTGCCATAAAGTTGACAACACAAAGTTACATATTGCAGAATAGGCCGAGGGAAAACATAATGTCTATCCAATCATCATGCAAGTATCAAAAATACAAAACATCTGTATAAGTTGTCAAGAGCTAGACAGTTGCATAAAAGATAACTGAAAACCTTCGGGAATTGATGAGCTTATGGCAAAAAGATCCAAAATAACTAATATATAAGGCTAATAACTTAGTGAATATTTATCGAGCCTGAGCCTGTCAAGTATCCCTTTGTGTATTCCTCCCAAAATATCAATCCTACTCCCAATCCAATAGCCCTTTTTGAGAGGTCATCTGCTAAAGAGTTGAACTCCCTATACACATATCTGTTTATAATGGAAACAACATTATAATAATACAGAGACGAGATAAACTTTTATCTTCCAATTCATGTGTTTTATGTGTTCAAAAAACATTTAACTTTCCAATATAAAACAGCCGTTTCTATCATGGTAATATAGGGGCGATATGAACTTTCATCTTCCAATTCATGTGTTTTATCTCTTCAATAAAATTTGAAGATTTTAACTTGCCGATCTAAAACCCCATTTCTATTTTGATGAGAAATTATTTTTTAAATAAATACTCGTCACCTCAAAAGCATATTGTGGTTGATATCAATACACATATCAACATTGGGGCCATTTTCCGAAATAATACTAGACACAAATCTTCCATCAAGGGACAAAAACATATTTTTTTAATACGATAACTACGTAAAATAATTACCACAAATTAACTATCCGGTGTTTACTAAACCAAACTTTTGATGTAGAAGATTGATCTGTGCTCAAGCAAAACCGTATGAATAAGATATTCCTAAAACTCGGGTTTAATTTTTACAAGATATAAAACCCTTTGAAGTATCTTGTAATTTACCATTTAGTATCTGGTAATTTTTTAATATAAAATTTAATGCCGAGACTAGTCGGTGACTCGGTATTGTAGAGCAAGCGACAATGACAGATGTAATAATTACCCCTCAAATTTATTTTTAACCCATTGGATTGACGATCATACCAGAAAGACAAGGAAAAATGAATCAATGTGTGACGCTATCCGTGTCTTAAAGAACGGGTAAATATGACAAAAAAATATTACTTATAAAACAATAAAAATCTGTATACATAATACATGCGTACCTACCTACTACTAATAATTAGTAGAGGGTTTTGAGAGCTAAGAATAGAAGAGGCAGAGGCAGGACAAGGTTCATGGCAGAGACCAAAGCTGGAGGAGATGCACTCGGCGGGGGTGAAGAGGCGGTGGGCGTATTTGCCGGAGCCGACGGAGTCGCTGCGGGCGGGGACGGAGGAGATGAACCGGAGGAACCCGAAGAAGTCGGGGACAACGATGGGGATGGAATGGAGGCAACGGAAGCTGGAGAAGACGACGGAGATGAACCGGGGGAGCCTGAAGGACTCGGGGACAACGATGGGGATGGAAGGGGAGATGGAGGGGAGACGACAGGAGCCGGAGAAGACGACGGAGATGGAGCGGACACGGCAGGAGCCGGCGACGGAGAGGAGGAAGGAACCTTGTGAGTCGGTGTGGAAGCCGGAGCAGAAGCGAATGAAGGAGGAGAGGCAACAATCGAGGGCCCCGGAGAGGCAGCTACTGTCGGTGCGGGGGAGCCACGACTACCATTTCGCGGAGTCAGAACTACGACAACAAGCTTCTCTCCCTTCTGGCAGTTGCTTCGATTGCCGCTAATGAAGTGAAAGGGGCCGTAGCGAGGTAATGTGAAGACCGTGTTCCCGCCTGTGTAAGGCGCAATTGGGCTCGACGTGTTGCAGGCGTCGTAATGCTGCGCTGTAACATGCAGGACGGAGTCCACCGCGGGATTGTATTTGAACACTGTATGAGAAAACGGGATGTCACAGACCACGATTCACGATTAGCATCGTTGTTAGCAATAAAAGGTAGACAGAAATAAAACTAAACTACTTACAGAGCGTGTCGCCGATTAGGAATCGGGTCCTCCCAGCCCACTGGTTGTAAATTGTCTGGTTCTGGGCTCCGGACGGGACAACCCACCCACTTCTGCCTCCCACTACGTACTGACGAGCCGCGGCTCTGTGGAAGAAGGGCAACAGAAAACAGAGCATCCAAGGCCAAACCAGCGCCATCGTGACACGAAAAGCAACAGAAAGAGGGAAGAAAGTTGGGAGGATAGACATTATTGCCTGAGAGGTAGAAATAAGTAGAGCCGGGTGTGGGGCAACGAACAGTGCTTGCTTTCGAAAAGGCGGTCACTTGTCACCGCCTCGCGTGGGATCCGCGGCCGGTTCCCAGACAAACAGCGAAAGCGCCATAAATGTTTTCTGAATTTTACGATCATAGTAAAATTATTAGGGAGTTTGACTCATTCCAGAGCTTTGTCAAGTAGCCCTGCCCCACTCCATTATTGTTGTTAAATGTAGTTGACGTGACTATAAGACGTCTTATCTATAAATCTTCTTTGATTTCAGGAAAAGAAAATTTGGAGAGGCCCCTGGCCACCTGGTCAAGGCGAGCCAGGGAGGGTTGTTAATTGTTATCAACTGATCAAGTGATGTTAAGTTGTATTTTCACAGCCGTAATTTGATTTTATGGCTATTATTATCATAGCCATAATTAGAGCAGTACAATATTATTATCATAGCTATTATAAGTAGTAGAGTAATATAATTTGGTAAATGTGGTTAGGTACAACTAACTACTTAGTTTTGTGAAGATAATTAGTTGTTAAACAAATTGTTAATTTTCAACCATCATTCAACTGAATTTTACTTTAATTTTAAACAGTATGCATTTAACTCAATTCAAGATACCACAACCATGAAATGAATTCCTTAAGCATAACAAAATACGAAGACCATAAAATGAATTCTTATTGTACACTTGGATCAATCTTGTTGATCAACTCAAGCAAGTCCAAAATTTGAGATAATATTTAAATACCTATCTACATAATTAAGATATATACCAAACCTGAATAAAAATTATTTGAACGATCAATAATTAACCTGTTAAACTTGAAATCCAATAGCCTACTGGCCAACCATCCTCACATTAAAACTTGCACAGTGCAAGCTGGTTAATTTTCGCGGATTATTTGAGCGAGGGCACGACGTTGTCATGGTGAAAGAAAAAAGGATGTCGGTCGGTGTGAAAAGTTGGGGCTTAGTCAAGCAGGGTAACTGAACAAGGCGCCAACTGAACAACTCCTTCCTTGGTCAATGTTGTTGAAAGTGACATCTCCAACCCTTCGCACCTAAGAGCTTCAAGTCTATCCAAATGTCTTTCCCACCTTTGACACTTTTACCTGCTATTCTTATCATTTAATGTACATCTAATTTGGGCTTGCACCATGACACGTGTACAATGACTTTGAACACCATGACACGTGTATAATGGATTTGTTTTGAAGCGCCCAGGAAGATACATGATTTTACAAAACACGTGCTCAGAAAGTAAAGCAACATAAATGGAAAGGACTTGATCACTATGTGAACGGAAACTCAGCTTAAGATTTCAAGTGGTCAAACTTTATGATAAAATGCTAATTTCATTTCATTTCATTTTGTCGTAAAATGTAAATGTTAATATGTTTTTTTTAATTTTAATATGTGAAAAAAAAAACTCCGCTTAAGCTTTCATTTGGTCAAACTTTACGATAAAATGAAATGAAAATGATTTTGTCTTTAAAAATGTAAACGTTAAATGTTTTTTTTTTTCCTTTTTCTAAATGATGTGAAAAAAAAAACTCCATTTAAGCTTTTAAGTGGTCGATCTTTATGATAAAATGACAATTTCATTTCATTTGCTTTTGATTTTGTCGTAGAATGTAAATGTTTTATATATATATATTTTTAAATGATGTGAAAAAAGAGGTTTTACATTAAAAAAAAAAAAAAAAACAACCAAATTGCTCTGTTATTCAGGCAGGTTTTTGAGTAAATCTGGTCAAAATTTTGCTTGGAAATGGAAGTTTTAAAAAAAATGCAATTTCAATTATCATTAATATCTTTTTTTTCTAGACTAAATGTTGGATTTAATCATTTATATTTTTCTTAAATTAAATGCAGAATTTTAAAAGTATTGGCTAAGATAACCTACACCCTGGGTCATACCAACCCTTATGATGGCTGGAATTTTTGGGTGTCTTCTCCCAACTAAGACACCCCTTATGAATTGGAGTAGCCTTTCTTACCAGACCAACACTTTAATCGAATGAGCTAGCTAAATTTGACTAGTTTTAATATAAATATTAAAATATATGACTCAAACTTATAATTTTAATAAAATATATATAGTAAAAATAATGAAGAAAATGCTACACTTCATATTTATAAAAAAAAAAAACCTTTATTAGATTTTATAACCAAACTAAAAAAATAAACAAAACAAAGAAAAAACTAAAATAAGAAATACAATAAAAAAAAAACTAAATTGACAAAGTAAATGCTTACTTAAGCTATGAACAATAAATCTACATTAATTTATTTAAAAAAAATTAAATTAAAGGACTTTTGCACTATTTTGCACTAATTTAATGAAATAATTAAATTTAAAATTAAAATAAGCAAATGACTAAATGACTAAAAAGAAATATTTATCCTTCCCTTTTAATAATGAGTTAGGTTGGTAAATCATCAACTATGTGAGTTAAAAAATGCTTAAAGAAAGAAGAACACAAACATAAGCAGCTTAGAGAATTAGTCCTCCAAAACTACTTGTGTTTAAGAATGATGGGTATATAATTGGAGTCCCATCATAAGGATAAGAACGTGCTTTGGTAACACTATAATGTACCCATGCATTCTATTATTATGTGAAATAATAACATTTTAAGGTTGTTAGGAGGAATGATTGGTATCCTTCCTATCTAGGTACAATTCACGCTAGTGATACAATGGGATTGTCATAGCAAGGTTGGATGACCCGTTTGAGTGGGACCCTCAACCTATATTGTGTTAGATTTTTATCATTCAAGCTAGCATTATGATCTTAGGATCTTTAACTGCGAGAATAACATGCATAGCAATAAAACACAAGAGACAGGAGACACAAAGAATTTTCCTTGGGGAAACTATAAAGGAGAAAACCCTGCAACTTCCTCAGAGGTAGAATCAGCACCAAAAGTAAAACCCGAAAACATAAAGATGATCTCTCGACAGCAGTTGTCTCTCTCTCTGATCCCAGCAACTTCTCTCTCACTCATGCGCCCCAATGAGTGAGTGTGTGTGTGATAAATAGAGAGGCTCACTTTCTATTTATATTCTTTTGTTCACTTGAAACCCACTCCAACATGTCGGCCTCACTTAACAATTACTTACTAGAGCCGACATCTCTAGGAGTGTCTAATAACCCTAGTGCCCCACAACTTGTGGGGACTTTGCCTCCTCCGACCAACAAAGAGGGTTATCCTTAACACAACAGTGGGGACTATTACCCCAACTTACAATGACTCACCTAGGGTTGAATTCTCTAGGATAGTCTAATAACCCTAGGGCCCCACAACTACGGGGAATTTAACCCTTGACCTATAGGAGAGTTACCCACAATCACTTGACATGACTTGTTTACATTATAGAAACTCCCGATCGGAACATCGGGGCATGACATGACTCAATTACATTACAAACACTTCCCAGAATAAACATCGGGGTACAATACATAAGAAATACAAGTGAATACATTCTGAAGTTACAATTACATCAACACTCCCTCTTAACTAGGAAGGTATTCTCTCGACACAATTTATCTGCATAAGTCTTCTTCTCTGTATCATCTGGATCATCATTGAGTTCTCGTCATCTTCATCTTCAGGTCATCTTTTTCTTCAAGTCATCTTCATCTGGATTTGGATCATCATCACTGGATCTGGATCATCAATCGATATGGATCATCTCTGCTGGATCAACATCACTGGATCTGGATCATCATCACTGGATTTGGATCATCACTCGATCTGGATTATCATCACTGGATCTAGATCATCACTCGATCTGGATCATCATCACTGGCTCTAGATCATCACTGGATCTAGATCATCACTGCTGGATCATCATCACTGGATCTAGATCATCACTTGATCTGGATCATCACTGTTGGATCATCATCACTGGATCTAGATCATCACTTAATCTAGATCATCACTGGGTCATCATCATAGGTGCTATCTCATGATTCTTCTCATCACAGGAAGTTCTATAGAGCCAGCCCTTTTTCATGTTGGTTGTACGCCTAACCTCCTTGTAGGTCTTCTTTAGCCCTTATATATGACCCTAAGTTAGAATGGCCAGCACTCACATCTGACCATGAGAGGAACACATCCAGCATCATGTCAGAAAGGCACAACCCTTACATTCACCAGCATGACAGTACTCAACTACTGTCATCTGTGAAAAGGATCAGCACTCACATCTGACCTTAACTCGTCAGAAAGGCACAGCACTCACATCTGACCTTGACTTGTTAGAAAGGAACAACACTCACATCCACTAGCATGACAGTACACAACTACTATCATTTGTGGAAAGGAACAACACTCACATCCACCAGCATGACAGTACACAACTACTATCATTTGTGGAAAGGCACAACACTTACATTTTACGTTGACTCGTCAGAAAGGCACTCAGTCCTAGACTGAGGGTTCCTGGTAACTAACCAGGTGCCTCCATTCAAAGAATGGCAGTAGCCCTTATATCTAACCCTAAGTCAGAATGGCCAGCACTCACATCTGACATGGAAGGAACCAATCCTCTCACCATGATAGAATGGCAACAACCCTTATATCTGATCAAGTGGGAACACATCCCTCAATCACATCAGAATGGCCATGCACTCATATCTGATCATGTGAGAATACATCTCACAGTCATATCAGAATGGCCCTCAGTCCTAGACTGAGTTTTCCTTGTAACTGAGCAAGTACCTCCATTCAAAGAATGGCAATAGCCCTTATATCTGATCATGTGGGAACCAATCCTACAGTCACATCAGAATGGCCAACACTCATATCTGACATGGAAGGAACCAATCCTCTCACCATGATAGAATGGATTAGCTCTTACATCTGACCATGGAAGGAACCAATCCTCTCACCATGTCAGAATGGCTCTAGGTCTCATCATTTCCCCTTGGAGGGAACCTCGGTATGGAGAACACGAAGCTTCTCCTTGAAGTACTCAAACTTCACTTTGACCATTTCTAGCATAGAATCACGTCAGGGCTGATTATGTTCAAGGATAACCTGCGAGTTTCGTCAGGACGGATTACATCCGAGGACAACCTACAGGTTTGTTTACATTTGAGCAACCTACGAGCTTCACTAGGATTTATGCTCGGACAACCTGTCTCATCGACTATGTTAGAACTCCCTCTTTCGAGAGATATTGATCTGGATCACATATTGGAGCTTCACTGCTCCTCTCTCCCAAATAGCAAGTGGCAACATCTTTTGCATCAGCTGTACTCAGCACCATGCAGGACTCCATCCTGCCAAACCAAGAGATCACACTTGATCCCATACTAAAGTAACACCTCGGAGTGCTCTTCCTATCAATGGCACTACCTGCCCAATACGAATCCACATAACCCTCCAGGTTAATCTTCTGATTCACCTCATACTTGAGCCCATACTCAACTGTACCCTTTAGGTACCTCACATCATGCTTTACAACCATCAGGTGAACATGTCTCAATGTGTTCACAGCAAAGCAAATATTTGGTCTCGTATTCGTCAGGTACATCAACGAACCAACCATCTGACGATACATCGTAGCATCAACCATTTCTAGTGAAGCAACACTCAATAGCATCAGGTTCGATGCCATAGGTGTCATCATGGCCTTGCAGTCCATCATCTTGAACCTCTTCAGGATATCTACTGCATACTTCCCTTGTCCACACCTCCATGCCTAGAACA
Organism: Pseudotsuga menziesii; assembly: GCA_001517045.1. Taxonomy (NCBI): domain Eukaryota; kingdom Viridiplantae; phylum Streptophyta; class Pinopsida; order Pinales; family Pinaceae; genus Pseudotsuga; species Pseudotsuga menziesii. Next base: position 139,802 of record LPNX010507195.1, on the reverse strand, counting down.
TAGTGCATCATCCCTAAGTCCTTTATCTCGAACTTGGTAGCAAGCCTTCTTCTTGCAAATTTAATGAGTTCCTCTTTTCTGTTAGGAACAAGTCATCGACATATAACAAGAGCATCACTGGTCTTCTGCCTTCAACCTTGAAGCAAAGGTTGGAATCCTTTTTACTCTTAGTAAAGCCTAGAGTCATCAGTAATCTGTCCATCCTGTCATACCATGTCGAACCTCAAGATATTCTATAGTCACTCCCTTTGAAGCGGAGCATCTTACTCCCTCTATCTTCTGTACTCTATGCACTGAAACATTTTGTACTGGAGTGACAAGTAGCTTCCTATGCTACTAATATTCTATGTATCTATCTAGTGTATAGACTTTCATCTTCAACCTTGTAGAAAATGTTAAGATCTTCATCAAGCTCATCATGTATGTGTTTCAACTCCCACTGGCTGCAAATGTCTCTTCGTAGTCTATGCCTTCTTTTCATGAGAATCCTCATGCTACGAATCTTGCCTTGTATCGCACATTGTTTCCATCTACTGCATGATGGAACTACAAACTTCCCTTCATGTATCGATACTGCATCCTAGACATCATTCTTCTTAAACTGGTCTTCCCTTTATTCTTGGTTACTTCTTCATAGCTGGAAGGTTCTGCATCAATGATGTTGCTGCATTCATCATATTATTTTTCATCTTGAATTGTCGTCACTTGTTCTTTGGAACAAGTCTCATCCTTCTTTGCTTGTAGGCGATTATGTATGCGATCTTTCCTACAAGTCAAATGCATTTGTATGGTTAGAAACATTTCATAAGGAATATTCATACTGGCAAATTCTTATACATAAATATATGATCATGCAACTACTTTTTCCAATACAACATTCATACATATCTCACGGAAATTTTCTAGATGCCTTCCATCTCTACCAGGACAACATTGAGATTGTGCACTAATCCAATATGTCAGTAAAGAGGTTTCATTCTAGTTAAGCAGCAATGGAGAGTTGTATAGCACCATGAGTTACTTACCCATCACATGCATATTAGTAGTATACTATCATTAATGCAAACATTCTATCATGCATAATACATTAACTGAATATAAACAAATGCATAACAAAACAATATCATGAAATGACAATTGAATACTTATCTTTATTTGTTTCGTGGGTATACTCCTTCTTGAGTCTTCCTCATTCATAATAGCATCGTTTCTTATCTGAATGCTAAGATGGATAAGAGGTTCTTCAAGATTTGAGTCATTCATATTCCTCATCGCTTGAGGGATCTTCTTTAGATGGTGATAGCTTGATCTTCAGTTTCTCCCATCTTCTCTTCTATTATTATGAGTCGAGCTTCTTCTTCTTCCTAGAGGCTGCTGAAAGTAATCACTTCCTTCTGGCACACATTTCTCGCATGAATGAATCCCATGATCCTCGGAGGCCATTCAAGGTGGCTATCACCACTTCTACATTCTCCACTTCTTCTTCTACTGTTACAAGTTGTTCTTTGATTTGAGAGATCCTCGTAAAGTATGACTGTATGGTCTCTGCATTCTGGATCTTCACATTCTTCAACTGGTTTCTTAAGGTCATATTCTGATTTATGTTCTTCCCTTCAAGTAGCTTGGTCAAGGAATCAAACATCTTTGGTATCTTTAGGGAATACACTTGTGGTACAAGGTGATCCATGATTGAATTAGCAATGATCTTCTTGGCCTTGACCTTCAAGTAGCTTGGTCAAGGAATCAAACATCTTTGGTATCTTTAGGGAATACACTTGTGGTACAAGGTGATCCATGATTGAATTAGCAATGATCTTCTTGGCCTTGACCAAGTTCTTCTTGTGTAAGGCTTTGAGCCTCATCTCCCTCTAGAACTGGAACCTCTCTTCTTATGTAGGTGTCCAATTCATTTTCTTCAGAGAGATCATATACTTCCATGATTGGAAGTTGTCAACTTCAACAATCTTATCATTAAGTTTATGTGATAGATCACTTTGAAATGAGAACCTCAAATGAAAATAGAAAAAGCTTAGATCTTACTGATTTGAGGTGTCTGTCCTGGTTTCGGAACTGGCTGATCTAGGGTTTGTCAGAGAAACCATAATTTTCAAAACTTGGAATCTTTCAGATCTAATTGGATTAAAATATATATCTCTTCAAGTTGAGTTGTCTAATGTACTCCTTTTTTGAAAACTATGGAGGAAAGCTCCCGGAACAGGAAGCCCTAGTTTACCCATTTCTTCTGCTAAAATTGCTAGCACTGTTTTTGCAGTATATCCGAAATTTATTCTCCTTTGTGTCTAAAAATTCTCAATGAGGTAGCCTCTCCTATCCCTATTTCAACACTACAGGTTTCATTAGAATTGGTTTCACCAATTGGGACTTATGATCATTTTCCCAAGGAGACCTGTTATAGGACTGTTCAGAACAATGAAGTTGTACGGACTTCCACATGTCACTGTTTCATTTTCTAGGTCTGAAAATTGGACCACAGAGAGTATATTCCGTTCCATTTTTGGAACATCTTTAGAAATTTCATTTGGACCTTTGTAGCCCAAGATATAGCAATTATCCCTAGGTGTCATGTTTAGGGATGAATCCTGGAAGAGGATGGAACCCTAACTTGGAGGGATCATATATCCTAGAATATAGTGAATCGGAGGCTGAATTTTGGAAAAAATGTAAATCAGGATTTCATCTTCGGCCTGTGAAATTTTTAGCTCCTAAGCCTTCTCCAATCCTGATATATAACGAATCTACCAAAACTTATCAGTTTTAGTATTTTAGGGTTTTTCCAGCTTGGGGTCAAACTAGGGTTTGACTTTCCCGAAGTTATACCCAACCAAAAATATCAACCCAGGTCTCTAGAATTAGATTTTGATGAGGATATAAATCCTATGTCGGGCTCACTAAAAAATTCCTCTTCTATATAAAACCCTAATTTCCCACACAGAAAACTGAAAATGCTTAGAATTGAATTCTGCTTCGACAGAAAGATGTGCCCTTCAATGGAGAGTTAGCCTAGCATACTTTTGCTGATAGATTGTGGAGAGAGACCCAAAATGTAAGAATCCCTAGCTTCTGTAGCTGCACAATGTCTTCCTCTCAGGTTAGCTCTAATACCATGTTAGATTTTTATCATTCAAGATAGCATTATGATCTTAGGATCTTTAACTGAGAGAATAGCATGCACAGCAATAAAACACAAGAGACAAGAGACACAGATAATTTTCCTTAGGGAAACCATAAAGGAGAAAACCCCACAATTTCCTTAGAGATAGAATCAGCACCAAAATTAAAACTCGAAAACATAAAGATGATCTCCCGACAGCAGTAGTCTCTCTCTCTGATCCCAACAACTTATCTCTCACTCATGCGCCCTAATGAGTGAGTGTGTGTGATAAATAGAGAGGCTCACTCTCTATTTATATTCTTTCGTTCACTTGAAACCCACTCCAACATGTCGGCCTCACTTAACAATTGCTTACTAGAGCCGACATGTCTAGGAGTGTCTAATAACCCTATTGCCCCACAACTTGTGGGGACTTTTCCTCCTCCGACCAACAAAGAGGGTTATCCTTAACACAATGGTGGGGACTATTGCCCCAAATTACAATGAATCACCTAGGGTTGACTTCTCTAGGATAGTCTAATAACCCTAGGGCCCCACAACTGTTGGGACTTTAACCCTTGACCAATAGGAGGGTTACCAACAATCACTTAACATGACTTGTTTAGATTATAGAAACTCCCGATGGGAACATCGGGGCATGAAATGACTCAATCACATTACAAAAACTTCCTAGAATAAACATCGGGATACAATACATAAGAAATACAAGTGAATACATTCCGAAGTTACAATTACATCAACACTCCCTCTTAACTAGGAAGGTATTCTCTCAACACAATTTATCAACATAAGTCTTCTTCTCTGTATCATCTGGATCATCATCGAGTTCTTATCATCTTCAAGTCATCTTCATCTTCAGGTCATCTTTATCTTCAAGTCATCTTCATTTGGATTTGGATCATCATCACTGGATCTGGATAATCACTCGTTTTGGATCATCTCTGCTGGATCAACATCATTGGATCTGGATCATCACTCGATCTGGATCATCACTCGATCTGGATCATCATCACTGGATCTGGATCGTCACTTGATCTGGATCATCATCACTGGATCTACATCATCACTCGATCTGGATCATCATCACTAGATCATCACTCGATCTGGATCATCATCATTGGATCTAGATCATCAATCGATCTGGATCATCACTGCTGGATCATCATCACTGGATCGAGATCATCACTCGATCTGGATCATTACTGTTGGATCATCATCACTGGATCTAGATCATCACTCAATTTGGATCATCACTGCTGGATCATCATCATTGGATCTATATCATCACTTGATATGGATCATCACTGGGTCATCATCATAGGTGCTACCTCATGATTCTTCTCGTCACAGGAATTTCTATAGAGCCAGCCCTTTTTCATGCTGGTTGTAGGCCTAGCCTCCTTGTAGGTCTTCTTTAGCCCTTATATCTGACCCTAAGTTAGAATGGCCAGCACTCACATCTGACCATGAGAGGAACACATCCAACATCATGTCAAAAAGGCACATCGCTTACATTCACTAGCATGACAGTACTCAACTACTATCATCTGTGAAAAGACTTAGCACTCACATCTGACCTTGAATCATCAGAAAGGCACAACACTCACTTCTGACCTTGACTCATTAGAAAGGCACATAACTCACATTTGACCTTGACTTGTCAGAAAGGCACAACACTCACATCCACCAGCATGACAGTACACAACTACTATCATCTGTGTAAAGGAACAACACTCACATCCACCAGCATGACAATACACAACTACTATCATCTGAGGAAAGGAACAACACTTACATTTGACCTTGACTCGTCAGAAAGGAACTCAGTCCTAGACTGAGGGTTCCTGGTAATTGACCAGGTGCCTCCATTCAGAGAATGGCAGTAGCCCTTATATCTGACCCTAAGTCAGAATGGCCAGCACTCACATCTGACATGGAAGGAACCAATCCTTTCACCATGACAGAATGGAAACAACCCTTATATCTGATCAAGTGGGAACACTCCCCTCAATCACATTAGAATCACCATGCACTCATATCTAATCATGTGAGAACACATCTCACAATCATATCAGAATGGACCTCAGTCCTAGACTGAGTTTTCCTGGTAACTGAGCAGGTAGCTCCATTCAAAGAATGGCAATAGACCTTATATCTGATCATGTAGGAACCAATCCTACAGTCACATCAGAATGGCCAGCACTCATATCTGACATAGAAGGAACCAATCCTCTCACCATGATAGAATGGCTCAGCTCTTACAACTGACCATGGAAGGAACCAATCCTCTCACCATGTCAGAATGGCTCTAGGTCTCATCATTTCCCCTTGGAGGGAACCTCGGTATGGAGAACACCAAGCTTCTCCCTAAAGTACTCAAACTTCACTTTGACCATTTCTAGCATAGAATCATGTCAGGGCTGATTACGTTCAAGGATAACCTACGAGTTTTGTCAGGACGGATTACATTCGAGGACAACCTACAGGTCTGTTTACATCTGAGTAATCTATGAGCTTCGCCAGGATTTATGCTCAGACAACTTGTCTCATCGACTATTATAACTCCCTCTTTCGAGAGATCTTGATCTGGATCACATACTAGAGCTTCACTGCTCCTCTCTCCCAAATAGCAAGTGGCAACATCTTTTGCCTCAGCTGTACTCAACACCATGCAGAATTCCATCCTACCAAACCAAGAGATCACACTTGATCCCATACTAAAGTAACACCTCGAAGTGCTCTTCCTATCAATGGCATTGCCTGCCCAATACGAATCCACATAACCCTCCAGGTTAATCTTCTGATTCGCCTCATACTTGAGCCTATACTCAACTATACCCTTCAGGTACCTCACAGCATGCTTTACAACCATCAAGTGAACATGTCTCAATGTGTTCACAGCAAAGCAAATATTTGGTCTCTAATTTGTCAGGTACATTAAGGAACCAACCATTTGACGATACATCGTAGCATCAACCATCTCTGGTGAAACAACACTCAATAGCTTCGGGTTCGATGCCATAAGTGTGGTCATGGCCTTGCAGTCCATGATCTTGAACCTCTTCAGGATCTCTACTGCATACTTCCCTTGTCCACACCTCCATGCCTAGAACATAGTACATCATCCCCAATTCCTTTATCTCGAACTCAGTAGTGAGTCTTCTTCTTGCAAATTTAATGAGTTCCTCTTTTCTGTCAGGAACAAGTCATCGACATATAACAAGAGCATCACTGGTCTTCTGCCTTCAACCTTGAAGCAAAGGTTGGAATCCTTTTTACTCTCAGTAAAGCCTATAGTCATCAGTAATATGTCCATCTTGTCGTACCATGTCGAACCTTAAGATATTCTATAGTCACTCCCTCTGAAGCGGAGCATCATACTCCCTCTGTCTTCCGTACTCTATGCACTGAAACATTCTGTACCGGAGTGACAAGTAGCTTCCTATGCTACTAATATTCTATGTATCTATCTAGTGTATAGAATTTCATCTTCAACCTTATAGCAAATGTTAAGATCTTCATCAAGCTTATCATGTATGTGTTTCAACTCCCACTGGTTGCAAATGTCTCTTCGTAGTCTATGCCTTCTTTTCATGAGAATCCTCGTGATACAAATCTTGCCTTGTATCCCATGATGTTTCCATCTACTGCATGATGGAACTATGAACTTCCCTTCATGTATCGATACTGCATCCTAGACATCATTCTTCTTGAACTGGTCTTCCCTTTATTCTTGGTTACTTCTTCATAGCTGGAAGGTTCTGCATCAATGATGTCGCTGCATTCATCATATTTTTTTTCATCTTGAACTGTCATCACTTGTTCTTTGGAACAAGTCTCATCCTTCTTTGCTTGTAGGCGATTATGTATGCGATCTTTCCTACAAGTCAAATGCATATTTATGGTTAGAAACATTTCATAAGGAATATTCATACTGGCAAATTCTTATGCATAAATATATGATCATGCAACTACTTTAGCCAATACAACATTCATCCATATCTCACAGAAACTTTCTAGATGCCTTCCATCTCTACCAGGACAACATTGAGATTGTGCACTAATCCAATATGTCAGCAAAGAGGTTTCATTCTAGTTAAGCAGCAATGGAGAGTTGTATAGCACCATGAGTTACTTACCCATCAAATGCATATTAGTAGTATACTGTCATTAATGCAAACATTCTATCATGCATAATACATTAACTGAATATAAACAAATGCATAACAAAACAATATCATGAAATGACAATTGAGTACTTATCTTTATTTGTTTCGTGGGTATATTCCTTCTTGAGTCTTCCTCATTCATAATAGCATCATTTCTTATCCGAATGCTAAGATGGATAAGAGGTTCTTCAAGATTTGAGTCATTCGTATTCCTCATCACTTGAGGGATCTTCTTTAGATGGTGATATCTTGATCTTCAGTTTCTACCATCTTCTCTTCTCTTATTATGAGTCGAGCTTCTTCTTCTTCCCAGAGGCTGCTGAAAGTAATCACTTCCTTCTGGCACACATTTCTCGCATGAATGAATCCCATGATCCTTGGAGGCCATTCAAGGTGGCTATCACCACTTCTGCATCCTCCACTTCTTCTTCTACTGTTACAAGTTGTTCTTTGATTTGAGAGACCCTCGTAAAGTATGACTGTATGGTCTCTGCATTTTGGATCTTCACATTCTTCAACTGGTTTCTTAAGGTCATATTTTGATTTATGTTCTTCCCTTCAAATAGCTTGGTCAAGGAATCAAACATCTTCGGTGTCTTTATGGAATACACTTGTGGTACAAGGTGATCCATGATTGAATTAGCAATGATCTTCATGGCCTTGACCAAGTTCTTCTTGTGTAAGGCTTTGAGCCTCATCTCCCTCTGGAACTGGAACCTCTCTTCTTATGTAGGTGTCCAATTCATTTTCTTCAGAGAGATCATATACTTCCATGATTGGAAGTTGTCAACTTCAACAATATTATCATCAATATTATGTGATATATCACTTTGAAATGAGAACCTCAAATGAAAATAGAAAAAGATTAGATCTTACCGATTTGAGGTGTCTGTCCTGGTTCCAGAGCTGGTTGATCTAGGGTTTGTCAGAGAAACCCTAATTTTCAAAACTTGAAATATTTCAGATCTGATTGGATAGAAATATAGATCTATTCAAGTTGACCTATCTAATGTACTCCTTTTTCGAAAACAGTGGAGGGAAGCTCCCGAAACAGGAAGACCTAGTTTACCAATTTCTTCTGCAGAAATGCCTAATACTGTTTCTGTGGTATCTCTGAAATTACTACTCCTCTATGTCTAAAACTTGTTAATGAGGTAGCCTCTCCTATCCCTATTTCAACACTATAGGTTTCATCAGAATTGGTTTCACCAATTGGGACTTATGATCATTTTCCCAAGGGGACCTGTTACAGGACTGTTCAGAACAATGAAGTTGTACGGACTTCCACATGTCACTGTTTCATTTTCTTTGTCTGAAACTCGGACCACAGAGAGTATATTAAATTCCCATTTTGGAACATCTTTAGAAATTTAATTTGGAATTTTGTATCCCAATATATAGAAATTCTCCCCAGGTGTCCTGTTTAGGGATGAATCCTGGAAGAGGATGGAACCCTAACTTGGAGGGATCATATCTCGTAGAATATAGTGAATCAGAGGATGAATTTTTGAAAAAATATAAATCAAGATTTAATATTCGGCTTGTGAAATTTTTAGCTCTCGATCCTTCTCCAATATTGAGATATAGCGAATCTACCAAAACTTATCAGTTTTAGTATTTTAGGGTTTTTCCAGCTTGGGGTCAAATTAGGGTTTGACTTTCCCAGAGTTATACCCAACCAAAAATCTCAACCCGGGTCTCTAGACTTTGATTTTGATGAGGATATAAATCCTATGTCGGGCTCACTAAAAAATTCCTCTTCTGTATAAATCCCTAATTTCCCGCACAGAAAACTGAAAATGCTTAGAATTGAATTCTGCTTCGACAGAAAGATGCGCCCTTCAATGGAGAGTTAGCCTAGCATACTTTTGCTGATGGATTGTGGAGAGAGACCCAAAAAGTAAGAATCCCTAGCTTTTGTAGCTACATAATGTCTTCTTCTCAGGTTAGCTCTGATACCATGTTAGATTTTTATCATTCAAGCTAGCATTTTGATTTTAGGATCTTTAATTGAGAGAATAACATGCACAACAATAAAACACAAGAGACAAGAGACACAAAGAATTTTCCTTGGGGAAACCATAAAGGAGAAAAACCTGCAACTTCCTTAGAGATAGAATCAGCACCAAAAGTAAAACCCAAAAACATAAAGATGATCTCCCGACAACAGTAATCTCTCTCTCTGATCCCAGCAACTTCACTCTCACTCATGCGCCCCAATGAGTGAGTGTGTGTGATAAATAGAGAGACTCACTCTCTATTTATATTCTTTCGTTCACTTGAAACCCACTCCAACATGTCGGCCTCACTTAACAATTACTTACTAGAGCCAACATCTCTAGGAGTGTCTAATAAACCTAGTGCCCCACAACTTGTGGGGACTTTGCCTCCTCTGACCAACAAAGAGGGTTATCCTTAACACAACGGTGGGGACTATTACCCCAACTTACAATGACTCACCTAGGGTCGACTTCTATAGGATAGTCTAACAAGCCTAGGGCCCCACAATTGCGGTGACTTTAACCCTTGACCAATAGGAGGGTTACCCACAATCACTTGACATGACTTGTTTACATTATAGAAACTCCCGATCAAAACATCGGGGCATGACATGACTCAATTACATTACAAACACTTCCTATAATAAACATCGGGGTACAATACATAAGAAATACAAATGAATACATTCCGAAGTTACAATTACATCAACATATTGGATGTGTCTTTGAACATTTGATCCCTAGGCTAAACTATGGGATATGTAGCTTGCATGTTGCTACATATTCGCGAGGCGTAGGAATAATATCATTCTAAAGGCTAAGACAAACTCAACTAATTTTATAAACAAACATATATCTAACACAAATTAAATCTATTCAAAATAACAATAACATTATGACAACAATAGATTTAATTTTAACAATTAGAAACTCAACTATGACAACGATAGATTTAACTAGACAAAAACTAATTTAGAATATTGAAACAACTATTATAAAGTCACAAAAACATAATAAGATTACAAAAATATTCTACAAACTTTATTGATAAAATAGACTTTTCAATTATACACAAAACAAAGAACAACTTTGTTGAAAAGGTACCATCAACAACTCAAATCCATATAGCCAGCGATAGTATGGGACCACCAAGAAGTCTCTCATAGTATCTTATTGGGTGTGAACACCCCTCCTTTTGTAATCACTGCCGATACATATCAAACAATGGAGTGTAACTAGAATTTATCAAACAAGTCAACTAATGGAGGGAACTCAAGCCAATAATAAAATTTGGTTAGATTAAGTGACCCTGGCTATAAATAAAGACCCCATTAGTAGATTATGTTACATCCTTTATCTCAATTAATATGATTATGATATGTGAACTTAGACATACGACCATAATGATCAATGTTCAAAGGTTGAACTAGTACCCTTGATTTGTAGGATAAGTACTTTGATCTATTTTTGAAGTGGTTTTCCTCCTAAAACCTAGGTTTCCTTGCTTAAAATATTGTGTTCCGAGGTGTTCTATGTTTCTGGTGGGACTAACATGAAGGAGGCTATGCGATGGATGATGTTGGTTGCTTATGGATATGTTCTTAGTTACCAATATATATTCGCCTACGTTTTTTTATTATTTCCTTATTGTTATCTATGTTATTGATATTGCTTGTAATTCATTTGTTGTTACTATTGTTTGCACTTGAATCGAATAATGGACTAAAATAGTATAACTATTCATTGTATATTTTGATCGTTTGTGTAAGGATTAGCAATAAGATCTTTGGATCTATCCATTGTCTCACTTGATGAAATATATGGTATTTTCTTTGTTTTGTTGTGCTTATAAGTTGGTGATTATTTCCAGCTCAACATTTTGAGGGAATTTAGCAAGCTCACAAGGACCTTTCAAGTAAGTGATTATACTACTAGTGAACTATGAAAATAGGCATAGGGTACAAGCCTGACATCATTGTGATAAGAAAATCAGAAGCGCCTATTAGAAAGGATTGCACTAAAGAAGACTACTTGAAGATATGAAAACCTAACCCTAATAAGAACCAAGATAATGAGAAATAAATAAATATACCAAGGATAAATGTGCAAGGTGGGAAAAACTAGCCACCCAAGTTTGATAGGGTACCGCATGTAGATATTTCAATGGGTGAAGAAGAACAATCATAATTAGAATTAAACTAAAGAAAACTTAGAGGATGAGGAATCCAATTCCCCATGGGATCATTGTATGACTCTAAATGGAATCCCAATAACCCTAAGAAGAAGCTCTAATGCACCTTATATTTGCAGAGAGACTTGTACTATGAGGACAAGAAGCAAAAAAAGGAATGAATAAAGATTCAAATTGATATATCTAAGCTACCCATTTTTTATGGGGAAGGAAATATAGAAGAACATTTCTTAACACATATTTTCTGAGGCAAAAGGGGAAGATGACCCTTCTCTAAACTATATAGCAATTAAAGGCACCTTGTGGATGATTTAGATGATTTAAGACATACTGTTTTGGATGATTTAAGAAAAAATGATGCTCACCCAATCATTCCTACTTGCATCAATCCATTGGAGTTATTATTTTTGAACCTAACATCTTATAAATACTAGTAAGAGTGTTGGTACTCAAGCCTAGACAATTGTTGACATTCATTTAGAATTTAAAAGTTTCATGTTTATATGTTTATAGTTTTCTATGCATGGGTTCAAGTCTAGATGGCACAAATATTGTACAAAAAAAAAAAAAGAGTAATGATTAAGATACTTGGTTTGTATCTGTAAATTGAATATCGAGCTTGATCTATATTTCAAAAATATGGATTGGAGAGGGTCAATATGCATACCCAAAGCTTTTCTAGCAATGTTAAATTCTTAAACTCGATGCATTCAATACCAAGAAAAAGGGGAATGATTTTGGTTTACGATACAAATGGGGTCATGGTTGTGGAACTCCATAAGTAGTATATGATAAAACCTAGAATAATAACTCTTCCTCCACTTATTTCAATACTAGTGTTTATGGAGATAAAACGTTTTTATTTATCTTCTACAAGTCACCAACAAACAATGAGGAAATGGTAGGATCTATTGGATCTTTAGTTATGGTGGACATATATGTGTTGGTTAGTGTCATGATCTATTTGAATACCATTTTTTTAAACATGTCCATTAGAAATTGGAAGATATTTTAGTTAAAATTGTGAGTTTTGGATCACAAAGTCACCTTGTTTTCTTTACTGCACCAATTAATTAACATATTTTTTCCCAAACAATGACAATTATGTTAGCTAAGGAATTCATAAAACTACAAGTAATATAAGGTACATAACCATGGTAGATCATTTGTCTTAAAAAAGAAAATATTTTTCTATAACTTGTCCCCCACAATTGGCGTATATATACCATATTTTTAACAAGTTTGTAACCAGTCTTGAACTATGTATTGAATTTAAGAAGGAAATTATTATCAATGCGTTGTACTTAAACACAAAACATATTAATGGAATATGTAATGAGAATACATGTAAGGATTACTTAAGAACACTTATTTCACAATTGAAGTTGAAAAACCTTAAGTTTTCTCAAATACAAGGATTCAAATTATGGGGGATTAGTTGATTAACTAGCTGGATTGGAAACCAAGGCACCCATGGGAACATGGTTTCATATGCTTGATTGTCTTGTTACAATGCAAATATCCCATGCCATAAACGATGCACTGCTTTCTCTCAAGGATGAACTCTAGATACATTCATATATAAGTATGTTACCATGGATGGGCTTCAAATGCATTTCAATATAAGTTATGAAGACAACTTATATCTGACAATTTTAATGAGTTATATATAATAAAATGATATGAAAGAATGATAGCCTAAATTACCTTCTTTTGTAATGCTTCTTCTGCAATAGAAGTGACAAACATGGCATCACTAACATAATTTGTAGCTCTGCAAGAGACCTAGAGGATGGTTTTAGTCAACACAAGGATAGCTAGAGCACAAATACCTTTCTTTCTAATTCATTCAAACATAATTAATGGCATTCAACACAAGGATAGCTAGGGAATAAATACCTTTATTTCTAATCCATTCAAACATAATTAATGGCATTCACACTGAAGCTTAGAATGAGAAAAAATTTGATGCACAAAAGTATGAAGCATAAGGTTAAAATAATGAGACATGAACTCAATTATTAGATATTATCAATGATAGTGGAGATTAGGTTTTTGGCTAGGGTTAGAGATATGAAATTACTACATACTCTCTTCCCTTCAATTTTGACCTAAAATATGAGGGAAAAATTGTCACAATATGATGCTCCTCATGAGCATACTTAGTAACTTGAAAATACATAATATACTATCACATGAAGAGAAAAGAAAAAATATATAAAAACAGTGCTACAAACATAAATATCTTCATCCCTAACATGCTCGTTTACTCAATTAAAGAATCATTAGAAAAACTCATTTAAAATTGATTTGATTATAATAGTAGGCAATTCCCCAATAGAACTTAGGGAACTTATGAGAGTTTGTTGAGAGGAGAAAGGAAAAGGAAGAGGGGGTTGGGGGATAAGAGAAAGAGGAAAATGAATAGGGGTAGGATGGAAAGGGATAAGAAAAATAATATTAGGGGGGATAAAAATAAAAATGGAAGATGGGAAGAGAAAGAGGGAGGAGGAGGGGGAGGAGGTAGGGGAAGAGAGGAAGAGGGAGATTGTAATATCCCCTCTGCTACCCTGAATTTTTAGTAACGAAAATACAAATAAAAAGGTACAATGTACAAGATATTAGCTAGAAGCTCAAGGTTACAACCTCGCTAGTAAATCACTACAAGTATTATTGTGTATTTCCTAAGTTGTAAATTGCATTTGTAGACTTAGGATATTGAAAGGCTTGAAACGACTAATGACAGGGAAACAAATCCACTAGGGGGAGAGGTAAATGGTTGGAAACCATGAGAATCTAGTTTCCTAATGGCCAGTGTCATCTTAGTGCCTCAAGCACTGAAATAAGAGTGAACTGTGGATGTTCACTTAGGGATCTAAGTCTATAGGTTCTCATCCTAAGAGAGTAACTTTTTACTTGTTTAGATTAAAATTTTTAAGTGATGTCTTAAGCCATGATTAATTTTAAGGAAACTAATAATTTTATGATGGATAATGGTAGACTTCTATGATCTACTAATTAGCGTAAAACTAATTATTATTATTAGATGACGTAAGACGTCACTTAAAAATGTTAAGTTGAACAAGTGAAAATTTACCCTCTCTTAGAAAGAGAACCTATAGAATTAGATGCTCAATTGAACACCCATAGTTCAATCTTCTTCCAGTGCCCAAGGCTCTAAGATGACACCCTCCATCATGAAACTAGATTATCACAGATTCCAACCATTTACCTCCCCCCCTAGTGGATTCATGCCCATATTGTTTAGTTGCGTCAAGTATTTATGTCTCCTAATTCTACAAATGCAATTTACAACTTAAGAAATACACAATAATACTTACAGTGCTTTACCAGCGAGGTCATAACCTTGAGCTTCTCGCCAAGATCTTGTACATTGTACCTTTTTATTTGTAGTTTTGTTATTGAATAATCGAGGTCATAGAGGGGATATTATAGAGAGAGGGAGAATAAGGAGAAGAGGGAGAGAAGAAGAGGGGGTGTAAGAGAGGAAGAGGAAGGAGATTAGAGGAGAGGAGGATGGGAAAAGGAAGAAGGAGAGGAAGGAAAACCCTAATTCCATCTCCAAATTCCAAATATCATTTGTTTTAAATATACAATTTTTTTAAATGGGGGGAAATAATGGAGATCCAAAATCCGTTCTCTAAAACCCAAATCTCATTTCCTCCAAAAATCAAATCCCATCTCCAAAACTTGAATCCCACTCTGCTTTAAATTTGTAAATTTTAATACAAATTGGGGGAAAATGACAAAAAACCTTCTTGTGAATCGAAGAGATCCAATGATCCACAAAATATCCATTATTTGTTGTTCATTTCATCTTCACCACTACCTTGAATGTGCATCATATTTACATTATAATAGCATTGATTTACCAATGTAGTATGAAACTAATGCAAACAACAGATAATATCCACATAACTAAAGTCATTATAAATGTTATGGATACAACAAGTTTATCACTAATAAAAAAAACTAAAAATAATCACAGTTATTATATTTATATTATTATTATTATTATAGGGGTTCTTGGTGTGACAGACTCATTAATGACTTTAAGAGAAACCAAGAAGTAAAATATTCTTTGGGCTACCATGAACAATGATGTTGAGGCATTAACGTTATAGAAATAAATGCCTATTGTTTCTTAAATCCCAAAGGATTCATGTGCATACAACTATCATGATAGATTCTATATTAACTTTAAATAAATTATAATAAAAACATATATCCCTATGAGGACGAACCATTTATGCTCCAACTACTTCGCAAGTAATTCAAGGATAAAATAACTACTAGTTATGAAGTGGTGGAATTTCACTAGTATACTCCTTTACACACTTTTTCAAAGTGTAATTAGGTGAATTCCATTATAGTTTGATTATGAATACAAGTTAATAGTGAGGGATAAATGTATTTTGTTTTGGTTGTCAAGTTTGTGTATCTTCCTTGTTTCGTTCCTGATTCTTTAACCATGCAACATAATGTTCAATTCTATCATCTATGAGTTGGGTGAGTTAAAATAAGGACTTAGCTTGATGTTATAAGAAAAATATTTCTTTCACACCTCCAAGTGAATTAAATATCATTAGAAATGTATTAATGAGTACTGCAATGGAATCAAGTTGGAAACATAATTTGATGATGCGACCTACTTATTCATCTACCCGAAAATATTACTATGTAAGCTACCTAAACCACACCCTTGAAACTGATTTGGAGACTTGTGATAGCTATAGGTTAGTCATTTGATCTTGGAATGTGGAAAATGATATGTCAATGCAAATGTCTTTAAGTACATTACAACCTAGAAACTCAAAATTTCTATTATGGTGCCTAACAACTCACTTTTTTAATTGTGAATATCTACCACCAAAATGATACCCTAAAATTAGTCCAAATATTGAAAACTCTTATTCTCAACAGTTGTGGATCAAATCCATGCATATAATATACAATTGGAAATTGATCAAACAGTCCCAAATCATCACCAATCCCACTAATTATCTA
Source organism: Pseudotsuga menziesii (assembly GCA_001517045.1). NCBI lineage: Eukaryota > Viridiplantae > Streptophyta > Pinopsida > Pinales > Pinaceae > Pseudotsuga > Pseudotsuga menziesii. Next base: position 123,281 of record LPNX010507195.1, on the reverse strand, counting down.
TTTAGTTTTGATTCAAAATAGAATCTTATTAATGAAGTCATGACTATGAAATTTGACCCCCTAACAGAAGTGCAACTTCAACACTTCATAAAGTGGCCATATGAACTTAGAATTGGGAAAATGAGAGGTCGTTGGAAATATTGTTCTAAGCACTATTAGGTACATCCATAGGAGTTTCTAAAAAATGACATAATTGTTTGTATATTTTGCGATGTCACATGTAGATCCTTCCCAATGACTAGTGGAAGGGATTAGCGTTGGAGTTTTCACAAACTATGCTCACACATGACAAAATCTAACTTGATCAACCTATAAATGTACATTTATGATAAGTGAGGGTTTTATAAATAACCTAGGGATGTCCCATGTTTCTTTTTCACATAGTTAAAAAAGCGTTGCATCCTTTATTGTTCAAAATCCACCCATCTTTAGTAGGAGAGAGATACTATATAATTTCATATTCAAGTCACTACTTGAAGCTACAAATGATACTAATATCTCAAAAAACCCAATGCAAACTTATATTAAGTCATTAAATATTGTAGTAAACTCAAAAACAAGAGAGCAAACTATTCAACTATCACACGATATTTCCACAAGACGTAACACCTTGAGCATCAACTAACACAAATAGATAACATATCAACACATCATTTTTTTTACATGGTTTAAACCCTCGAAGAGGGAAACACTCCACAACCCCATCCAAATATATACTTGAGCCAATATTATTATTCAAAAGAAAAGAATGTTACAATGAGCTTCTTAGAATCAATCATTGAGTAAATGACCCTCCATGCTTTTTAAATCGATATCATTAACCAATCGGGTGTTAAGCCATGAATCAATGTCCATTAATATCAAAGTGAGAGTGAATCATTGGATCACTCTATGTTTAGAACATATTGTGACTATAGGATTACATATGTACACATGCATACTAATGCATACTAAAGAAACACACTTTAACTAAGGATATATTATAACAAATTGAACTTAAATAACTCCAAGTGTCTAAATATACAAACATACCCCTTAAGAACACCTTAGGATAGGATTGAAGGATTTTAAAATGTGACACTATAGGAGAAGGAAGGAGGCATTAGATCCTATCCGCCCTTAATGACAAATTCTTGAAATTCTAACGTAGATCGAAGTTTAGAAAAATTCTTCTATAAGAGACTTTGTGAAGATGTATGCAACTTGATCATCTGTAAGGAAACAACGCAATTTGAGAATGTGATCATGAACACAATTTTTGATGAATGCATATGTATCTCAATGTTGAATTAGATATCTGGAAAGAATTATGGGACTCTAAATGTCACACCAAATGGTAGTCGAATTCTAATACTCAAATCCAAACTTTGAAATGATATGTGGAAGCCACAAGGATTATTGACTTGCATTAATTGTGGATCAATACTCGACTTCTGTTGAAGAAATAACCATGAGCTTGTTGTTTCTTACAATCCCAAGTGAAAAGTCCATAAGCAATACTGAAAACACAGCTTGTAGTAGAATTTTGATCATCAAGGTTACCATCCCAATCTAAATCAGTGAAACCAATCAACAAATGAGTCCACCTTGAACTGTAATGAATACCAAACTAAATTGTACCATGAATATATCAAAGTATCATTTTTGTTTCTTTCCAATGGATCTCATGGGGTATTTTCTTATAGTGGGAAACAAGACCAACAACAAAGGAAATATCAAGATGGGTATGAGTCAAGTATAAGAGAATACCAACGAGCTAACGATACATGGTGGCATCTACTTCAAGTGAAGTGCAAGTGGTATAAATTTTGACTCCAGACTTGAAGGGAGATGGGAATGGTTTACAATATTCCAAGTAAAAGTGACAAAGAAGGTCACAAGCATACTTTGAATGAGAAATAAAAAATCCTTCTTTGGTTTGCAAGACTTGTAGGTGAAGAAAATAATGCACATTTCCTAAGTCTGTCATTTCAAATTTCTACGTAATACTGGATTTCACATGGGTCAAAATTTTATGGTCACTATTAATAAGAATAATGTCATCACATAAATAAAAAGGATGATGATATGCTTTCCTAATTTCTTGGTATAGACATAATGGTCACAATGGCATCTAGAAAAACTAATGTCAAGGAGAAAGCTTTCCATTTTGGCATAACAGGCTCGAGGAGATTGCTTAAGGACATATAGGGATTTCTTAAGGTGACATACAAGGATAGATTCATTCTAAACATAGCCATGAGGTTGTTCCATGTAAATTTATTCATGCAAATCTCCATGCAAGCAGGAAGACTTGACATTGATATGATGGACCTCCCATTTATGTAAGGTTATCAGGGAAAGAACAAGTAAAATGAGGTTCACTTTGGAAACAAAGGAAAAAATTTCATTGTAGTCAATTCCTTCAACATGGGAAAATCATTTATCAACTAACCTTTCCCTTAGTCTTACAACACTTCCATATGTGGCATACTTAGTTATGTAGAACCATTTACATATGGCAAGTTTTCTTCCTTTCAGAAGAAGTTTAAGATCCCAAGTATTGTCTGCCGTTAAGGAACGATATTCTTTTTCCATAACTACGTCCCAATATAGATTTCATGAACCTTTTGCAAATGGAACTGGACCATGATTCTTTGAAACTTGAGCCAAAAGTGGCTAGTTAGAATTGAGAGTGTGTTTGATAATGATCCCTGGGATCACAGCTAAGATCACTAGCCACTTCACATGTTGAACTGACCCATAGAAGAAGAGGTTGTTCTGGTTCAATTGGAGGAACATGAAAAGATAGAGGTGAATTTTCATCCTTACTATCATCATCAAAAGCTAGAATAGGAACATTGTCAAGGAAGTTGGGAGTAGAAGATGGCATAAGAACCGAATATGGATAGTGGGACAAAAATGCAACATACACCGAATTAGGATCGTAGGTCGAGAATTTTTCATCAAATTCAATATCCATTCTAATAATTATATCATGGGAATGCAGCTGAATAAGTATACAACCTTTTACATCTTTAGAATATCCAACAAGTATGTACTTTCACTTTTAGGCTGCATCCATTTTTCATCAAGAATATGAGCCATGTTTCACTACCAAACACATGGAAGCGACTGGAATTTGGTTTAATGTTACTCCATGCTCCTTATGGTGTGATCCATTTTAAATATTTAGTGGGGATGTGATTAACTATATAATTTGAAAATTTATGGATTCATCCCAAAATTGAAGCTTTAGTCCCTTAGCTTGGATCATACAATTATCCATTTATTTCAAAGTGTGATTTTTTTTGCTCAGCTACACCAGTTTGTTGTGGTGTATATGGAACAATGTGTTGTTATTAGATTCCATGTGCAGTGAAAAAAGTAGGGAATTTTGTTAACATATTCTCCCCCATTATCATATCTTAACTTAAGAATTTGATGACCAGATCGTTTCTCAATAAGGGCCTTGAATGCCAATAATGATATCAAATACTTCACTCTTCATTTTTAGGAAATAAACCCAAGTACATATGGAGTAATCATAATTGAGAGTTAATAAATATTTGAAACTATAAAAGGAAGTAGATGGAAGAGGATCACACAAGTTACTATGCACTTGAGCTGTAATTGAGCTGCAAGGGAGTCAAGGAATGCCAAGAGGCACGTCTATCAAAACTATCATGATGATGTTTTCCAAGTACACAATTGAAACAAAAACCATCCTTGCAAGATACCATTGGAAGATCATGTTGGGCGGATTTTCTGGATGAGGCCAACTAAGGAGAACCAACCCACATAAGTCGCTTACCACAAATTCCGATGTGTTTGGGTTAGTTGATTCTCAGGGGAACAAAGGCCCCGCTACCTTTATAGGTTTTCTCTATAGAATAGAGAGTCTCACAATTGGAACTTAATGGTTTCATAAATAATAAACTATTATAGCTCAATCCAAAAATTAAACAAGGCCTTAACCAAGTAAGAGTGGTTCTGACGGAACATGGATGATTTTCTAGAGAGGAAAAATCGTTCTAGGGTTTTCTCTGAGAAACTATGGCGTGGAGGGGGTGACAACATAGGGTGGCTACAGGACTGGTAGGATCTACTCGCTGGAGGGCCTTTGGTGGAGAGCTATGGGTGGATGGGATTGTGGGTGCAGAGCACACTCGTGGGTGGTCTTATGGTAGGTGGGGGATCGATGACTGCGATGGAGGAGGAGGAGGTGGACTAAGCCTCAGATTGCTACACTGGTTATGAGATTTTTGGTCGAATGGGGGTGAAGATGGATGCTAGATCTGGTCTGATGGGGTCAGAAGCGTCAGGGGTGGGTCCAGCTATCAGGGTTGGTATGTCAGATGGGGGTACTAATGCTAATGGTAGGGGGTTGGAATTTCTTGGAATAACTATTTCGGGAACTGATTTTTATGAAGGGCTTTCTAGGTCGGTGGAGGCTTATGGCAAGGAGGTTGGTGTGGGAGGTTTTATCCCTACTATGGGTGTGTGCATGGATGCGAGTGATGGACTGGGGTTTGGATCAGAGGGGCAAACAAATTTTTGGGGGTCTAGACTCTAGGTTGCGATTTTTACCAGACATACCCTTGGATACCATGAGGGAGGTCACGGGGTTTTTTATTGCTCCCATGGGGGTTTTGGCGGGGGGTTCTAACCGGATGGCTGATCAAAACCATTTTCCTCAAGGTATTTTCTGGTTTCTGGTGTGGCTCCGCTGGAACATGCCTCAGGGTAGGGGTTAGGTGGGATCCTAGATGTATTACATGTGACTAGATTGGTGGGTGGAGGTGCAGGTGGTTCTTGCCATGAGCCACGATCATCTAATTTTTCAACATTTATGCCCCCTTTTGTGGGTAGGAAAAATATTGGAAGGTCGTCCAAAAAAATCTCAAACTGCAGCCGTAGGAGGATAGACATGTGTTTAGGGCAGATGTACAGATGGGGTGGTGGAATTCTAGAGCTTACTGTGGTAGGACATGCTTATGGAAGGTGGTTTGGACTGCCTTTCCTTATCTCTTGGGTGATTGGTTCTTGGGGCAGCCATACCTCGACTATACCCAGGGTTACAAACTTGGTGAGGGGATGGTTTTCTTTTGGGTTGTGACCAAGCAGGATGTGGACTAGTTTCTGCAGGATGTTTGGTGTATGGCGGGTATCCATGTTTATTTAAAGCTATGGACACCTCTATTTGATGAATAGAAGGAAGTGGTGGATAAGGAGCTCATATGGGTTAGGCTCCCTGGTTTTCCTGTGGAATATTGGATGGAGGGGCATTTCAAAATGGTGGGGAATTTTCTTGGAGAATATGTGATGGCTGATTTCTCCTTCCTTTAGACGGGGCAGTGGACGATGGCACGCGTTATGGTTCATCTGGATCTTAAGAGGGGCTTTATGGTTGAGCTGAGAATTGAAATGCCATATGAACCATTTTATCAGCCCCTAGATTATGAGGGTGTGCCTTTCAGATTCCATATATGTCATGTATATGGTCACTTGGTATTGACATGTCCACACCCTTTTAAGGGAAAGAGAAGAGGATATTTCCCAGTCATGGGGGATGGTGGGGAACCAGTTGTAGGAGGGTCAGAACCAAGGACTGCTAGGGTGCAAAAAAATTTGACGGTTGTGACTGAAGAGCTCAGGGAAGAGGCGGTAGAGACTGCGCCGAACCAATAGGTGACTCCTTCACTTTCCCATCAGGTGGCGGATTCTTCATCCTCTGGTATGATTACTACTTTTCCTCTGACAATTTTTTATTCTGATCTGGGTTCTTTGGGTCTTGATGCAGGTGGTGTGAGTGATGGGACTATTGGAGGGGGTATGATAGTGTGTGATGTTTCGGGTGGGGGTTTTGGTGGTCTTTATGGAGGAGGAATACATGTCAGCACTGTTGAGTGCGTGTTGCCAGAATTTGTATCCTCTCTTACCCCTTCTCTGGTGTCACCAGTATCCTCTGGTACATTGGAGGGACGTAATATTCGCCACAACCTGCACAATATGGAGATATACTCTACTGACTTATTGGGTGGGAGGATGCCATATTTCTTAGATAATTATGTGGTTTCTTCGCAGGGGCATGGTATAAAATCACACCTGTATGTAGCTCATGATCGAGCTAGGAGGGAGGTGGCTTATGGTACGAAGTATTCAATTCACTGGTCACTTAGAGAAAAGAATGGCCTAGAGGGGGGTTTCTCATGAAAATTTTATCTTTTAATTGTCGTGGGTTGATGAGCCTGTCCAAAAATTTGTCACTTAAGCGTCTGGTTGATGTCTTAGTGTCTGACATGTTATTACTACAATAAACTATGGGAAACTCTGATGATGTGGTGGGATATTTGAAATCTATGCTTCATGATTGGGATTTTGCTGCTATTGATGCTAATGGCAGGTCGAGGGGACTTACCTCTGGTTGGCGGATTAGGGTGTGCAAGTGTGAGAATATCTGGATATCATTTCTGGTTTTGGGCTAGATTTGTTTTTCCTTGAATTGGGAAGGGTGGTAACTATTCTGAATTTATCTGGGTCATATCATGATAGGGTGACTTTCTGGGATAGGGTTTTTAACAACCCCTTGCTAGATGGTCGTGATCTAATTTTGGGAGGGGATCTAAATTTTTCTTTGGGGTCGGAGGAGGTATGGGGTCCAAGGGAAGTCCCTGATGTATTATCAAACTATTTTTTGAATGGACTAGTTTAGAAGGAGTGGCTGGACATAAATCTTGTCAAGGTTATTCGCACTTGGAGAAATAGGCGAATTGGGGAGGATAGGGTGGCAAAGCGACTGGATCGATTTTTGGTGTTAGAAGTGTTTTTGGACTCTGTGGAGTTAATTAGACAATGGGTTGCTAATGGTGGTGACTCTAACCATTGTCCTATTATCCTAGAGTTTAGGGGGGGGGGTGGGAGAAATCCTCCCAACCCTTTTAAATTTAATCCATGATTGATAGATGAAAATAATTTTGGGGAGTTGGTTCATGCCGAATGGGTGCCTTTTGTTCTTGAGCGGGACAGGTTTGTTGGGAAAAATTTTGTTAGCACTGGAATTGAACCAAAGGTTGCGGAAGGGTTCGCTCCTGGGTAACAGCAAAACCGCTTTTGGCCACACCTCCAGTGCTGCGCAGTCAAAGAGGGATCTCTCGTTTGTCATCGGAGCAACTCCACATCAGGTTTCTAGTCTTGTGTGTCACCAGAGTCCACTCCGCATAGGATTTTAAATCGGTATGATTAGGGGGTTAGGATCCTGAATAGGGCAAAGTGGGTCGAGGTAGGTGCATGGTGAGGTTATCAGGGTTAAAGGACCATGGGCAAATGGAGTCAAAACCTGTGCAAGAAACGATTACAGATGGAAAGAATGGCGAAAGGTATCAAACGGAGGCAATATAGCTGTTGATTTCTCAATCAGGAGATTTTTGCGGGTGTTTTGGAGGACAAGAAAGAACAGTCCATCTCATGGAGCATCGACGAGATGAATTCCATGAGACTTTAAAAGAACCATTGTTAATTCTTGGAACAATAGTCGGAGTGTAGCAAGTACAAATTTCGAACCACTATACCCTATGTTTCAGGCATGAAAGCAATAAACAAAATGAAGTGAAAACAAGGAAACACAATTTACACGTAAAGAAAGCACTTATTGGGAAAAACAACAACACAGGAATCTCTGCTGTGAATGACAGTCTTCCACTACAATTTTATTCGTACACAGGTATCAATCTTTTACAAATGGGAGCCTCAACCCGGGATTGTTTCCCAATCCAATTCTCTAACTCTTTTCTCCCTCTATCGGGAGCGTTTTTATACAATCCTAATGCTGAGACTACAAAATAAAAAACTGTTACAAGTCGTCATCCGACGTTAATAGTACAAAGAGTGGGCTATAGCCATGTTTTAAAAATATAAACAAACATTCTAGAGACAGAGCGCATGATAACGCAGGCTGACAATGCAGAGTCTCCCACAATCCTACTTCGTGAAAATGACTGCCATGCGACGTGCTGACGAACGATTATCTACATAGGCTACCCTGGACCCATTTTGGGTTTCCTTGTCCAGCTGGAGGCTGTCGATCAAAGGCTGACAAGAAGGACCAAATCCTTCTCTCTACCATTCTCCCGACCTCATCCTCTATCTAGCAACATTTTGTTAGGAGGAGGCCGGAGAGAGGGTGGCCAAACGCTAGGTGATGATAAGCGACTTAAGAATCTTATCATCCTTGTACTATCTTCCTCCTCCTATGAGGAGGCTCTTCCCGCTAGCCATGCAGGCAGGTGTGCACCTATCCCTCTCTTTTCCCATGACTAAGCAGCCAAATGGAACCCCCAAGAATGGTGTTGGAGGCTTTGGACCCACTTGGTCCCAGCACGAGCTTTTGCTCCAACAGTTTTGCCACTACTGCAAGCTGGGACTTCGAAGGTGGGGATTACAACTGGGAGTGCCGGAGGGACGTCGCTAGGATGTCCAAACCCATGTACCACATATCCAGAGACTGGGTGGCATAGAAGTGAATGAATCCCTCTTGGTATCTAACATCTGTGCCCTGGTGGTTGAAAGTATTTTTGCATGGACAACCAGAACACAGATTTCGGGCCTGCCTACCAAGAGTACTCCTTGTCGAACTAATTTCTTGAACCACACTGTCATGGTTGTCTATGAAAGACTTCGACACTGCTTGGGACTCAACCTCATATAAATATTACCATCTACACAATTCCATGTCTCACAGATCTTTAGAAGGTGGTGTTATATAGCACGAGTAGGAATGGTTTTGGGAAGGGTTGCTTCCTTGAAGTGGCTGCGATGGTGGCATGTGTGGTGCCAGAGTGGATATTTTTTCCTCCTGATGTTCAATCATATCACACGACATGGCTTAGATTCCGAATCATTTCCGCGTGCCTACCAAGCTGGTTCTAAGGGTTGCGGATTTGACCATCTCCTGCCCTTTCTATCACCTTGATGGTGGTGTCGGGCTGTTTTAGTTCGCAGCATCCCTAGGTCTTGTGTAAATGCTAGTTTTGTCACCTCAGCAAATCAAACCTCTATCTCTCTCATGGTTTCCATCAAAATGAAAAATATGCCATGCTTGCAATCTGAGGAGTTGCGCCACGGGACGAGACTTCCACCTCAGGCATATCCCGAATGGCGTCGGAGGAATCAGCCAATCTGCGATGAGGCAGATTACATGTGTGAACATCCCCCTCCGCTGTCATTTCCACACAGGATGGGATATTTGCACTTTGGGAGTCTTCTTCAGCCGTTCGATCAAAGGAAGCTTTTGTATCCACTGTCCACATTCCACTTATCCCACCGCCAATATTTCTCTTCGATACACCGTGGGCGGTTTGGATCATGATATGTTCTGAGCCGTAGATCGATGTCGGCCCTCATGCAACCATCGATCGAAATAGGACCCACCCTTTTTCGCAATGAAGAACTCAACTATTCGCCTATGCTGGTTCGCCCTGCGAAATGAATCGTAGCCGCTGATCTTTTCTCATTTTTATCACAGCAGTTGATCCTTTTGACCTCTACGCCTTTTCACAATTTGAGATTGTGGTTTTACCTATACAAGTATGGATTGTGAAATTTCTGTAGGTCGTAGATCTTCCCCAAGCCACATCTCAACCATCGAAAAATTCTGTTCATTAATGGATTTCGCGATCCAAGAAAAGAGCTTGGACCGTGCATGTTTGTCTGCGCCAAGCGATCCGGAACTGTTGATCTGCCTCTAACCAATTGCAGCCCATATTGCATCCCTTGAATATGGATCGTGCCCAATGTAATGATACACTCACCACTTTCATCATTTAAGGATGGTCACACGAGATTCGAGCGGCTGGGACCCTTACCGAACCTCTATCAAGCCCTCGAATCAACTGTTAAAACAGAGTGTTAACAATTGGCTCCACAAGGGATGCTATCCTCCCAGCGAGGTAGCAAAGAACCCCCGTAGACCAAGTGCCGAATCCATTGGGCCACCTTAAGCTCGTCTTGGGCCTCTCCATTCTGCTCCATGTTGTTGCTTTAGTGAATATGTGACACTCTTGCAAATCATGCTGGAGACTATAAACCTGTGATGGTAACTGAAAACGGAAACAAATTGAAAATAGTAATGAAGGAAATGCTCGATAATATATGAGATTATTTTCTCCTACCTACTCTACCTAACTTTTTACACAAGTCCAACTAAGTGAAATTAGATTTCCAGTGAAGCCAATCACGCAACTCGCCTAATATTCTTGTTCTTGTATGGTGCTCGATGGACAAAAATGAAATAGATATTGGGAGAAGGGAATGATAAACAAACTGATGTTTAAGGCAGAGATATGACCAATCATTGCCTTCACCTAGACCCTCCATGTATTTGGCCACGGGGTCATAAAAAACATGACAACCCTCAAAAAATTCTGTCGTTGGCTGACCATGAGAAAGCCGCCGCAATTGTAAATTCCCTTGTACACTGTCAAATTGATATTCAAAAGAACCATGCAAGGAAAACACGTGACAATTTCCAGGCGAAACATCCACAACTTCATCTAAAACTTTTGATTTTAAAACTTCATGTTCTTTATATGTTTCAGTAGAAACATTATTCATTTCTTCAACATGTCTAGTTTTTGCTATGTCTTCATACTTCTGATCTTGGATTGCAATGAGATTTTCCTCACTAACAGAAACTATGACAGGTTGATTGCATTCTTCAGAAAACAAATCAGTATACCCATCTCCTTCCAAATCACTAGGATGATCATCTCCTTCAAGCAAAGAGAGCTTTATATATTCATGTAAATCTTTGGGTGTGATATGAATTTGATCAACATGCGGCAGTCCTCCTTCAACCACTATTTCAAAATCTGATTTCTCTTTACTTGCATTTTCAGAAAATGAACATGTGCATGGACTACAAGACTGATATTTTCTAGAATTATCATCTTCTGTGTAATCAATCACACAAGCACTGTAACTTTCAGGAGATTGTTGCTACGAAAAGGAATTTTCTGTTTGTGAAGGAGAGGCCTCTTCTTGTAACAAAAATTCGGAAGTTGAATAACATGAGGAAGGATTCAATTGAAGGTCCCAACCTCTCTCCCGGTCACACATAGAATGGCAAGAATTCTGCAAATCATCATTGGTTTCAGGAAGAGAGATATAACTGGTTGAAATATAGCTTTGGTCTATGTCAACTTCAGCCGAGGAAGACAATACTGACTACTGGGAGTTTTCTTGAATATCATGGAAATTGGATTGTCTTTCTTTTTGAGTTGAATATTCATGTAAGATCTCTAAAACCTCTTCATCCAAATACTGATCATCACCACACTCATCTTTCACATTTTCAATGAACTCTCTATCGTGTGTGCAACAATCTTGAAGTAATAACAAAGAAGGATAATGCCTTTTGAAATGTTCATGGAATATTGTATGCAAGTCTTTAAGGGAGGACAAACTCCCTGTTGGAAATCCCTCATACCAAGACCTTGCATACCCTTCCAAACTAAACATGAACAGTCTCATTAAAGAATCTTCATGCCATCCCACTCCCATCTTATGTATATGCTTATGAAATCTAAATAGATGAATGGCAGCGTCATCACCATTTTCATCATTGAATCTTGGAAGATATGTCTGCCAATATACCAGAGGTATTTTATTGGGATAACCAGGAATGGCAGCAAGATTCATAGGATCATACCTTGCAACCCGAGAAGTCATCTTGATGGTTGATAAATTGAATCAACTCCTCAAACTTTGCAACCCCGTTTGATAGTGGAGATGCCATAGAACATTATGAAGAATGGATCCTTCGCAGATGGAGTCGCCAGGTGAAAAGAGACCTGAACTTATTGATGTCTGACCATTGTTCACCATCAACAGTCAGATCTAAACCCTTCATTAAAATCCATGGAATATTTGAGACATCTCCCCATATCTTTCTTTCTGATCACCAGTCTCCTCAGTGGAGTCACCTTCTAGAATCTTTCAATGGAGTTTCCAGGGCAAATGATACAACCTTCTTCACATATAAGAATCTCTGTTTTCCCACATAAATCCTTTATCATTTGAATCTTTGTCATTCTTCCCAGGGATGATCTTCAATTTCATCCTCGGTAGCGGCGCCAGTTTGTTAGCACCGGAATTGAACCAAAGGTTACAGAAGGGCTCGTTCCCGGGTAACAGTAAAACTGCTTTTGGTCGCGCCTCTAGCCCTGCGCGGTCAGAGAGGGATCTCTTGTTCGTCACCAGAGCATCTCCACATAAGGTTGTCAGTCTTGTGTGTCACCAGAGTCTACTCCGCATAGGATTGAAGGTATGATTAGGGGGCTAGGATCCTGAATAAGGAAAAGTGGGTCGAGGTAGGTGCATGGTGAGGTTATCGGGGTTAAGGGACCATTGGAAAATGGAGTCAAAACCTGCGCAAGAAATGATTATAGATGGAAAGAATGATGAAAGGTAGCAAACAGAGGAAAGATAGCTGCTGATTTCTCAACCAGGAGATTTTAGCGGGTGTTTTGGAGGACAAGAAAGAATAGTCCATCTCATGGAGCAACGGCGAGATGAATTCCATGAGACTTTAGAAGAACCATTGTTAATGCCTGGAATAGTAGTCGGAGAATAGAAAGTATGAATTTCAAACCACTATACCCTATGTGCAGGCATGAAAGCAATAAACAAAATGGAGTGAAAACAAGGAAACACAATTTACATGTAAAGAAAGCACTTATTGGAAAAAACAACAACACAGGAATCTCTGCTGTAAATGAAAGTCTTCCACTACAATTTTATTCATACATAGGTATCAAGCTTTTACAAATGGGAGCCTCAACCTGGGATTGTTTCCCAATCCAATTCTCTAAATCTTTTCTCCCTCTATCGGGAGCATTTTTATACAATACTAATGTTGAGACTACAGAATAAAAAACTGTTACAAGTCGCCATCCGGAGTTAATAGTACAAAGAGTGGGCTATCACCACATTTTACAAATATAAACAAACATTATGCTGACAGAGCACGTGATAACACGGGTTGACAGCGCATAGCCTCCCACAATCCTGCTTCGTGAAAATGACTCCCACGCGACGTGAGCACGAACGATTGTTTGCATAGGCCGCCTTGGACCCATTTTGGGTCTCCTTGTCCAGTTGGAGGCTGCCGATCAAAGGTTGACAAGAAGGCCCAAATCCTTCTCTCTACCATTCTCCCAACCTCATCCTCCATCTTGCAACATTTTTATAGGAGGAGGTCACAGAGAGGGTGGCCAAACGCTAGGTGATGATAAGCAACTTAAGAAGCTTATCATCCTTGTACTATCTTCCTCCTCTTATGAGGAGGATCTTCCCGCAAGTGATGTAGGCAGGTGTGCACCTGTCCCTCTCTTTTCCCATGACTAAGCAGCCAAATGGAACCCCAGGAATGGCATTGGAGGCTTTGGACCCACCTGGTCCTAGCACGAGCTTTTGCTCCAATAGTTCTGCCACTACTGCGAAATGGGACTTCGAAGGTCGGGACTGCAGCCGAGAGTGCCAGAGGGACGTTGCTAGGATGTCCAAACCCATGCACCGCATATCCAAATACTGGGTGGTGTAGAAGCGGGTGAATCCCTATTGGTATCTAACATCTGTGCCCCGGTGGTTGAAAGTATTCTAGCATGGACAACCAGAACACAGATTTCAGGCCTGCCTACCAAGAGTACTCCTTGTTGAACTAATTTCTCGAACCACATTGTCATGGTTGTATATGAAAGACTTCGACACTGCTTGGGACTCAAACTCATATAAATCTTACCATCTACACAATTCCATGTCACACAGATCTTCAGAAGGTGGTGTTATATAGCGCAAGCAGGAATGGCTTCGGGAAGGGCTGCTTCCTTGAAGTGGCTGTGATGGTGGAATGTGTGGTGCCAGAGCGGAGCTTTTTTGCTCCTGATGTTCAATCATATCACACGACGTGGATAAGATTCCGAATCATTTTCGCATTGCTGCCAAGCTGGTTATAAGGGTTGTGGATTTGACCATCTCCTGCCCTTTCCGTCACCTTGATGGTGGTGTCGACCTGTTTTAGTGCGCAGCATCCCTCGATCTCATGTAAATTCCAGGTTTGTCACCTCAGCGAATCAAACCTCTATCTCTCTCACGGTTTCCATCGAAATGAAAAATGTGCCACGCTTGCAATCTGGGGAATTGCACCATGGGACAAGACTTCCACCTTAGGCGTATCCCGAATGGCTTCGGAGGAATCAACCAATTTGTGATGAGGCAGATTACACATGTGAACGCCCCCCTCCTCTATAATTTCCACATAGTATAGGAGATTTGCACTTCAGGAGTCTTCTTCAGCCGTTCGATCAAAGGAATCTTTTATATCCACCGTCCACTTATCCCGCCGCCAATATTTCTCTTCGGTACACTGTGGGAAGTTTGGATCGTGATATGTTCTGAGCTATAGATCGAGGTTGGCCCTCATGCAGCCGTCAATCGAAATAGGCCCCGCCCTTTTTTGCAATGGAGAACTCAACTATTCGCTCGTGTTGGTTCGCCCTGCGAAATGAACCGTAGCAGCTGATCTTTTCTCGCTTTTATCACAGCGGTTGATCCTTTTGACCTCTACGCCTTTTCACGATTTGAGATTGCAGTTTTACCCGCACAAGTATGGATTGCGAATTCACTGTAGGTCATAGATCTGCCCCAAGCCACATCTCAACCATCGAAAACTTCTAGTCATTAACGAATTTCATGATCCGGGAAAAGAGCTTGGACCACGCATGTTTGTCCGCACGAAGTGATTTGGAACTGTTGATCTGCCTCCGACCAATCGCAACCCTTGAATATGGATCGTGCCCAATGTCATGATACACTCACCACTTTCATCATTGAAGGATGGTCACATGAGATTCGAGGGGCTAGGACCCTTACCAAACCTCTGTTAAGCCCTCGAATCAACTGTTAAAACAGAGTGTTAACACATTTTATGAAGAATTTGTGTAGAATAGAGAAATCCACTATATTATGGGCTCGTGCTAAATGGGAGAGGGAAGCGACTGAACTACGGGACTGTGAGATGAGACTCGGCATACTCATGTTAGTGGTAGGGGGAGGTTTTGGCTTTGGATCGAATGCTATTAAAGATGAAGTCATCATGCTGGAAGGACATAGAAAAACAAATCTTGGGGAAATGTAAGCGACTTGGATATTAAAGAGCCGGGCCCTATGGCTGTAGTGTGGTGATGAGAATACAAAATTTTTCTAGGTTTATGCAAAAGGGAGAAATATTACTAATACTATTTGGGGGATGTCGAAATCCCTGGGGGAACGAGTTACTTCTTTTTATGGGATGGATGAGGTGGGGGTTCAACATTTTGAAAATCTATTTAGAGAGAGGCCAGGGTCAAACATTGCTGAAGTGGCTTATATTGCGCAATTTTTACCTAGCTTTGTGGAAGTGAAGGATAATAAGAAGCTTATGATGGAGGTAAATGGGAACGAGTTGATGGAAGTTCTACACCCTTTTCAAAAAGAAAAGAGTCCGGGTCTTGATGGATGGAAGATAGAATTATTTCTTGGGTGTTTTGAGATCTTGGGGACTGATCTCTGCCTGGTAGTCAATGAATCTAAACAGGCTGGGTGCATTCATAGACCCTTTAATGCTACTTTCTTAGATTTGATCCCAAAATATGATGAGCCAGCTAGTATGGATGAATATAGGATGATATGCAACCACATCTATAAAATCATTTCGAAAACTATTGCGAGGCAGATTAAAGAGGTTCTATATATGGTTGTTCTGGGGGAACATTTTGGATTTCTAAAGGGACACCAGATCCATGAAGCTATTGGTGTGTCCCAGGAGGGTTTGCACAACTTAAAAACTCGGAAGATGAAGGGGTTTGTGATAAAAATTGATTTGTCCAAAGCATATGATCGGTTCTTCTGGTTATATTTGGGGATGCTTCTCACAGATATATGGTTTGGTATTAAATTTATTAGATGGATTATGACATGCATTACTATTGTCTCTTTTGCAGTGTTAATTAATGGATCAACAAGCCCTTTCTTTCTTGCAGGTAGAGGGTTGGGGCAGGGTTGTCCCTTATCTCCTCTCCTTTTCTTACTAGTAGTTGAAGGGCTTAGCTCCTTCATTGATCATGCAAAAAGGAGGGGAGGTTTCAAAGGGGTTTCTATATCTAATACATTATTCATTTTTGATCTACTGTTTGTACACGACATCCTTATTTTTTGTGATGGATCTCGAAGAGATGTTGATAAGCTATGTGAAGGGATGGAATTATTACAAGCGGCTACTGGAATATATATTAATGTGTAGAAGTCGACCGTATCAGTATCAAACATGGGTGGGGAGGAGATTTAATATTTGGTGAATAAGCTTCCTTTCCAAGTGGGGGATTTGGATATGGGCCTGAAATATTTGGGATTTTAGCTTAAGCCTAATTCATACTTGAAGGGGGACTGGATGTAGCTCATTGAAAATATTTAGAAACATATAAGGGGATGGAGTCATAGGTGGATATCCAGAGCTGGAAGATTTGTTCTTGTTAAGTTCTGGAGCCATTCCACTCTACTGGATGTCTCTCTCATGGATCCCAAAGGGGATCCTGGAGAAAATCAGAAAGTTGTGCTTTGCTTATCTTTGGAGAGGCAACAAGGAACAACACTCTTTGGTTTGGGTTCGATGGGATTGAATTGATATGCCCAAGGATCTGGGAAGACAAGGACTAAAAAACATACTTGTGTTTTTTAAAACGCTTGCAGCCAAGGTTTCTTGGAGGTTTCTCTCCTCATTGAGTCTATGGACCCGGGTAGTGATTAAAAAATATATTGCCCCACTTACTATTATTTAGTGGGTTCAATTAGAAAACAAGAGCAGGGGGAGTGTCTATCATCTGGAAGGTGATGATTAAATATTTTCATTTGATCAGCTCTGGATTGGCGTGGAAAGTTTAGGCTAGACAATAGGTGCAACTGGGTATGGACCCATGGGTTGGGGGCGGAGAGCCGACATCCTACCTGTGGAGACTATTCTAGCATTGGTCGTGAGAGGGGTCCTCTTCCTCTCACAAGTGGTGGATCCGGTTACTACATCCATTTGGAATTAGGGATGGTTGGGGGGTGCTAGGCTCATATTAGCGAAAAAACACTAGGAAATATGGAATAGGTATATTCATGGCCTCCTTCTAGTCCATGTTCAGATTACTGATGGGGATGATGTTCCTAGCAGGGATTTACATTCATCTGGGGTATATACCCCAAAGGTGGGTTATATTTAGCTAAACATGGCCCGGTTTAATCGTGAAATATGTTGGTGATGGGGGTGTCTATGGAAACTACGGTTCTCGGTGAAAGAAAAATTGTTATTCTGGGCCATTCTCGAATACAAGGTACCTACCTAGGAGGTGTTATAGTCTTGGGTTTGGTCTGGGCATGGCTACTCTATTTTGTGTTTGAACTTTAATGAAAATATTGGACATCTTTTTCTGGGATGTAGTTATGTTCAAAAAGTATGGGACCATGTTTACATAGCATTCAGGGTATGGGAATATGGTAGGGGGACTCCATCAATGATGCTTTCTCCTCATGGTTTAACGATGCTCGAAACCCAAACTTCAGACTGCTGCATGTTATTGTATCCTAGGGGATATGGATTGCCGGGAATGCCATTATCCTTCGATGGGGCTTCACAGGATCAACCTGTGAAGTGCACAGGGGGGGGGGGTGCTGTGCAGTTCTGTATCTGACTGAAGAACATTACTTTCTTTTCTCTATTGGCTTGGGGGCTAGTACCAATAATTATGCGGATCTTCTCTCCGTCAAACATCTCATGCTCTTTGGCTTGGAAAAAGGCTATTCGAGACTACATGTTTTTGGGGATTCTATGATCATACTCAACTAGATGAAAGAATTATAGCATTTTTATATTTTGAGACTGCTTCCTTTACTTGTTGATGCTTTGGATTTGAAGCAACAGTTTGACAACATTACTTTCACTCATGTATACAAGGAATGGAATGGGATGGCCGATCATCTTTCCAAGGAAGGAACATAACTTCCATTGGGTTCCTGGCATGTCGAGGAACATTCACATGGTCAGGTCTATAGATATTTCCATCTCCTGTTCCATGATGGAATAGATATGAATCCCTAGAAAAATATTTTACTACTTTTACTATATAGCAGCAAAGAACTCCTGGTACTTTTATGTTTTTATTACAGGTCTTTCTATGTTTTTTATGATTAGCTATACTAAGCCACCTAATGTTTAGACATGATATACTGTCACTTTTCTTTTTTTCTTTTTATGTAAGTATTACAATGCATGGGCAACGAAGGCTAACTATGTTTTTGCTATGAATGTAATTTTTTTCTTATATAGAAATAAAATTATGATTTTTTCCGAGGAAAAAAATAAAAATAAACTATTATAAAATGAAAACTAAATTTAATGAAGATGGAAATTTCAAGAACATGAAATGAACAATTTAGTAGCTTGTTAAACTGAAAACATATTTAAAAGCTGTTAAAACACATAGATTTAGCAACTACTAAATCGTACATATTTAGCAGCCGCTAAACTTTAGCTTTCCATTCTTAAATAAAACAAAAATTTAAATTAAAACAAAATTTTAATTAATTTATTCTATCCTAACTATCCTGCATAGGAGCAAGTTTAAAAGAAGAATTTTTGATTCATAAAATGGTAGTTTTATAGCTAATTTATTTAAACAAAGTTAAATAAAAATCTATTTAAATAAGAACACCAATTTTTATTAAAGAGAAACAATAAAAAAACAATTATCATTAATCTACAATAAAAATGTTTGTGCAATCAGAAACTGTAATCATTCCAAACAATCAACATGAAGATCCAAACAAAAAAGTGAATTAAGATTTTTAATTCATAATCATAGGTGCAGAATAAAATCTTATTGAAAATCATTGACCAAAACTGACTGTGAGAAAATGACTACAGAGTACTCTCTAGCTTTTGATTATAGCTCCATGAAAATTGCAAAGTATCATCAACAACTAACAGAGAATGTGTTGGGAAGAAACACACCTCAATTACAATCAACACCAACTGATGAAAAGACCACCAACACTCATAACAGGACCCAACCTAAGAAGGGTCTGAGGATTCCAATCCTCAAGTGCAAGATTCTTCTTGCAAGAAATCACATGGGTCTGCTGCAATACCAACCTCTGCTCTGTGTTGATGTATTTGTAACTTTGTAATGTAATCACTTATGTATCTTATATTGTATTTTATTGTACCCCTATGTTCCTATCGAGAGAATCATTAATATAATAAAGTCATGTAAAGTCATAGAGGTTAACCCTCCTTTGTAAGTCATGGAAATAGTCCCCATAGTTGAGGGGTGCTAGGGTTATTAGACTATCCTAGTGAAGTCAGCCCTGGTAAGTAATTGTCAAGTAAAAAACAAGTGTAAATAGAGAGTGAGCCTCTCTATTTGTGACACTCACTCACTCAACTATAGCGCACGAGTGAGAGAAGAGGAGATCGCACAAGTGAGAGAGAGAATAGTTGTCGGAGATCATCTTTCTATCTTTGGGTTTTACTTTTTCCATTGGTGCTCATTCTATCTATGAGGAAGTTGCAGTGTTTTCTCCTTTATGGTTTCCCCAAGGAAAACTCTTCGTGTCTCTTGTCTCTTGTGATTATTGCTATGGATGTTATTTTCTCAGATAAGATCCTAAGATCATATTGCTTAAATGATAAAAATCTAAAATGGTATCAGAGCTAACTTGAGAAGAAGACATTGTGCACCTGCATAAGCTAGGGATTCTTAATTTTTGGGTCTGTCTCCATAGATCATCAACAAAAGGAGGCTAGGATAACTCTCCATTGAAGGGCACATCTTTTTGTCGAAGCAGAATTTGATTCCGAGCATTTTCAGTCACTGATGCGGGAAATTAGGGATTTTCACAGAAGAGGAATTTTTGAGTGAGCCTAGCATAGGATTTCTCTACTCCTTAAAATCAAAATTTAGAGACCAAGATTGAAATTTTTTGTTGGTTAAAAATCCAGGAAAGTCAAACTGTAATTTGACCCCAGACCAGAAAACCCTAAAATACTAAAACTAGTAGTTTTGGTACATTTGTTATATCTCGATATTGGAGAAGGCTCAGAAGCTGAAATTTTTACAGAACTAATAAACATTCGTGCTGAACTTTTGTACAAAATTCAGCCTCAGATTCGCTATATTCTGGGAGATATGATTCCACCAAATCAGGGTTCCAGCCTCTCCCAGGATTCATCTGTAAATAGGACACCTAGGGAGAATTTCCATATCTCAGGATACAAAGGTCCAAATGAAATTTTGAAATATGTTCTAGATAGAGCATGGACTTTAATTTATGTGGTAAATTTTTCAGACCCTGATGATGAAACAATGACATGTGGAAGTCTGTACAAGTTCGCTATGTTGAACAATCTTGAAATAAGTCACCTTGGGAAAATTCTCATAAGTCCCAATTGGTGAAACCAATTCTTCTGAAACCTATGGTTTTGGAAAGAGGAAAAACTAGGCTACCTTGGTGCGAAGTTTCAAACACAGAGGAGTAGTAATTTCATAGATACCACAGAAACAATATTAGGAATTTATGTAGAAGAAATTGGAAAATTAGGGCTTCCTGTTCCAGGAGCTTCCCTCCACTATTTTCAGAAAAGGGGTACATTGGATAGCTCAACTTGAAGAGGCACATATTTATATCTGATCATAATTTTGAGATTCAAAGTTTTGAAAATTAGGGTTTCTCTAACAAACCCTAGATCATCTAGCTCCGGAACCAGGACAACCACCTCAAATTGGTAAGATCTAATATTTTGCTATTTACAATTGAGGTTCTCATTTCAAAATGACTAATCATGCCAACTTGATGCCAAAAATGGTGAAGCTGACAAATTCCAAGTATGGAAGCATAGGAACTCTGTGATCCTTGAATAAATTGACTTAGATCAGTATTTCAGTAAGGAAGTTCTAAGAGCTACATGGAGATGAGGCTAAGGCTAGAGCCAAGAGAACCATTGCAGATTCTATTAAATATCATCTCATCCCTCATGTGTCATCCTTGAAGACACCAAAAGGAAGTGTTTGATTCTATGATGAAGAAATAGAAGAAGAATAAGATATTGTTATAACCACCTTGAATAGGCCTCCCAGGATCATGAGATTCATTCATTTGAGGAATGCGTGCCAGAAGGAAGTGACTACCTTCGACAGACTCTGGGAAGAATGCACACAAGAAGAATCTTGACTCATAATAAGAGAAGAGAAGATGGGAGCAACTGAAGATCAAGCTCTCACAAAGATCCCTCAAGCGATGAGGATTATGAAGGACTCAATTCTTGAAGAACCTGTTATCCATCTTAGCATTTGGATAAGAAATGATGATGATGAAGATGATAAAGCTGAAGGCTCAAGAAGGAGTCTACCCAGGAAACAAATAAAGATACATATTCAATTGTCATTTCATGATATTGTTTGGTTATGCATTTGTTTATATTCAGTTAATGTGTTATGCATGATAGAATGTTTGCATTAATGACAGTATACTACTAATATGCATGTGATGGGTAAGTAGCACATGGTGCTATACAAATATCCATTGCTACTTATCGAGAATTAAACCTCTTTGCTGACATATTGGATTAGTGCACAATCTCAATGACGTCATGGTGGAGATGGAAGGCATCTAGAAAGTTTCCGTGAGATATGGATGAATGTTGTATTGGCTAAAATAGTTACATGATTATATCTTCATGCACAAGAATTTTCCATTATGAATATGCTTTATGAAATGTTTCTAACCATACAAGTAATGATTTTGACTTGTAGGAAAGATCACGTATAATCTCCTACAAGAAAAGAAGGATGAGACCTGTTTCGAAGAACAAGTGACGATGGTTCAAGAAATAATCCAAAATGAAGAATAGTATGATGATACTTCAAGAGGCCTTAGACATGCTCTACTTATGTGACAATGTTGAGTGACATCATTGATGCAGAGCTTTCCAGCTATGAAGAAGTAGACAAGAAGAAAGGGAAGGAGAGTACCAGTTCAAGAAGAATGATGTCCAGGATGCAGTATCGAGACATGAAGGGAAGTCTGTAGTATCTTCCATATGGATCTATAATATCCAACATGCAGTAGATGGAAAAATCATGAGATACAAGGCAAGATTGCTAGCATGAGGATTCTCATAGAAAGAATGCATAGACTACGAAGAGACATTTGCAACCACTGGTAGTTGAGACACATGACAGGCAGACTCATGTGTGCAAATTAAAGAAGTCCTTGTACGAGCTCAGAAGGTACCCATGGGATAACACATACATGAGTAGCTTGAAGATCACCTAGAGTGATGAAGATCTTAGCCTTTGCTACAAGGCTGAATATGAAAGCCTATAGAGGATGACAAGCTCACAGATAGGTGTGAGAAGAAATTTTGAAAAGGTTCAAGATAGAGGATCTTGGTATCCAGTGACCCTATATGGATACATAGAATATTAGTAGCAGAGGAAGCTACTTGTCACTCCAGTACAGAATGTTTCAATGCATAGAGTACGAAAGGCAGAGGGAGAATGATGCTCCACTTCAGAGGGAGTGACTATAGAAGATATTGAGGTTCGACATGATACAACAGGATGGAAAACTTACTGATGGCTCTAGGATTTACTGAGAGTAAAGTGGATTCCAACCTTTGCTTCAAGGTTGAAGGTGGAAGTTTAGTGATGCTCCCGTTATATGTCGATGACCCATTCCTGAGAGGAAAAGAGGAACCCATTACAGATGCAAGAAGGAGACTTGCTGTCGAGTTTGAGATGAAGGAATTGGGTATGATGCATTACTTTCTAAGCATGGAGGTGTGGTAGAGTACAGATGGAATCTCCCTTGGACAAGGGAAGTATGCAGTGGAGATCCAGAAGAGGTTCAGGATGATGGAATGCAAGGTAATGGCCACACCTATGGAATTGAACCTGAAGCTATTGAGTGATGCTTCATCAAAGATAGTTGATGCCATGATGAATCGTCAGATGATTTGATGTGCCTGATGAATACAAGACCAACCACATGTTTTGTTGTGAACAACAATTATCCAGTTCCTAAAAGATCTGAGACATGTTCACCTAATGGTTGCAAAGCATGCAATGAGGTACCTAAAGGGTACAATTGACTATGGGCTCAAGTATGAAGCGAATCAAAAGATTACCCTGGAGGGTTATGTGGATTTGGATTGGGAAGTGCCATTGATAGGAAGAGTACTACAGGGTGCTGCTTCAATATGGGATCAGGTGCGATCTCTTGGTTTAGCAGGAAGGAGTCCTTTATGGAGCTGAGTACAACCGAGGAAAAATATGTTGCAACTTGCTCGATTATTTGGGAGGTAGTATGTTTATTTTGAAAAATACTATTTGATTTAATTGATTTGACTTGCATTTTTGTATGATGTAGAGAGGAGTAGTGAAGCTCTAGTATGTGATCTGAATTGAGATCTCTAGTTCTAGCATAGCTGGTGAGACAGGTTTTCTGAGCATAAAATCCTAGCAAAGATCATAGGTGGCTTAGATGTAACCAGTCCTGTAGGTTTTCCTCAGATGTAATCTGTCCTGGTGAAGTTCGCAGGTTATCCTTGGAAGTAATCAACCCTGATGTGATTCTAAGCTAGAAATGGCTAGAGTGAAGTTTGAGTAATTCAGGGAGAATCTTGGTGTTCTCCATATCAAGGTTCCTTCCAAGGGTAAGTGATGAGTCCGTGTGCCTTTATGACATGGTGGTAGGATTGGTTCCTCCCATGGTTATATGTAAGTGTATAGCCTTTCTGACATGGTGGTAGGATGGGCCTCCCATGGTCAGATGTAAGTGCGGAGCCTTTTTGACATCGTGGCAGGATGGGCCTCCCATGGTTTGATATAAGTGTTGAGCCTTTCTGACATGGTGTTAGGATTGGTTCCTCCTATGGTAAGATGTAAGTGATGTACTTGTCTGACATGGTGGTAGGATTTGTTGCTCCCATGGTCAGATGCAAGTGCTGAGCCTTTCCCCGGATGGTAGCAGGTGTGTCCTACCATACCGATGGATGTAAGTGTAAATCCCTTCCCCAGATGGTAGTAGGTGTGTCTTACCATGCCGACGGATGTAAGTGCAGATCCCTTCCCCGAATATTAGTAGGTGTGTCCTACCATGCCGACGGATGTAAGTGCAGAGCCCTTCCACGGATGGTAGTAGGTGTGTCCTACCATGCCGACGGATGTAAGTGCAGGGCATTTCCCTAGGTGGTAGTAGGTGTGTCCTACCATTCCAGTGGATGTAAGTGTTGGGGCCTTTCCCTGGATGGTAGTAGGTGTGTCCTATCATGCCAGTGGATGTAAGTGCTGGAGCCTTTCCCAGATGGTAGTAGGTGTATCCTATCATTCTGGTGTATGTAAGTCACTGGAGCCTTTCCCAAATGGTAGTAGGTGTGTCCTACCATGCCGGTGGATATAAGTGCTGGAGCCTTTCTCAGATGGTAGTAGGTGTGTCCTACCATGCCAATGATATAAGCGTTGAAGAAGAAGACCTACATGGAGGCTAGGCCTACAACCAACATGAAAAAGGGTTGTCTCTGTAGAACTTCCTAGGACGAGTAGAATTGAGAGATAGCACCATTTGCTCGAGATAATGGGAGTAGTGATGATCTATCTTTGATGGTGATCCAGCTTTGATGATGATCCAACTTTGATGATGATCCTGTGATGAAGACTTGTGTTGATGAACTGTGTCAAGAGAATACCTTCCTAGTTAAGAGGGAGTGTTGATGTATTTGTAACTTCGGGATGTATTCACTTGTATCTCTTATGTATTGTATTTCATTGTACCCCAATGTTCCTATCGGGAGAATCATTAATGTAATCAAGTCATGTAAATTCATAGAGGTTAACCCTCCTTTGTTGATCAGGCGGAAAAGTCCCCATAGTTGAGGGTCACTAGGGTTATTAGACTCTCCTAGTGAAGTTATCCCTGGTAAGTAATTGTCAAGTCAGAAACTAGTATAAATAGAGAGTGAGCCTCTCTATTTGTGACACACACTCACTCAACTGTAGCGCATGAGTGAGAGAAGAGGAGCTCACACAAGTGAGAGAGATAACAACTGTCAGAGATCATCATTATGTATTTGGGTTTTACTTTTTCCATTGGTGCTCATTCTATCTTTGAGGAAGTTATAGGGTTTTCTCATTTATGGTTTCCTTGAGGAAAACTCTTTTTGTCTCTTTTCTCTTGTGATTATTGTTGTGCATGTTATTCTCTCAGATAAGATCATAAGATCATATTGCTTAAATGATAAAAATGTAACACTCTGCACATCAATCTTTGATCATCACTCTACTGGTCAACACTGCTCATCAATATCTGGTCAATATGCTCATCTATATATGGTCAATATTCTCATCACTGCAGCTCAACATTGTTGCTCAAGTATCTCTGCACATCAAATTTGCTCATCACTGCTGGTCATTCTTTTCTACTCATTAATACTACTGGTGAAGCTGGTCAATATGCTCATGTACACATCATTGTACACCTCATCATACACAATTACTAAACAAGTAATTATGCTCTCGTTTCACTAAAAAAAAGGCAGGCATCATCATGCATCATCATCATAGGTATGTATCATCGTCATAGGCTATGCATCATCGTCATAGGGTACGCATCTTCATCATCAAATATACATCATCATCATCTCAGTGTGCATTGTTTATGCATCATTGTCATCAAGTATACATCATAGTGCATAGGAGAGCATCGTCACACTATGGTATGCATGTACATCATATTGTATAGGAGTGCATCAACATCATAGAGTGTACATCATTATCACATGCATTATCACCATAAAGTGTATCGTATCATAGCATAAAGGTATGCAATATCATCATTTATCCTCCATAATGACTCCAAATATATATGCCAATATAGAGGCTCGCATACTAAGATCAAATATGAAATCTATCCATGAGAGACATGTGCCATCGAAAGAGAAACCCAAAAGCATGAACCATACCTTTTCAAATATTAAAAGATGAAGAAACAATAGAAAAACCAAAATAATCTCTACATCATGTCACCACATAGCGCTTGTAACAAGATTTACAACGAGCTAAGAATTTTGATCACTGAACATAAGGCATGCATCGTCATGCATCATCATCATAGGTATGCATCATCATCATAGGGTATGCATCCTCATAATCAAATATACATCATCATAATCTTAGTGTGCATTGTTTATGCATCATCACCATCAAGTATACATCATAGTGCATAGGAGAGCATCATCACACTATGGTATGCATGTACATCATATTGTATAGGAGTGGATCAACATCATAGAGTGTACATCATTATCACATGAATTATCACCATAAAGTGTATCATATCATAGCATAAAGGTATGCAACATCATCATTATAGTCTCCATAATGACTCCAAATATATATACCAATATAGAGGCTCACATACTAAGATCAAAGATGAACACTATCCATGAGAGACATGTGCCATCAAAAGAGAAGCCCAAAAGCATGAAACATACCTTTTCAAAGATCACAAGATGAAGAAACAATAGAAAAACCAAAATAAGCTCTATATCATGTCACCACATAGCCCTTGTAGCAAGCTTTCCAACAAGCCAATAATTTTGTAATACTGATTCCGTATTGTTGACTAAATTGTCATTGATGCCAATAGGTGTGTGTCAGTGTGTCTTGGGGCCCCTTGAGTAGAATTTTAGGGTTATAATTCTGTCAATGTCAAAGGATACCTTTTGAACTTGTCGAAGCCCAATTCTGAATTCATTGGATCCCTTAGGACAATGCCAAAATCCATGTACACCCTTTAGAATGCTTAAGTTCCCTTAAGTTGTTTATATGGTTCACCAGTTGTTTCTTTAGATTCCCTAGTACCACAACCTATGCCCTAGTACCATATAAAGAGTCCTTGGTGGGTTGAAGAAGTATATAACTTCAAAGGTTCCAAACAACCCATTATGTAGTCATTTCTGAGGTCATGGTACCCTAGGAGAAGTCTAGTTACCCCCACACCTTGGTGGTGTTGGGGTCCTTGATACCCTTGATATGATGAGTATATGGTGGAGACCTTCTCCTTTCTATTTTAATTATGTGGATGTAAATACAATTGAATCCCCCATGCCTTTGATGATGCCCATAAAATCATTTGACCTTGGAACTTATGCATAAGGTAACATGGTCTTTGGAACCTTTATGTGTGGAGTCTTGATGTCATGAACAAATTGAAGAATGTAACGGTATTAGACAAACAATTTGCAAATAAACCCATCATAGGGAGATATTTCTCTTCAATTCATTTCCATTTATATGTGGAGCATCTTCTAACTCCTTACGGTTGAAGAGATATGGATTTTTGAAGTTGGTGTACACCACCTTTTTGGGTCAGCCGACCAAACAAAAGAGAATTTAATTATTTGTAATTTTGAATTGCATGTCGGCCTAGTTTGAGGTACTAACTTTCCTCCACAACATATATAAATAGAATATCAAACATTTCATTTGTTCATCATCAATTATCTTATTATTTTTCACAAATGTTGGAGAAAAGTGTGAAACTTTGTAGAGGAGAAATTTCTTGGCATCTTCACTAAAATTGGCATAAATTTCTCATACGGAATCAGAATTACAAAATTCTTGGATCGTTGGAAATATTGTTATGATGTATATGTGGTGACATGATATAGAGCTTTTTTTTTTTTCTACTGTTTCTTCATCTTGTGATGTTTGAAAATGTATGGTTCATGCTTTTGGGTTTCTCTTGTGATGACACATGTCTCTCATGGATAGAGTTCATCTTTGATCTTAGTATGTGAGCCTCTATATTGGTATGTATATTTGGTGTCATTATGGAGGATATAATGATGATGTTGCATACCTTTATGCTATGATATGATACACTTTATGGTGATAATTCATGTGATCATGATATACACTCTATGATGTTGATGCACTCCTATACAATATGATGTACATTCATACCATAGTGTGATGATGCTCTCCTATGAACTATGATGTATAACTGATGATAATGATGCATAAACAATGCACACTAAGATTATGATGATGTATATTTGATGATTAGGATGCATCATTGAAGTTTGTGTTGATGATATCATCTTTGGAAGTGATGATGATTCATTGAGTCAACAATTTTCTAAGGACATGAAGAAAGAGTTTGAAATTTGATTACTTTAATAATTGAACTTCTTCTTGGGACTTCAGATATCTTAAAGAGAAGAAGGCATTTTTATTTCTCAGATGAAATACATCAAGGAAATGTTAAAGAAATTCCAGATGGAAGATTGTAAACCTGGGAGTACTCCTATTATCATCGGTTGTAAACTCATCAAGGAAGATGAATCTAAAGAATTTGATCAAATTCTCTATAGATCAATGATTGGTAGTTTTCTACAAGGAAGATGAATCTAAAGAATTTAATCAAATTCTCTATAGATCAATGATTGGTAGTTTTCTATATGTAACAACATCAAGCCCATACGTGATGCAGGTCGTTGGACAAGTTGCAAGATTCCAAGTTGCTCCAAAGGAAACTCACATTATAACAGTTAAATGGATATTCAGATATCTAAAAGGGACTATGGACTTAAAACTTATTCAGATGCATATTGGGTAGGATGTGTTGATGACAAAAGAAGCACGAGTGGAACAACATTCTTTCTAGGTAATTGTCTAGTGTCTTGGTCGTGCAAAAAACAATCTTCCATGTCCTTATCAACCACAGAAGTAGAATATATAGCAGCATCAGCTTGTTGTACTCAATTTATTTGGATGGAGAAAACCATGCAAGCCATACACATGACATGTGATGAGCCAATTCCAATTCTATGTGACAATATGAGTTCCATCAATATCTCCAAGAATCCAGTCATGCACTCCAAGACTAAGCACATTCGTATAAAGTTTCATTTTCTTAGGGAACAAGCCACAAAAAACAATATCAAGTTGGAATATATTTGTACAAAATAATAGATTGTAGACATCTTCACGAAGCCTCTCCCAAGAGAGACTTTTGAGTACCTCCGAGAAAAATTGGGATTCATACTATCTCCTAATTGAATTGATCCATGTTCAACAACACATCACCATGACAAGGGGGTTAGTAATACTACAAGGGTTCCCTTTTCCATTCATTCCAAAGGGGGAGAAAAAGTTGAACAAGGATGGTAAAGGAAGGCTACTCAAAGGGGGATATTTGTGAACAAAAAAATATCTTTCTAAGGGGGATATTTGAACTTGTAATCAATGACAAAGGGGGATATTGTTGACTAAAATTTAATTGATTCCAACATGTGTGTGTCAGTGTTTCTTGGTTCCCCTTGAGGAGCCCTTCAGGGTTAGAAGTCTGTCAATGTCAAAGGAGACCTTTTGACCTTGTCCAAAACCAATTCTAAATCCATTGGAGCCCTTGGGACAATGAAAAAATCTCTGTACATCCTTTAGAGCATGTAAGTTCCCCTAATTTGTTTCTACGGTTCCCTAGTTGTTTCTTTGGATTCCCTAGTACCACAACCTATGCCCTAGTACCCTAGAAAGAGTACTTGGTGCGTTGAAGAAGTATAGAACTTCAAAGAGTCCAAATGACCCATTATTTGGTCATTTATGAGGTCATGGTACCCTGGATAATTCTAGGTACCCTCATACCTTGGTGGTGTTGGGGTCCTTGATACCCTTGATATGATTATTAATTCTGTCACAATAATCTTGAGACAAATCACATACTTACAAGAGATTCAAGACAAATTAGGCATGGAATGACATAACAGTACTGCAATAGGAGGTTGCAGCTCTGTATAATCAATAATAGAATGAAAATCAATAATACAATGTCATGCAAACTTGCATGAATGGAGACAATTCTAATTCACTAGAGGTCATTCGAATTGAATGGATTGGTGTAGCTTAATTGTTTGTTAGCCACACTAAACACATCATTTAACCACTAATCTAGCCATAATTGATTCACCTAGGTCCTAATTGAATTAGAGTTCAATGAATAACCGATTCTAACTGAATGTAACTCAATTTGCATGTCAATCAGTAGGTGGGGGTGCATTAGTAACTCCAGTTATCTCTGATGAAGTGAACTGCACTGATACTGGTCATCAAAAGTTGTTGGATGTGCATTAACTCACTCAAATTCACCCAAATCATCCCAAAATAGACAATGACATGAGCGAGGCACCTTAACAACTCATATTAACTAATTGTTGGGTGAAACAACAATTGGTTAGCTATTTGGTGCACTTATGACACCCAGATCACCCCATAATTGCTCCTTGATTGAAGGAGGAAGCCTAGTTAGCCTCCCTGATTGAAGGAGAAGGCTTAGTTAGCCCCCATGATTGAAAGAGGGTGTGGGTGTGCTGATTCTAATGTCATGGTGTGCTCATATAATGCCAATTTGAGTCAATTAACTTATGATAGTGATTAATTAGGCCAAAATTTACTAAAATAGGCGTGTGGGTTGGATGATGACTCCAACACCCCCCCTTAAGCTAATTTAGGAGGAGTAAAAAAAATGCATGAAATGATAGGGCC
>LPNX010507195.1:79329-92606 GCA_001517045.1 Pseudotsuga menziesii | reverse complement strand
CCCCCCCCCCTCAAGATGAACACTGAAGAAGTAACTGATCACCTTGATGAACTCACCCACAATAGTGAATGGAGGTAAGTGAAATTTTTCTCAGTAAATATCTTAGTGAATATATCTACAATTTGATCATCTATAGGGTAGTATTGTAGAACAATGGTCCTGTCATGCACCAACTCCCTGATGTAGTGCATGTGAATCTCAACATGTTTGGTCCTTTGCCGCTGAACTGGATCTGTGGAGATTTTGATAGAAATTTTATTGTCAAAAAATATGACTATGGACAAAGCACTACCAATCCCAAGCTATGAAATAATTCCTTGCAACCAAACAGCTTGGATGCAAGCATTCACGGCTCTCCTGTACTCGACCTCTACTGAAGACAATGCAATAGAAACCTGATTTTTGATAGACCAGAAAATTGGGCCACCACCAAACATAAATACATACCCAAAAGTGTACTTCTGATCTATGGAATCCCCTACCGAATCTGAATCAGTAAAACTGACCAACTCTAGCTCAGAATCTGCAGTATAGTGAATGCCATAGGAACTAGTGCCCTGAATGTACTGAGGGATCCTCTTGTCTTCCTTCCAATGGATCTCATGAGGCTGCTGCATATATATTGATACAGCATTCATGGCATAAAAAATATCAAGCCATTAATGTGTCAAGTAAAGCAAGCTTTCGATCAGCTGGCAATAAATTGTGGGATCCATGGGTGGAGTTGTTTTCCCTCTTCAAGGATGATTCCTGAGAGGAAAGGGAGTGGTGCAGACTTGCAATAAGACATATTAAACTTCACTAACAGGTCTGAAATATATTTATACTTATTTACCATTATACCATCAACAGTTTGTGCAATTTCGAGCCCCAAAAACTATTTCAGCAGGCCCAAGTCGCTCATCTCAAATGCATCATAGAGAGCAGTTTTTATGAAAGAAATTGAAGCAAGTGTGCTTCCTATTATCAAGAGATCATCAATATATAATACTATGATAATAATATTACCATCATAATTCTGAAAATACACATTCAGATCATATTTTCATCTCTGGAAGTTTTGTGAAAGCAGAAAGGAATCCATCTTTGGCATACCATGATTTTAGGGCCTATTTCAACCCATATAGTAAATTCTGCAATTTGCAAACCAAAGAAGGATCTGATATATATCCCTCAGTATGATTAATGTATATCTCTTCATGTAGGTCTCCATGAATAAAGGAACTCTTGACATCCATATGATGCACCTCTCAGTGCTTGGATGCGGCAATGGCCAAAACCAATCTAATGGGGTCCATTTTTTCCATTGGTGCAAAGGTCTCATGATAGTCCACTCCTTGGAACTGGAAGAACCATTTTGAAACCAGAACCACCTTATATTTTCAGGTTGTTCCATCAGCACCAATATTTTTCCGAAACACCCACTTGCATTGAACTAAATTCCTCCCAGGTGGAAGATAAACTAGTTCCCAAGTAGCAATTTTTCGAAGAGAATTAAACTCTTCGTCCATAGCAGCTTGCCATCTCGGATATTTTCGAGCATGGTAGTAGGAATCAGGATCTGACCCAATAATTAAATAATAGGTCTCAGATAGCAATGAATCATGACAAGAGAGAGCAATACCTGCTCTTTGAAAATCATACCGGGTTCTTCTTGGATCAACAGGATTTCCAATGCTTTCCCCGACGGAAGAGAGTGTCTTTTTGGCCCAAGTTGGGAGATGTGTTTGCACTTCAGAATCTGATTCTGAAAATGATACATTTCTCACTGAGATCAGATATCAGTTCTGAAAAATCATATCCTTCACTCCCACTTTCATCACCCAAAAGATCAACAGAACATGAGGGAATTTCAGTAAAATTTTCTTTAACTAGTTCTACCTCTTGGAGAGGCTCTTCAAATCAGACATTTCTTTCAATGAAAATTTGTTTGGTTCTGATATTCAAAAGTTTGAATCCCTTAGATTATTTTGGATATCCAATGAACAAACATTCAATACTTTGCGGTTGCAATATTTCCTCTTGTCAAGCGGAATTCGAGCCCATGCAGTGGATCCAAAAACCTTGAAATTTGACACATACGACTTGTTTCCAAAATAGGCTTCGAAATGAGTCTTTCCTTTCATGGAAGAGTGAGGGACTTTGTTATGAAGGTGTGCAGAAACATTGAAGGCCTCATCCCATAAATTTTTAGGCAAACTCTTGACTTCCATCATGTAGGTGGTCATCTCCTTGAGGGCCTGATTCTTTCTCTCCACTACACCGTTCTGCTGGGGACTGTAGGGAATGGAGTGTTGGATCTTGCTCCCTCTGTCTGAAGATATTTTCAGCAATTCATAACTGATATATTCCCCTCCATTATAATATACGAGAGATTTAATCTTTCTCCTAGAGGCATTCTCAACCAGTGCTTTCAACTCAATGAATTTTTCCAAAACTTCATATTTCTTCTTTAGGAAGAAAATCCAGGTGTATCTAGAAAAATAATCGATGAAGGTGAGTACATACCGAGATCCATTCATGGATGTGGTGGGAATAGGTCTAGTGATTTCAGAGTGGATCATCCCCAAGATACTTGATGCATGGATTTGCTTTCCCCAATCAAACTTGTGCTCGGGGTGTTTTCCCACAATACAACCTTTGCAAATTCCTTTGGAAGTTTTGATGGCTGGGAGGCCTTCAACCATGGAATTTTTCTGAATTTGATGCAAGTAATTGAAGTTTAAATTACCAAATATCTCATGACATAGTCTAATGACCTCATTTCCATGATTCAAAAGGGCGGTGGGATTTACATCCGCCACAAAATGGGAAAACTCATAGGCCTTAGCATGATGGTTTGCTAAGCCTGTTGCAACAAGTTTCCCGGATGCAATCTCAATGATTTTTACATCATTGGGGATGAAAGTTACACACTTGGGCACTCTGGTATGAGTCATTTGATATACACTCAAAAGGTTGGAGGCCAAGGAGGGTACATACAGAACATCAAACTGCCATGTTCAATATTTATAGTACCTTTTTCTTTCGAAATGATGGTAGAATCATATCCCATGTGGATGGGAATGATTTTTATCGGTGTCTAGGGATGAGAAGGAATATCTACTTTCCATCATGTGATTCGAAGCTCCAGAGTATATGAGGAGAGCTTCGAGCTTTGAGGTGATTTCCATGAGAGCATGTCCTCTCTCTTGCCGGGTATTCTGATATTGATTATCTCTCTTCCGAACACTCTCTGGAATATTGATATTGTTTCTCTTGAGGAGAGAATTCATCTCACCAAGCTTTTTCTTCATGCAGGTATGTTCAGGGTGGAATCCCTTCCCACAATAGGAACAATTGACTTTCTCTTTTCCTTGGTTTCCTTTGTTCTTGTGTTTCTTTGATCCGGAAGACTCTTCTTACTGCTGGTTCTTTTCTTTAGGCTTTGGAGTATCAAATTTAGCCTTTTGATTCTTCCGATTCCCTTTACCCTTCGAATCTTTTGGCCCCAAAGTAAAAAAATCTTTATCTTTTGAGGATATGAGCATCCCCATCTGTACAAGCTTGTCATGCTCGTTTGTGAGGGTCTTGATGAAGACATCCAGTGAAGGCATGTCCCAATTTGGGGTTGTTAGCTTCCCAATATGGAATGTTTAAACAAATATTGAATAATCCATACCAAGTTTTGAGAGGATAGCTAGGATGAGATGATCATCATCCTTCTTAACCTTGCACTACTTTAACTAGAGCACCAAATGCTTGAATTTTGTGAAAAATTCATTCATAGTTTCAAAGTTGCCTGGATTCAAGGAAATCAACTCATTCTCAAGCTAATAGATCTATAGATCATCTTGTTTATCAAACAAGGAAGTGAGACGATCCCAAATCTCCTTCAGAGTCTTCAATCCCGAGATGTGGAAAAGAAGATATTTGGAGATAGACAAGCACAAGAAACCATAAGCTTCATCCAGCTTATTCCAATATTTTATCTTCTCAACAACAACATTCGGCTCTGTTTCTGTGTTCATTGTGACTCTGTAGATCCCTTTTGAATGGAGCTGAATCTCCATGTCCTCCTTTCATTAGTGGTAATTGAAAGATGTAAGAAGATCTAGAGAAGAAGCCATGGATTTACTATAGCGAATGCAGTGAAGAACCTATAAAAACCTGCAATCAACACAAAAAGGGAACTGTAAGGTCAAACAACCTGCACATTTCAGGTTTTCATCACACCCAGCATAGTTGATCAAGTAAGCTTGATCAACAATTTCTTTACTTGGGATATTAAGTGGTAAACCTTCGCCTTCTGGTGCAGTGCTAGAAATTTTGAGTTTTTTGCTCAATTTTGCATGCTAGATCTGTCAAAAGTCATGTTTTTCTAAAGAAGGAGCTTTGTCTTGTCATGGCTCTGATACCATATTAATTCTGTCACAACAATATTGAGACAAAGCATAGAATTACAAGAGATTCAAGATAAATTAGGCATGAAATTACATAACGGTATTGCAATAGGAGGTTGCAGCTCTGTATAATCAATAATAGAATGAAACCAATAATACAATGTCATGCAAACTTGTATGAATGGAGACAATTAGAATTCACTAGAGGTCATTTGAATTGAATGGATGGGTGTAGCTTAACTATCTATTAGCCACACTAAACACACCAGTTAACCACTAATCTAGCCATAATTGATTCACCTGAGTCCTAACTGAATCAGAGTGCAATGAATGACCGAGTCTAACCTAATGTAACTCAATCTACATGTCAATCAGTAGGTGGGGGCACATTAGTAGCTCCATTCAGATCCCATGAAGTGAATTGCACTGATATTAGTCATCAAAAGTTGTTGGAGGTGCATCAACTCACTCTAATTCACCCAAATCAGCCCAAAATAGACAATGACATGAGAGAAGCACCTTTGCAACTCAGTTGAACTGATTGTTAGGTGAAACAACAATCAATTATCTATTTGGTGCACTTATGACACCCAGATCACCCCATAATTGCTCCTTGATTGAAGGAGGAAGCCTAGTTATCCTCCCTGATTTAAGAAGAAGGATTAGTTGGCCTCCCTGACTGAAGGAGGGCATGGGTGTGCTGATGCTGATGTCATGGTGTGCTCATTCGATGCCAATTCAAGTCAATTAACTTAGGATAGTGATTAATTAGGCCAAAATTGACCAAAATAGGTGTGTGGGTTGGATAATGACTCCAACAATGATGAGTATATGGTGGATACATCCTCCTTTCTGATGTTAAGTATGTGGATGTGAATAGCATTGAATCCCTCATTCCTTTGATGATGTCCATTAAATCCTTTGACCTTGGAACTTATGCATAAGGTAACATGGTCTTTGGTACCTTTATGTGTGGTGTCTTGATGTCCTGTACAAATTGAAGAATGTAAGGGTATTAGAACAAGAATTTGCAAATAAAAACACCATAGGGAGATAGTCCTCATCATCCATTTTTGTTGATATGTGGAGAATATTCTAACTCCTTACGGTTGAAGAGATACAAATTTTTGAAGTTGGCGTACCCCACCTTTTTGGGTCAACCGACCAAACAAAAGAAATTTAATTATTTGTAATTTTGAATTGCATATCGGCCCAGTTTGAGGTACTAAATTTCCTCCACAACCTATATGAATAGAATATCAAAAATTTCATTTGTTCATAATCAATTCTCTTAGTATTTTCGCAACTATTGGAGAAAAGTGCGAAACTTTGTGGAGGAGAAATTTCTGGGCATCTTCACTAAAATTGACATAACTTTCTCATACGGAATCAGAATTACAAAATTTTTGGTCGTTGGAAAGTTTGTTATGAGGGATATGTGGTGACATGATATAGAGATTATTTTGGTTTTTCTACTGTTTCTTCATATTTTGATCTTTGAAAAGGTATGTTTCATGCTTTTGGGTTTCTCTTGTGATGGCACATGTCTCTCATGGATAGAGTTCATCTTTGATATTAGTATGTGAGCCTCTATATTGGTATATATATTTGGAGTCATTATGGAGGCTATAATGATGATGTTGCATATCTTTATGCTATGATATGATACACTTTATGGTGATAATGCATGTGATAATGATGTACACTCTATGATGTTGATGCACTCACTCCTATATAATATTATGTACATGCATACCATAGTGTGATGATGCTATCCTATGCACTATGATGTATACTTGATGATGATGATGCATAAATAGTGCACACTCATATGATGATGATGTATATTTGATGATGAGGATGCATACCCTATGACGATGATGCATAAATAGTGCACACTGATACGATGATGATGCATATTTGATGATGAGGATGCATACCCTATGACGATGATACACACCTATGACAATGATACACACCTATGATGATGATGCATGATGATGCATGCCTTATGTTCAGTGAAAGCATAACATAATTACTTTTTCAGTAATTGTGTATGATGAGGTGTACAATGATGTGTACATGAGCATATTGACCAGCTTGACCAATGGTATTAATGAGCATAAAAGAATGACCAGCAGTGATGAGAAAAGTTGATGTGCAGAGATACTTGAGCAACAATGATGAGTAGTTGTGATGAGCAGCAATGATTAGCAGATTTCCCAGAGATTGATGAGCATATTGAGCAAAGATTGATGAGAAGTGTTTACTATCAGAATGATGAGAATAGATTGATGTGCAGAGCAGAGGTTGGTTGTGCATTAGAGCCATATGATTGCTTGCAAAAAGAATATTGCACTTGAGTATTGGACTCCTCAAACCATTCTTAGTTGGAGCTAAAAAAACCAGGGTGGGTCCTGTTATGAGTGTTGGTGATATTTTCATCAGTTGGTGCTGATTGGAATTGAGAACGTTGATGTATTCCATGTACAAAAAACAACGATCAAAATTCCATATATTCTTGTGTCTCTTTTGATGTGATGTTGTGCTTATGTCTCATGATGAATTTGATTATGCAATTGATGACATAGTGATTGATATAATATGATTGATTTAAAAGAAGGTAAAAGTTAATAATTTCTCTCACACTAATTCACCACCGCTCTTGTTGAAATATTGTAACTTCAAAGGATATTCTAAATGTATTTTACTAATGTAACCCAAGGGAGATGTTATTATTCCTCTGGCGGAGTGTTACTATTGTATTTTGTCATCATAGAGTCATGAGGTAAAGCCTTTATTGTAAGTCGGGTCTTTAGCACCCTAATGAATAATATAAAATACTGTTTTGATACTTGCTAGGTGAAGTCGGCCTAGACCGTTTAGTGGGGCTGACTTATTTAGGGTGAAACTCAGTTGGCTCAATGTGTATAAATAGGAGAGTTGTGATTCTTATTTGGACACAGACTCACTCACTTGAGTAGCGCATAGGAGAGAGAGAGAGAGAACAATAAGGAGGAGAATACCTATTTTTGGGGCTATATCTTATACATCTTATACAGAGGAAGTTTTGGATAGGTTTTCTTCCCCTTGAGGGTTTCCCAGAATAAATATTGTGTATATCTTGTGATTGTGTTTCTTTCAGTGATTCTGCATATGCTACTACTGTGAAATCGAATTGAATACTAATGATATCTAGTCTCACATATGAAATCTTAACATGGTATCATAGCTAACCTAAATAGGACATTTTTCATAAGGTGAAACTCTCTCTCCTCCCTCTCTGGAATAAATTAGGGTTTTTGCAAAATTTGGAGTTTGGAATATTTTCTTGCATAAAAAGTTGCACCTCCCTAGAGAGCGTATATTGAGCCCAAGATCGAAGTTTTTGGGTAGTTGAATCTCTGGGAAATCCAAACCCTAGTTGGCCCTGAACCGAAAAACTATAGAAAATCAGAACAAAAAATTCTGCAGAGCTGCAAACTCGCAAGTAGGATTTGAAGGCTGAATGTTGGGGATCTCCAGAAATCAGTTGGATGAACCAACTCGCCTAATTCAAGTGCATCTCCCAGTAAGGTCATCTTTTTATTTTGATAAATTTCATTTTTTAGTGACCTACTGGGTAAGATGGCCCCAAGCACTAAGCTTGAGGACAAGCTGGAATGCATAGAAAAATTGCTAGCTTGGAAGTATAGGATTGGTCTCATTCTGAAAGAGAATGGCCTTGATAAGTACATCAAGGATGAGATTGCAGAACCTAAAGAAGATGAAGCTAAGGAGAAGCATGAACAAGACCTAATCAAGGAAATGAGGATCATTGTTGATTATATAAAGGATCACTTGATCCCTCAAGTGTTATCTAAGAAGACACATAAGAAAATGTATGATTCACTTTCTAGAATGTATGAGGGAAGGAACATCAATAGAAAGATGAATCTGAGAGCTCAACTGAAGGGCACCAAGATGAGCAAAGGAGAATAAATTCAAGATTACTTCACAAGGGTCTCCCAGTTCAAAGAACAACTAAATGCTATTGGAGACACCCTTGATGAGGATGAACTAGTTATGATTGCTCTCAATAGTCTCACTAGACCTTGGGACTCATTCATATAGACTCTGTGTGCCAGAAAAGAAAGTATGAATTTTGACATAGTATGGGAATATTGCATACAAGAAGAAGCTAGAGTAGCCAACAGAGAAGCTCTACTTAGAGAAGATGATTAGGCTCTAGACTCCCTTACTAAAGGAAGAAAACAACCAAACTTCAAGAAGAGTAATCATAAGCCTTCAAAGAAGAATTTTCAGAAGAATAAGAAGGATTACTCATAGTATCAATGCTACAACTGTCATAAGATAGGAAACATTTCCAAAGAGTGTCCATCACCAAAGAAGAACAGCAACAACAAGAGACATCATGCTCATGTAGATGAATATGGGAATGAAGAAGAAGAAAGACCTCAAAAGAGACTAACTAGAGGTGAAGATGTAGAAGAATATGTGTTATTCTTTGTAATCTCTAGGTTTGTAACACCTATAGAAGATACATGGCTTATTGATAGTGGTGCCTCAAAGCACATGACGGGGAAGAAGCAAACTTTGTCAAGACTTGAAGAAAATAACTCTCCTCAGAAAGTATCATTGGGAGATGACTATCAATATCCCATCAAAGGTATTGGTGAATCAAGCTACAATATTGACTCTAGGGCTTCAATGAAGATGAAGGAAGTACTGTATGTACCAGGTTTGAAAAAAAACTTACTTTCCATCTTTTCTCTAGATAAGAAAGGATATAGATTTTCTTTTATAGATGGATAAGTACTTATGTGGTCAAAAGGAAAGACACTTGATGATGTTGTGGTCATTGGAGAAGAAGAAGGAGGATTGTGCAAGCTCAAAGGACATCTAGAGACAACCCTTGGCCATGAGACTACCAGCTCAAGTGAACTGTGACATAGGAGGCTTGCTCACATCAACTACAAAGCACTTCCCTATGTGAGCAAGGTGGTAACAGGGTTACCGGATTTGAAGATTGATCATGAGGGAACTTGCAAAGGATGTGCAAAAGGAAAGAACATCAAGAATCCCTTTCCTAAAAGTGAAACAAAAACTAAAGGTACATAGTCCTATGAATTCCATATCATTAAGTGGATATGAGTATTATGTCACATTTATTGATGACTATTCAAGAAATACTTGGATATACTTCTTGAAGAACAAGAGTGAAGTGCTCGGGAAATCCAAGTAATTCAAAGCCTTGATAGAGAACCACTCAAAATAGAGAATCAAGACACTGAGATCAGATAATAGTGGAGAATACACTTCAAAGGAACTTGAATCATTCTATAAGGAGGCAGGAATCAAGAGGAAACTAACCACTCCTTATAATCCCCAACATAATGGTGTTGCAGAAAGAAAGAATAGAACTATCAAGGAAACAACGAAGACCATGAGTCATGACCAAGACATCCCTATGCACCTGCAGGCTGAAGCAACAAGAACAACCATATATGTGCATAATAGATTATCCCACGGTTCTCTTGGATTCAAGACTCCTAAAATATGTATACAGGAAATAAACTTGAAGTGAGCCATCTCAAGATATTTGGCTTTCCGGTATATGTACATATTTTGAAAGAGAAGAGAACTGAATTGGATCCTTTTGGAAAGAAGGGAATATTTGTTGGATACTATAAAGTCTCCAAAGCCTTCAGGATATACATCTCAGGATTCCATCATATCGAGATTAGTAGGGATGTAACATTTGATGAAGAGACAACTCTTAAGAAATCTAGAAGGTGTCATCTTGAAGAAGTACATGAAGAGGATGCACCTCCTAGAATGATAGAAGCTGAAACCTCTCCTGAAATATTAGCATGTGAAGACCATGAGATGATAGAACCTCAAGAACCCCCTACTATGGATATCTATCGAAAGAGAAAACCTGCTTGGGTAAGATAAATCATACAAGAAGTAGATAGATATGGAAGTACAAAAGGCTCCACAAGAACCAACAAAAGATCAAATCCATATTCCAGTTATGTAGCTTTCATGTGTGACCTTGTAGATCAAGAACCCACCAGTTATGAGGAATCCGCATAGAAGAAAGAATGGGTTGAAGCAATGACAGAAGAATACTGGTTGATAATGAAGAATGATGTTTGGGATATAGTTTCCAAACTAGAAAAATAGAGTGCGGTATCTTCGAAATGGATCTACAAGATAAAACATGCTGCTGATGGAAGTATTGAAAAGTACAAAGCAATATTTATGGCTAGAGGATTGTCTTAGAAAGAGGGAATTGATTATGAAGATACATTTGCCCCAGTAGCGAGGTACACTTCCATCAGAAACATCATGGCATTTGCTTCCATGATAAAATGACACTTACACTAGATGGATGTAAATACAACCTTCCTTAATGGCGTGATTGAAGAAGAGGTTTACATCGAACAACCACAAGGATTTGAAGTCGAAGATAGAGCGACTCATGTATGCAAGTTGAAAAAGGCTCTGTATGGACTGAAAGAAGCTCCTAGAGCTTGGTATGGTAGAATAGATAGCTTCTTGAAAAGCTTGGGATTTACCAAGAGTAGAACCGATCCTAACCTTTACATGAAGGTTATGGATGATGAATCTATCATACTATTATTGTATGTGGATGATATATTTTTGACGAGAAATGAGAAACAAATCATAGATTTCAAGAAGAAGATAGCTAAAGAATTCGAGATGAAATATCTTGGATTGGTGCATTATTTCCTAGGGCTGGAAGTGTGGAAGAGACCAGAAGGAATATTTCTGAATCAGGGAACATATGCAGTAGAAATATTGAAATGATTTAATATGTTGGATTGTAAGGCCATTTCCACACCCATGGATACCAACTTGAAGCTATTTTCTGATGAGACATCACAATTAGTGGACATGACTCAGTACATACAGATTATTGGGTCATTAATGTATCTGATGAACACAAGGCTAGATATATGCTTTGTTGTGAACACCTTGAGTCAGTATCTAGTTAAACCTATACGGGTTCACCTGATAGTTGCAAAGGATGTGATGAGGTATCTAAAATGTATGATAGATTTGGGACTTTACTATGTGAGAGACCATGACTACAGATTATATTCATATATAGATTCAGATTGGGCAAGAAGTGCTGCAGATAGGAAGAGCACCTCAAGTGGATGTTATTGTCTAGGATCCACCATGATATCATGGTTTAGTAAGAAACAGTCCAGTGTTTCTCTCAGTATAGCTGAAGCATAATACATTGCAACTTGCTCCGCTTGTTGTGAAGCGATATGGATTCGAAAGCTGATGTCAGGATTATTTGACATGGAGTTGGACACCACAATGATTCTTTGTGACAACCATAGTTATATAAAGATGACAGAGAACCCAATGTTCCATGACAAATCGAAGCACATAGAAATCCAATACTTTTATATAAGGGATATGGTACAAAAGGGAGCTTATATCAAGCTCCAGTATGTGAATACCGATGAAAAGGTTGCTGATGTACTGACCAAGCCTCTATCTTGAGTAAAGTTTGAATATTTTCGTGACACTATTGGTGTAGTTCGAAAAAAATCTCCTCATAAGGAGGACCAGTGATGGTACTACAAATTATGAAGATATGGAGCTTCTTTGGAAAGGAGGAACAAGTCGAAGATATGGACTCTCCTCAGAAAGGAATATCAGGTCAAAGACATGAACCCTCCTCGAACAAAGGGGAAACATGTTG
This sequence comes from Pseudotsuga menziesii, assembly GCA_001517045.1. Taxonomy (NCBI): domain Eukaryota; kingdom Viridiplantae; phylum Streptophyta; class Pinopsida; order Pinales; family Pinaceae; genus Pseudotsuga; species Pseudotsuga menziesii. Next base: position 80,474 of record LPNX010507195.1, on the reverse strand, counting down.
ATAATATGAAACTTTCTAGGAAAGGGAGAGTGATGATAAGACTGACATCGATGATGGATGACAGTGATGATGACAAGGTTAGACATTCACTTGTGGACAATAGTATCCTCTCTTGAGGATGGCAGGTATAACACTCTGTTCATGAGAGTGATCCTTACTAAGGATGGCCATGCAGATGTTACTCTCACATGGAGAGTGTTCCCACATTCATTTGTGGATGACATAGAATAACACTTGCTAAGGAGTGGTCCGAACCTCAGTGGTAAGAATTCTCTACGATGATTCCTCACAAACGACAGGACTGCTATTTTGTATGCAGTCATGATCTGCTTAGTAGTCAATACTCTAGTATGGAGAGTATGGCTACATTTATATGTAGATACCATAGTATAACACTCGCTTGGGAGTGGTCATAACCTTATTGGTATGGATTCTCTATGGTGAGTCCTCACGGATGTCATAGTATAACACTCACTTGGGAGTGGTCCTAACCTCAATGGTAAGTATTTTCTACGATGAGGGTCGATATTTTGTATGCGTTCAAGATCTATTCTGTAGACAATACTCTTGCTTGGAAGAGTATGCCTACACATAAGTGTAGATACCGTAGTATAACACTCACTTAGGAGTGGTCCTAACCTTAGTGGTATGGATGGTCTACGATGAGTCCTCACAGATGATAGGGCCTACATTTAGGTGTGGTTGAGATCTACATTCATTTGTAGACGATTCAGCTGATCAATTTTATATGGATCATGCCGATGGAGGATTGATTCATCCTTGGACTCATGTCCTAAAGAGATAGGGATTGATCATCCCACAAAGAGATCATTTGTACTACAAGTAGTGTGGTGGAAAAGGATCAAGTAGATCAAAGTGCGGTTGCAAAGGATCAAGAAGATCGAAGTGCTGCTTTAAAGGATTGAAATGATTGGAGTGTTGCTGCTACAAAGGATCAAGGAGATCTTAGTACTGCTACAAAGGATCGAAGATCGAAGTGCTGCTACAAAGGATCGAGAAGATCGAAGTGTGACAAAGGATCGAAGATTGAAGTACTGCTGCAAAGGATCAGAAGATCAAAGTGCTACTACGGAGGATAAAAAGATTGAAGTGTTGTTTCCAAAGGATTAAGTGATTGTGTGATG
>LPNX010507195.1:32901-61473 GCA_001517045.1 Pseudotsuga menziesii | reverse complement strand
TATAATCTGTTCATCTCATCAGTTCTTGTCTCTTGTATCTGTGAATATTCTGTGTATTTTTGTATGTATTATTGGTAACCTTATGTGATCTGTGAGATTACAACACCATCTCTCAATTTTGTAAAAATAATATCATTCTAAGGGATAAGCCCAACTTAGCTACATTAATAAAAAAACAAACCAATTTCTTAATAACAACAAAAACGTATCTAACACAAATTAAATCTATTCAAAATGATAATAACATTATGACAACAATAGATTTAATTTTAACAACAAGAAACTCAACTATGAAAAAGATAGATATAACTAGAAATTTTTTTTTTAGAATATTGCAACAACTATTATAAAGACTCAAAAACAAGCAATAAGATTACAAAAGTATTCTACAAACTTTATTGATAAAATAGACTTTTATATTGTACACAAAACAAAGAAGAACTTTATTCATAATGTACCATCAACAACTCTAACGCATGTATCCAAGGATGGTATGGGACCACCAAGATGTCTCTCACACAATCCTATTGAGTGTGAACAACCCTCCTTTTGTAATCATTGCCCATACATATCAAACAATGGATTGTAACTAGAATTGATCAAATAAATCAACTAAAGGAGGGAGCTTGAGCCATTAATAAAACTTGGTTAAATCAAGTGACCCTGGCTATAAGTAAAAGAAACCATTAGTATATTAGGTTACATCCTTTATATCATAAAATATGATTATGATATGTGAAATTAGAACTACGACCATAGTGATCGATGTTTGAAGGTTGAACTAGTACCCTTGAATTGTAAGATGAGTACTTTGATCTATTTTTGAAGTGGTTTTCCTCCTAGAACCTAGGTTTCATTGCTTAAAATATTGGGTTTCATGGTGTTCTATGTTTGTGGTGGGACTAACATGAAGGAGGCTATGTGATGGATGATGTTGGCTACTAATGGATATAGTCTTAGTTATGACGATAATGTCTCATAGATATTTCTATTATCGCCTTATTGTAGTCTATGCTATTGATATTTCTTGTAATGCATTTGTTGTTACCGTTGTCTATACTTGGATTGAATAATGGACTAAACTTGTATAACTATTCATTGTATATTTTGATCATATGTGCAAGGATTAACGATAGGAGCTTTGGATTTATTCACTGTCTCACTCGATGGAATATAGGGTATTTTCTTTGCTTTTATGTGTTTACAAGTTGGTGATTATTTTCATCTCAACATTTGGGGGCATTTAGTAAGCTAACAAGGACCTTTCAAGTAAGTGATTATAGTACCAGTGAACTATATAAAAAATACCTAGTGGACAAGCCTAACATCATTGTGATAAGAAAATCATGAGCAACTATTAGAAATGATCACACCAAAGAAGAGTACTTTGAAGACAGGAAAACCTAACCCTACTAAGAACTAAGACAATGAGAAATAAATAAATATACCAAGGATAAATGTGCAAGGTGAGAGAAACTAGCCATCCAAGTTTGATAGGGCACCACATGTAGATATTACAATGGATGAAGAATAGAAATCATAATTAGAATTAAACCAATAAAACTTAGAGGAGGAGGAAGCCAATTCCCCAAGGGATCATTGGATGACACTAAATGGCATCCCAAGAACCCTAAGAGGAATCTCTAATGCACCTTATATTTGTAGAGAGACTTGTACTATGAGGAGAGGAAACACACAAAGGAATGAATAAAGAATCAAATTGATATACCTAAGCTACCCATTTTTTATGGGGAAGGAAATGTAGAAGGTTGTTTGTTAACACATTTTTTGGGAGGCAAAAGTGGAAAATGACCCTTCTCTAAACTATATAACAATTAGAGGCACCTTGTGGAGCCTTATTTATTTACTTTGTATTAGAAAGATAACAAGAAACAACCTTTTAGGATCAATTTTGAGAGGCAAATGGGTATCCCCATGACAAACCTTAACCTTAACATAACTTAGGGAAATTGAATAATTGTAAGGAATGAGTTTCAACCATTATGAATCCTACCTTAAGGAACTATTAGGTCAATTGAATATCAAATTCTAGAACCCATACAAATAAAAACGCCAATATGGGTTCATCTCCCAAACCTTTCTCTAATTTTTTGGCACCATTTAGTGTTAGAAGATATTGGAAACACCTTGGGTAGCTTCTCAAAATAAGACAATGTGCACATTCAACAAGGATTATTCATATTAGCTCAAATTTGTGTGGAAGTTGATCTAAGTAAAACATTGTTTGACATAATTCCATTGAAGAATGGGAAATTCAAATATATCCAAAGTTTGGATTATGAAAATACAACATTAATGTGCCTCTATTGCCATCAAACAAGTAATCTTTAGGATACATGTCCATAAGCAATAAAACAACCTAAAAGGAAAAAAGGCCAGATCCCTGAACCAAAAAGTATACAGCCTTACGTCTTCCTTATTTGGAGAATGAAGATGATGAGAATACATAAGTTGAAGATGAAGGGAAAGAAACAATAGGAACACAAATAAAGAATAAGGACAACTAGACATTGGGAATGATACAACCTATGGTACCTACTTAGTCTTGGACTATGGAATCAATGGATATTTTGGCATGTACACTTGATCAAACTAGACATGTACACTTATGTTAAGAGAGGGGATTAGAAATAACCCAGGGATGTCCCATGTTTCCTTTTCACATAGTTCAAGAAGTGTTGCATCCTTTATTGATCAAAAGACACTCATCTTTTGTAGGAGAGAGATAATAGATAATTTCATATTTAAATCACTACGTGAAGCTACAAATGATACTAATATCTCAAAAACCAATGCACACTTATATAAAGTAGTCAAATATTGTAGTAAAATAAAAAATAAGAGAGAAATCTAGTCGAGTATCACATAATATTTCCACAAGACAGAACACCTTAAGAAACCGCTCATAAAAACAGATCATGGATCAACACACTAATTTCTTTACATGGTTTAAATCCTCAAAGAGGGTAACTATCCATGACCCCATATAAATTTATACTTGAGGCAATATTATATGCAAAATAAAAATGTTACAATGAGTTTCTCAGAGTCGATCATTGAGTAATGGCCCTCCATGTTCTTCAAATATATATCATGGACCAATCGGGTGCTAAGCCACAAATCAATGGCTGTTAAGATCGAGTTGAGAAAGAATTGTCAGATCACTCTATGTCTAGAACATATTGTGACAATCATATTACATATGTACAAATGCATACTAAATAAGCACACCTTAACTAAGGATATATTATACCAAACATATCTTAAATAAATCTATCTAAATATCCTAACATACACCTTAAGAACAAATTGGGATATTATTCAAGGATTTAAACAAGTGACACTATATGATAAGGAAGGAGGCATTAGAACCTATCCACCCTTAATGACAAATTCCAACATAGATCAAAGTTTATAAAACTTCACTTCCATAAGAGACTTTGTGAATATGTATGCAACTTGATCATTTATAGGGGAAAAGAGCACTTTGAGAATGTGATCATGAACAAGCTTCTGATGAAGTGCATATATAGATAAATGTGTTTGTTGTGATGATATCGAACTGGATATTTGGAAATATTGATGGAACTCTTAATGTCACACCAAAGGGTAATCAGATGTTGCTTCTTGAATCCAAACATTGAAAGGATATTTCAAAGCCAAAAGGATTATGGTCACTACTATTTAGAATAAGGTCATCAAAACTAAGAAGAAGGATGATGATATACTTTCCTACTTACTTGGTATATACATTCAGGTCAGAATGACATCTAGAAAAACTTGTTTCAAGGAGAAAGCTATCCATTTTGGCATACCAAGATTGAGGATCTTTCTTGAGGACATAAAGGGATTTCTTAAGGTGACAGACAAGGTTAGATTCATTATGAACATAGCCATGAGGTTGTTCCTTTTAAATTTATTCCTGCAAATCCACATTCAGGCAAGAAGACTTGACATTCATATGACGGACTTCCTATTTATGTAAGACTACAAGGGAAATAACAAGGAAAATAGGGTTCATTTTGGCAATAAGGGAAAATGTTTCATTGTATTAAATTCCTTCAACTTGGGAAAATCCTTTAGCAATTAAACTTGACTTCAGTCTTTCAACACTTCCATATGATGCATACTTAGTTTTGTAGACCCATTTACACATGAAAAGTTTTATTCCTTTCAGAAGAGGTACATGATCCCAAGTATCATTCACCATTAAGGAATGATATTTTTCATCTATAGTTATGCCCCAATATAGATTCCATGAAGATTTTGCAAATATCACAGGATCACGATTCTCTGGAAATTGAGCCAAAAGTGGCAAAATGGAACTGAGAATACGTTTTGACGTTGATATTTGGGATCACCAATAATGTCACAAGCCACTTCGCATGTTGATTTTACGCATAGAGGAAGAGGTTTTTATGGTTCAATTGGAGGAAAATGAGTAGGTAGAAGTAGATTTTCATCCTCACTATCATCATCAAAAGGTGGAATGAGAACATTGTTAAGGAATTTGGGAGTATAATATGGAACAGGCACCGAAGATGGCTTGCAGGCAATTTATGACACATATGTCGAATTAGTATCATAGGTAGAGATATTTTCATCATATTTAACATCTCTTCTAATAATCATATCATGGGAATGTAACTAAAGAAGTATGTAACCTTTTACATATTTAGAATATCCAACTGATATGCACTTTTCATTGTCAAGATGCAATGCTTTTCATTTTTCATCAAGAATATGAGCCCATGCTTTCCTACCAAACAAATGGACGTGGATAACATTTGGTTTAATGTTACTCCATTCTTATTCCAATGTGATACCTTTTAAATATTTAGTGGGGGTGCGATTAAATATGTAATTTGTACAATTTATGGATCCATCTCAAAATTGAATATTTAGTCCCTTAGCTTGGAGGATACAACTATCCATTTCTTTTAAAGTGAATTTTTTCGCTCAACTACACCATTTTGTTGTGGTGTATATAAAACAATGTTTTGTTATCAGATATCAAGTGTAGTGCAAAAAGTAGTGAACTTGTTGTTAACATATTCTCCCCCATTATTATATCTTAACTCAAGAATTTGATGACTAGATTGATGAAAGAGAAATACCCAGAGGATAAAAAGACTTTGGATGAACAAATTATAATGGAGCAACAATGCACTTTAGATTTGAAAAAATAGGAACATCAACAGATGCATGGATCCAAGACCGCAAAGGTAGAAGTGAATCAACTAACCAATCAGGTATACAAGATGATGTGCTATGTATAAATCTAACACTAAAACCTCAGATTCGATCTCCAATGAATGAGGAATACACCATTGCAAGAAAAACTCTTGTGATTATCATAATTAAATTCAATGAGCACAAGAATCCAAGTACTTCAACCAACTAGGAATATTTTCAAAAACACCTTGCTATCTTTGCTCCTTCCATAATCTAAACCTATGTTGTAGCCACTCCTAACACAATGTCCACATCTCAACAACCATGTAATCTTAAAATTTTGTACGGGATGTTTTGGATGAAGAATATTTTTGGGGTGGGGAGATGTTGGAGGAGCCTAGTCGACGAGTTGACTAGGTCCTCCTGTCCGACCACTTAATGGTTGTCCCAGTCTAGTCGAGTCACTTAGGCCAACTATTGGACACTTAACAGTTGTAACTATTGTACATCATATATATGTGTGTGTGTGTCACTAATCCATAAATATACTAGAGAATATTATCCTTCATTGTATAGTATGGAATTCTTATATAATATAATACTTATTGATGGTGTGACCACTAATTCCTCTTTATTCCCTTTGTGTATTCATGTTCTCATATATGTTTATATGTTTATGATGCACTACTAGTAACCACATGTATTCCCTCATATTACAAGATGTTATATTCTCCTTGATCTTAACAACTACATCAATCTATGTCTTAACACTTGATTGGTCCGTGATCTTTATTTAAAAAGCAGGGAGCATCATTAGATAATGATAGATTGTGAGAAACTGATATGTAAATTCTTTGTCTTTTGCATTAATATATTGCCTCAACTACTTGTCTTCCTAGGGTCATATAGTATTTACCTTTTTGAGACTTTTAACCATGTAAAACATCAATGTGTTGATCTATGATATGCTAAAATGAGAAATTTCTTAAGGTGCTATACCTATGTGGAAATACGCTATTTTAAGCAAAAAAATATGCATTCTCACTCACTCTTTCAAACACTTTATAGTGATCCTCATTATGGTATTCAAGGAATCCAATTACCATCATTATTATAATCTAAACCAATAAGGATTGAGCGAAACCTTCCAAAACATAATTCCAACTCTATCCTACTAAAATGTTCAGTCAAACCTTTACACAACTTTTCTAGAAATTGATACTACAAGAAGGTCCAATTGACCCTTCTCCATTTACATTCACAATTCATGATTACATTAAGCATAATATTTAACATTGTAAATATTATACCATAAAAATACTAAGGGTCTATTTACCCTTCCTCATGTGCACTCTCACATCACTCTTTCAATCACTTTGCATCGATCAACATTATAGTCTACTTATATAATTGTTTGCATGTCCAAATTATGGTTTAGTATACATTAAAATTATTATAATGATCTTAATAAAATTATATTGCCATCATTACTATCCTATGTACCAATGAGGGAGGGCTGACTTACACTAATCAAAATATAATAATAGTTCTCTTTGAATATTTAACAAACCCTTTGCAAAAATAATTTAAGAATATATACTATGAGAATGGTAAACCGATACATATGTTTATTAATATGTGAAGCATTTTCCTACACATCATAAATATAATACTAGATCAATCCTACTATAAATATTGATTGACCATTACTCAATTCAATCTCAAATCATTATTTCAATCCTACTATAAAAGTAGTCTATAAATGGGGGATCAATGTAAAGTGATTGAAATAATGATTTGATAACTTATCCCCATTATGGGTTATAATATTAAAATTGCCTCAATGGAATTCAATTTCGATCATTATTATCATCATACTAGGAATGGTTGATCGACACAATTCAAAATATAATTCTAAATATCCTATTATAAGGGTTGGCTAATCCTTTGAAAAAACCATTTATAATACTACAAGAAGGTTCAATTGATCCTTATCACTATACATTATCACACTTCTTAAGAACACTATAATTGTTTACCTCTTATCCCACATATGCAATCTACACTTCTCAAATTAAACAATCCTAAGTCAATGGTACATGAAGGATTGGTCAAACTTTTTTCAAAATCTATAATGAAATGATACTACGAGATAAATTAGTTCACCCTTCTTTTTTTCAAGTAGAAAAAAATGCACTTTTGTTATTCGTAGAATCAAAAGTACATATATCATGCATAATATCTCATTAGAAGAGTATTCAAAGGATACAGCTACATCAAAATCCTCCCAACCAAAATTCAGAAATTACAAAAAGTTTTTCAGTATAACAAATGGTGTTATTCAAAAACAGATCTACCTCAAAACAAGACTATCAATAGAAAACTTTGGCAGAAAGTAATAACAAAGATGGAGAGGTTCATCCATAATGCTTGAATATATTCATACTAAAAAAAGTAGAGTGAGCCATTATCAACTTGAATTCCTTTAATGCATTCTTCCCATAGGAGAATACCTTCCCCAATATTAAGAGACACTTTAGAAAGAGGGGCTGTAGCTTTGTTTTTCTCTCTATAAATATGTTTAATGTTTAGATCATGAAAGTGAGACAAAATTGTCTTGCAACATTGTTGTTCAAGAGAGATAACATGCAATGTACAAATCTTATTTTCCTAGCTAACAATGCCTAGTGAATCACCAAAACGATTCATAGTATCAATTCCCAGGATAGTAACAAATTTAACCAAACACCATAGCGCTAAAAGTTTAGCTTTTGTGTTTGTTCCACAATTTAGTTTGATGGTGAAAACATGTTCATCATTTATCCTGAGTAAATTTCTAGAACCACATATACCATCTTGAGTCATACCATCAAAGAACCCAGTAGCCATTACTGTGTCTGAAAGTTCCCCAATCCATCTATGCAATTGTTTCTTTGCAACAACCACTTCATATTCTTTTTAATAAGTAATAATTCTCGAGGATTTAGCGATAATATTTATAGTATTTCCCTAAAAAATAACAGAGTTTTTAGACTTCCATACATCCCCCCAAAAAATGTTGGGAATGGTCTATGTTCTAAGTTATTCTTATACCATCTTAGTAAATCGTCTTTAACAGTACCATGACCCCAAGTTTGATGTATGTTTAATAATTCAGAAATATGCTTCCATAGTTGTAAATTGTAGAGACATGTTAGAAAAATATGTTTTATAGACTCCTCATCATCCTTACACAAAACAAAAATATTGGGCCCAAGCCAATTTATGCATTGTAAATTATCCCATTCTAAACAATTTTCAAAACAAATCAATAAGAAAAACGTAAGTTTTGAAGGTAAGTGCCACTTCCCAATTTTTTCAAAACCACCATTTTGGTACATCATAAGAGGAACTATTGTAATGATAGAATATGTATGCTTTGCATAAACTTGTCCTGAATCCTAATTACCAACCCAAACCAATTAATCATTTTTTTGCAATGTCTGATACCTTCCATATTCACTTAATTTATAAATTGAGACCATTCCTTAGCCCAAATGTTATATATTCCCAAATATGGAGCATTCAACCAATATGAATCTAAGGGGTTGAAAGAAGGTGGTCTTTGAATATGATCTAGAGTGGTAATACCAAAATTAGATAAACATTTTAGAAGATAGGGAGAAAAGGTATAATTTTCCTCCAATCCCAAGATAGGGTCCACACCAATAAAAACATTTATCCCAGAACACAACTTCCAAGACGAACTTTGACTAATTCAAGGGAATAAATTCACAAAGCCATGCCAAAAACTTGAAGCATTTCTATAATTTTATTTGGTTTCCTTATCCATTCAATAATATTCCCTTTAAGATATTTCCCTTGTAAAAACTCACACCACAAACCTTTCCCAAACAGAACACGCCACAAGATTTTCATACTTAAAGCAATGCTAGATCAATGAAGGTTCTTTATATCCCACCCACCCTATTTTTTTGGATTGTACAATATTTCCCAATTTGCAAGGTGAAATCTCCCACCATCATTGTTTCCATACCAAAGAAAGGTAATCATCTTCCCCTTATAGCATATTGTATAGACTTTGGAATTTGTGCCATAGAAAACCAATAAATTGGTAACCCAATGACAACAACTTTCAATAATGTTAATCCACCTCCTAATGAAAGCATCCAATAAGACCAATGTCCAATCCTATTGTCATATTTCTTCACCATACAAAGGAAATCATTTAAGTTATAGCTGTTGGATTTTAGAAAATATCCCTGGTACTTGAAACCCTCATTCAATTATGTATTTTGAAAAGGAAGGATGTCTGAAATTTGTTGCAAACAATTTTCACTAATTCTGTGGAAAATAAAAACTAATTTGGTAATCCTCACTTCCATACCAGAAACTGCACAATTTTTTTCTATAATTTCAGCAAACTGTTTCTACTCCTCTTTTGATCCTTTTCCAAATAAAATAACGTCATCAACAAATAAAAGGTGAGAAATGTAATCAAATGAAGAAATATTGATACCGTTCAATTTTCCCTCTAATTTTGAAACATTTATCAATCTACTTGAACCTAAAACAACCATTAAAAATAAAAGAGGGGAGAGTGGAAAACCCAATGAATTGCGTTGCTGATATACCCTTAATGTTGGTGTGACCACTACTTCCTCTTCATTCCCTTTTGTGTATTCATGTTCTCGTATATGTTTATAAGTTTATAATGCATTACCGGTAACCACATGTAATCCCACATAGTACAACATGCTATATTCTCCTTAATCTTAATACATACATCAATCTATGTCTTAACAATTGATTGGTCCGTGATCTTTATTTAAAAACAAGGGAGCATCATTAGATAATGATAGATGGTGAGAAACTCATATGTAAATTCTTTGACTTTTGCATTAATATATTGCGCCAACTACTTGTTTTCCTAGGCTCATGGAGTATATCCCTCTTTGAAACTTTTAACCATGTAAGACATCAGTGTGTCGATCTATGATACGCCAATCTAAGCAATTTCTTAAGGTGTTCAACCTATGTGGAAATACCCTATTTTAGGCAAATTTTTCTGCATTCTCACATTGGTATTTCAAACACCTTATAGTGATCCTCATTATGGTATTAAAGGAATCCAATTTCCATCATTATTATATTCTACACCAATAAGGATTGAGCGACAGTTTCCAAAATATAATTCCAACTCTATCCTACTAAAATGTGTTATATTTTTATCATTTAAGCAATATGATCTAGGATCTTATCTTATAGAATAACATGCACAACAAAAATCACAAGAGACAAGAGACAAAGAATTTTCCTCAGGGAAAACATAAAGGAGAAAACCCCGCAAATTCCTTAGAGATAAAATGAGCACCAATGGCAGCAGTAAAACCCAAAGACATAAAAGATGATCTCCACAGTTGTTCTCTCTCTCTCACTTGAGAGAGCTTCTCCTCTCTCACTCATGCACCCCAGTGAGTGAGTGTGTGTGTGATAAATAGAGAGACTCACTCTCTATTTATATTCTTTCGTTCACTTAAAGTCCACTCCAAAAATTCGGCCTCACTATACAATTACTTACCAGGGCCAACTTCTCTAGGAGAGTCTAATTACCCTAGTGCCCCACAAAGGTGGGGACTTTTCCCTCCAATCAACAAGGAGGGTTAAACTTAACTCAATTCTGGGGACTATTTCCTCGACTTACAATGGAGGGTTATCCTCAATGACTTTACATGACTTGTTTACATTATTGAATCTCCCGATCGGAACATCGGGGCATGACATGACTGAATTACATTACATATAATTCTCGATAGAAACATCAAGGTACAATACATAAGATATACAAGTGAATACATTCTGAAGTTACAAATAAATCAACACTCCCTCTTAACTAGGAAGGTATTCTCTCAACATAATTTATCAACACAAGTCTTCTTCTCTATATCATCTGAATCATCATCAAGTCATCTTCATTGTCAAGTCATCTTCATCAAGTATGGATCATCAATGGATCATCATCAAGTTTGGATCATCAATTTATTTGGAGCATCACCGGATCATCATCAAGTCTGGATCATCACTTGATCTGGATCATCAGGAGGATCATCATCATCATCAATGCTTCCGCCATCTCAATCAACTGGTGCTATCTCTCAATTCTTCTCATCATAAGAAGTTCTACAGAGCTAGCCCTTTTTCATGCTAGTTGTAGTTCTAGCCTCCATGTAGGTCTTCATCTTCTTCATCACTTATATCTGACCCAGTCAGAAAGGCCCACCCATCACTGACATCTAACCATGAGAAGAACACATCCACCATCATGTAAGAAAGGCATGCCCATCACTCACATCTCACGATGGGAGGAACACATCCACCACCATGTCAGAAAGACCCAACACTCACATCCACTGGCATGATAGGACACACCATCTATCATCCAAGGAAAGGATCAGCACTTACATGTACTGACATAGAACGACACACCATATACTATCCAGAGAAAGGCACAACACTTATATCTGACCCAGTCAGAAAGGATCAACACTTACATCCTTTGGCATAGTAGGACACACCATTTACTATCCAAGGAAGGGATCAACACTTATATCTACTGGCATGGTAGGACACACCATCTACCATCCAGAGAAAGGCTATGCACTTACATCCGTCAGCATGATAGGACACACCATCTATCATTCGGGGAAAGCATATGCACTTACATCTGTCGGCATGATAGGACACACCATCTATCATCCGGGGAAAGGCTCTACACTTATATCTGATCATGTGGGAGACAATCCCATAGTCATATCAGAATGTCTCTGCACTTACATTTGATCATGTGGGATCCAATCCCACAGTCATATCAAAATGGCTCTACACTTACATCTGATCATGTGGGAGCCAATCCCACAGTCATATCAGAATGGCTCTGCACTTACATCTGATCATGTGGGAGCCAATCCCACAGTCATATCAGAATGAGTCTGCACTTACATCTGATCATGTGGGAGCCAATCCCACAGTCATATCAGAATGGCTCTGCACTTACATCTGATCATGTGGGAGCCAATCCCATAGTCATATTAGAATGGCTCTGCACTTACATATGACCATGGGAGGCCTTTCCTACCACCATGTCCGAATGGCTCATGGACTCATCAATTCCCTTTGGAGGGAACCTCGATCTGGAGAACACCAAGCTTCTCCCTGAAGTACTAAAACCTCACTCTGGCCATTTCTATCATAGAATCATATCAAGGCTGATTATGTCCAAGGATAACATGCGAGCTTCTCCAAGACTGATTACATCTGAGGAAAACCTATAGGACCATTTACGTCTGAGCCACCTATGAGCTTCGCCAAGATTTTATGCTCAGACAACCTATCTTCACTGACTATGCTAGAAATCCCTCTTTCGAGAGATCTCAATCTGGATCACATACTAGAGCTTTGCTGCTCCTCTCTCGGCTGTTCTTAGAACCATGCAGGACTCCATCCTACTAAACCAAGAGATCACACCTGATCTCATACTGAAGTAGCACCTTGAATTTCTCTTCCTATCAATGGCACTGCATGCCCAATCCGAATCCACATAACCCTCCAGGTTAATCTTCTGATTCGTATCATACTTGAGCCCATACTCAACTGTACCCTTTAGGTACCTCATTGCATGCTTTCCAACCATTAGGTGAACATGTCTCAATGTGTTCATAGCAAAGCAAATATCTGTTCTCATATTCGTCAGGTACATCAAGGAACAAATCATCTGATGATACATCATGGCATCAACCGTCTCTGATGAAGCAACACTCAATAGCTTTAGGTTCGATGCCATAGGTGTGGTCATGGCTTTGTAGTCCATCATCCTAAACCTCTTCAGGATCTCTATTGCATACTTCCCTCATCCGAGGGAGATTCCATCCGCATTTTGCCACAAATCCATGCTTAGAAAGTAGTGCTTCATATCCAAGTTCTTCATCTCGAAATCAGCAACATGTCTCCTTCTTGCAACTTTAATGAGTTCCTCTTTTTTTTTCAGGAACAAGTCATCGACATATAACAGGAGCATCATTGGTCTTCTACCTTCAACCTTGAAGAAAAGGTTGGAATTCTCTTTACTCTCAGTAAAGCCTAGAGTCATCAGTAAGCTATCCATCCTATCATACCATGTTGAACCTTAGGATCTTCTGTAGTCACTCCCTCTGAAGTGGAGCACCATTCTCCCTCTATCTTTCGTATTCTATGCATTGAGCCATCCTGTACTTGGAGTGACAAGTAGTTTCCTATGCTACTAATATTCTATGTATCCATCTAGGGTCACTGGATACCAAGATCCTCTATCTTGAAACTTTTCAAAATTTATTTTCACACCCATCTGTGAGCTTGTCATCCTCTATAGGCTTTCATCTTCAATGTTGTAGAAAAGGTTAATGTCTTCATCAAGCTCCTCATGTATGTGTTATCCCATGGGTGTCTTCTGAGCTCGTACAAGGCCTTCTTTCATTTGCACACATGATTCTACCTGTCATGTGACTTCACTTCCAGTGGTTGCAAATGTCTCTTCATAGGCTACGCCTTCTTTCCATGAGAAGCATCATGCTACGAATCTTTCCTTGTATCCCATGATGTTTCCATATACTGCATGATGGAACTACGAAATTCCTTTCAGGTCTTGCTGCTGTATCCTAGACATCATTCTTCTTGAACTAGTATTCTCCTTCCCTTTCTTCTTAGCTACTTCTTCATAGCTAGAAGGTTCTGCATCAATGATGTCGCTCAATACTATCACATAATTGCATTCATCATATTATTCTTCATTCTTGGATTATTTCTTGAACTGTCATCACTTGTTCTTCGGAACAAGTCTCGTCCTTCTTTTCTTGTAGGTGATTGTACGCAATATTTCCTACAATTCAAATGCATTAGTTGTATGGTTAGAAACATTTCATAAGATATATTCATAATGAAAAATTCTTTTGCATCAAGATATAATTATGCAACTATTTTAGCCAATACAACATTCATCCATATCTTACGGAAACTTTATAGATGCCTTCCATCTCTACTAGGACAACATAGAGATTGTGCACTAATCCAATTTACAGCAAAGAGGTTTCATTCTAGATAAGTAGCAATGGAGAGTTGTATAGAACCATGAGCTACTTACCCATCACATGCATATTAGTAGTATACTGTCATTAATGCAAACATTCTATCATGCATAATACATTAATTGAATATAAATAAATGCAAAACAATATCATGAAATGGAAATTGAATACTTATATTTATTTGTTTCGTGGGTAGACTCCTTTCAGCTTCATCATCTTTTTCATTCATAACAACATCATTTCTTATCCAAATGTTAATATGGATAAGAGGTTCTTCAAGAGTTGAGTCCTTCATATTCCTCATTGCTTGAGGGATGTTCTTTGGATGGTGAGAGCTTGATCTTTATTTTCTCCCATTTCCTCTTCTCTTATTATGAGTCGAGCTTCTTCTTGTGTGCGCTCTTCCTAGAGTCTGCTGAAAGTAATCACTTCCTTCTGGAACACATTCATGGAATGGATGAATCCTGTGATCCTGGGAGGCCATTCAAGGTGGTTATTGCAACTTCTACATTCTCCACTTCTTCTTCTACTGCTTTAGGTTGTTCTTCAATTTAAGAGACCCTTGTAAAGTATGACTACATGGTCTCAACATTCTGGATCTTCACATTATTCAATCGGTTTCTTGAAGTCATATTTTGATTTATGTTCTTCCATTTAAATAGATTGGTCAAGGAATCAAACATCTCTTTCGGTGTCTTTAGGGAAGAAAATTGTGGTATAAGGTGATCCTTGATTGAATCAGCAATGATCTTCTTGGCCTTGATCAAGTTCTTCTTGTGTAAGGCTTTAGCCTCATCTCTCTCTGGAACTGGAAGCTCTCTACTTATGTAGGTGTCCAATTCATTTCCTTCAAGAACTAGTGAGATCCCATACTTCCATTCTTGAAAGTTGTCAGCCTCACCAAGCTTGTCATCAAGCTAGTGTGATTACTCATCTTGAAATGAGAACCTCAACTGTAAATAGCAAAATATTAGATCTTACCGATTTGAGGTGTCCATCTTGGTTCCGGAGCTGGCTGATCTAGGGTTTATCAGAAAAACCCTAATTTTCAAAACTTGGAATATTTCAGATCTAATTGGAAAGAAATATAGAAATATTCAATTCAATCTTTCCAATGTACTCCTTTTCTGAAAACAATGGAGGGAAGCTTCCAGAATAGGAATCCCTAGTTTACCAATTTCTACTACATAAATGCCTGATATTGTTTCTATGGTATCTTTGAAAGTACTACTTCTCTATGTCCAAAAATTTTCATTGAGGTAGCCTTATCTATCCTCTTTCCAATGTCATAGGTCTGAGCAGAATTGGATTTACCAATTTAGACTTATGAGCGTTTTCCCAAGGTGACCTATTTCAGGACTGTTCAACATATAGAAGTTGTACGGACTTCCACGTGTCACTGTTTCATCTTTAGGGTCTGAAAATTTTACCATAGAAATTAAAGTCCATTCCATTCCTGGAACATCTTGAGAAATTTCATTTGGACCTTCGTAGCCCGAGATATAGCAACTCTCCCCAGGTGTCCTGTTTGGGGAGGAATCTTGGGAGAGGCTGGAACCCTTACTTGGAGGAATTATATCTCCTAAAATATAGCGAATATTAAGCTAAAACTTGGACACAGTTTAAATAATAAATTTATCTTCGACCTGTGAAAATTTTTGCACCTGAGACTTCTCCAATATAAATATATAACGAATCTAAGAAAAATATCAGTTTTAGTATTTTAGGGTTTTTCAGGCCCGGGGTCAAACTAGGGTTTGACTTTCCTGGAGTTTCACCCAACCAAAAATATTGACCCAGGTCTCTAAAATTATATTTTTATGAGGAGAGAAATCCTATGCCAGGCTCACTAAAAAATTCCTCTTCTGTAAAAAGCCCTAATTTCCTGCACCAAAAAATGAAAATGCCCGAAATCAAATTTTGCTTCGACAGAAAGATGCGCCTTTCAATGGAGAGTTAGCCTAGCCTTATTTTGCTGATGGATTGTGGAGAGAGAGCCAAAAATTAAGAAGCCTTAGCTTCCACAGCTGTACAGTTTCTTCTTCTTTGGTTAGCTCTGATACGATGTTAAATTTTTATCATTTAAGCAATATGATCTAGGATCTTATCTGAGAGAATAACATGCACAACAAAAATCTCAAGAGACAAGAGACACAAAGAATTTTACTTGGGGAAGCCATAAAGGAGAAAACCCTGCAACTTCCTCAGAGATAGAATGAGCACCAAAGGCAACAGTAAAACCCAAAGACAGAAAAGATGATCTCCATAGCTGTTCTGTCTCTCTCACTTGAGAGAGCTTCTCCTCTCTCACTCATGCGCCCCAGTGAGTGTGTGTGTGTGTGTGTGTGTGATAAATAGAGAGACCCACTCTCTCTTTAAATTCTTTCGTTCACTTAATGTCCACTCCAACAAGTCAGCCTCACTTAACAATTACTTACCAAGGCTAACTTCTCCAGGAGAGTCTAATAACCCTAGTGCCCCACAAAGGTGGGGAATTTTCCCTCTGATCAACAAGGAGGGTTAAACTTAACTCAATTGTAGGGACTATTGCCCTGAATTACAATGGAGGGTTATCCTCAATGACTTTACATGACTTGTTTACATTATTGAATCTCTCGATCGGAAAATTGGGGCATGACATGACTCAATTACATTACAGATACTTTTTGATAGAAACATTGGGGTACAATACACAAGATATACAAGTGAATACATTCCAAAGTTACAAATACATCAACAAAGTGTTCATTCAAACCTTTGCAAAAAATTTCTAGAAATTGATACTACAAGAAGGGTCGGTTAATCCTTTTCCATATAAATTCACAATTCATGATTGCATTAAGCATAATCTTGAACATTGTAAATATGTGACCATATAAATCCTAAGGGTCTATTTACCCTTCGTCCTGTGCACTCTCACATCACTCTTTCAATCACTTTGCATCGATCAACATTATAGTTTAGTTATATAATTGTTTACATGTCCTCATTATGGTTTAGTCTACATTAAAATTATTATAATAATATTAATAAAATTATATTTCCATCATTATTATTTTATGTACCAATGAGGGAGGGATGACTTACACTAATCAAAATATAACAATAGTTCTCTCCTATTTGAAGGTTTAACAAACCCTTTGCAAAATTAATTTAAGTATATATACTATGAGAATGGTCAACTGATACATGTTTATTATTATTATTTGAAGCATTGTCCTACACATCATAAATATAATACCAGATCAATCCTACTATAAATATTAATTGACCATTATACTCATATTCAATCCCAAATCATTATTTGGAATCACTTTACATCGATCCCCCATTTATAGGCTATTTTAAATTTTTTTTATAAGTTATCCTCATTATGGGTTATTATTCATAGATAATATTAAAATAACCTCAATGGAATTAAATTTCCATCATTGTCATCATCTATACTAGGAATATTTGATCGACACAATTCAAAATATAATCCTAAATATCCTATTAGAAGGGTTGGATAACCCTTTGAAAAAACCATTCATAAAATTATATACTACAAGAAGGTTCAGTTGATCCTTATCACTATAAATTATGACACTTCTTAAAAATACTATAATTTTTTAACTCTTATACTACACATGCATTCTACACTTCTCAAATATAACATTCCTAGGTCAATGCTAAAGAAGGTTCAGTTGATCCTTATCACTATACATTATCAAACTTCTTAAAAATACTATAATTTTTCACCTCTTATACTACACATGCATTCTACACTTCTCAAATATAACAATCCTAGGTCAATGCTACATGAAGGATTGGGCAAGCGTTTTTCAAAATCTATAATGAAATGAGACCATGAGATAGATTAGTTGGCCCTCTTTTTTTTTCCTTTTTTCTTTCTTTCGTCACACAGAAAAAAACGATACTTTTATTATTCATAGAATAAAAAAGTACTTATACCATGCATCATCTCTCATTAGAGGAGTATCTGAAAGATTTAGCTACAACAAAATCCTCCCAACCCAAATTCAGAAATTACAAAAAAAGTTTTTCAGCACAACAAATGGTGTTATTCATAAAAAACATATCTACCTCAAAACAAGACTATCAACATAAAAATTTGGAAGAAAGAAATAACAAATATGAATAGATTCATCCATCATGCTTGAACATCTTCATACTCAAAAAAATAGATCGAGCCATTGCCAACGTGAATTCCTTTAAGACATTTTTCCAATAGGATAAGACTTTCCTCAGTATTAAGAGACACTTTAGAAATAGTATTTGCATCTTTGTTTTTCTCTTTATAAATATGTTTAATGTTTAGATCATTAAAGTGAGCCAAAAGTGTATTATTTGACTTGCGACACCATTCTTCAAGATAAGACCACATTTTATTTTCCTAGTTAACAATAACTAGTGAATCCCCAAAAATATTCATAGTATGAATTCCTAGGATAGTAACAAATATAACCAAACACCACAGTGATAAATTTTTATCTTTTGTGTTTGTTCCTTGACCACAATTTAGTTTGAGGCTGAAAATATGTTCATAATTTATCCTAAGTAAAGCTCCATTACCACATATACCATCTTGAGGCACACCATCAAACAACCCAATAGCCACTACTATGTCTAGAAGTTCCCTAATATGTCTCTGCAACTGTTTCTTTGCAACAACCAATTCATTTTATTTGTAATAATTAATAATTATTGGGGATCTAACAATAATATTTATAGGCTTTCCCTAAAAAAGAACAATGTTTCTAGACTTCCATATCTACCAGTAAATAAATTATGGGAAAATTCTATTTTCTAAGTTATTAATGGTACCTCTTACGAAGAGAAACTTCCTATGGCTTGGGGGTACCACAACAGACAATATGACACTAGAAATCAATCATTTCCAATATGCAAGAGCAATAAGAAAATATAACACTAAGGGATATAAAATCGTACCTTATTCCAGATGGTTGAAGTAGATCCCCGTTGGGTTTTTCCAATGCAATTGCACTTACAATTTGCTCTCAACAACATCAAACAAAGCAAACATGATATATATAAATGTGTTAGATCTAAGCTAGCATATATAATCAATCATGTATAAAAATTAAATACATCCATGGATTCAATATTCATATTTAAAATGCACATGTATTGGATAGGAACAAATATTTCTATTAATAACATAGAGATACAATAGTGACAAACTCTGTTGGCACTTCTGCAAACCGGAGAAACTGTGTCCTCCACCTGGGCCTCCGCCACTTCTATTCTCCATCTCTCGATAGAAAGCTCGCAAAGCAAAGGAAATATTTGGAAGAACACTATGTTCTCAAAGGGACAAAGGGATGTAGACTCAAGTATAAGAAAAACTGAGGCAACAATGGACTATAGTTTCCTTACTCTTCAATTTCTCCTCTTTCAATGTATCCAAGAGGCTCAATATATAGCACTCCAAAGAGGTAATGGAGGGTCCTTCGAGCGTTCTCAAGGAATATGGAAGGCCAAGAGACAAGATATTCAGACTCATATAAGGAAAAATCCAAAAGTATATGTCTTTATGCACACATACTGATGTAGCGGGTTTGAGTTCAAAAGCTGCGTATACACACAATTATGGATTTAAAAGTCGCGTATAGGTATAAACATGTGATTTTTAGGGATGATCTTGGAACATCAAAGTATAATATAAGTCCATGGGGTCCAACAAGTCTGCAGAGGGACATGGAAGGCTATAAATATGAGATCTACCAGGTGTGGTAAAATCAGCTATAACTGATGCCCCCTGATGTGTGAGGTCAGAGGGGTAACATTATGGCCGAAATACAATATACAATCCATCCCAGAAGTGTAGTAATGAATACCCAGGTGGAAGAAGCAACCACTCATCAGTATAATACAATGATTAATCTCTGCATGTGACTGCAAATACATATAACAGTACTAGATACATAAGAGTCCAACGGCCATGAATAGGCATGACATACAAAATGTCATGTGTGGTCATTGCCATGTACAATATACAATGGATAAAGATCCCCATAGTGGATGAATATATCTCATATACACTGGAATATGGAATGAAGATGACGGGAACTGAAATATCATGAATATTGGCATGATCAAGGAAGCAACATATATGGAATTCCCCCCATCTGGAAGTTCTTCTACAGAAACCGCTACAAGTACATGTCCTGCTATGTGAATAAATGTGTCAAGGTCGAACATAGTAGTCCATCATTTAATTACCGATCATTGATGTATACCATTAACAGACATGAGATAACCCACTGATAATGAAAATGGGAATCAAGGTACAGAGTGCAACCTAACAGGTGTGAATAGATGTGTTGAGGTCGAACACTTGAAGGAATCCATCAAAAAAGGGACATTAATGTATTCTCAAAACTGTCGATGGCGATAGAACCTACCATTGATGACTGTAAGTCTCAAGGCACTCAAAGGACTCTAGAATCCTATTCCAAAATAAATGATCTGAAGTTGATGGAATGGAATCCACTGGAAGGAGGGAATTAAGGAATCCCCCATAAACCAACATAAGGTACTCAACAATGCTGTATAATGTGGAATAAATCAACGAACAATATGTGCATGAACCAATAACAGTACCAGGAATGGCCGACATGCAAATTCAAGATAACTGAGGAATGGTCGACTCAGGCTTCAACTTCCTTCAAACAAGAGCATAAGGCAAGTGGTGACTGAAGGTAGGCAACATGGACTCGATATGCAAACTGGGACATATCTGTGACATAGGAGGCATCAAAAGAGGCTCCATGGAGACTAGAAGCATAACTAGTCAGTGGAGATAAACTCAGAGTAACGAGTACAACTCCTAAATTCAAACTAATAACCCAACCAATGGACCTGATATACAGTGCTTTGTTTGAAGGAGACACGAATCGACTGCTTCTAAAGATAATATCATTTCATGTCCATCTTTTTATGTTTTTTGATTTTTTTGGATTTTCTCAGATATTTTGAAAATCTTGAAAAAGAATAAAAGTGTTTTATAGTACATAGCTAGGACTCAGGAGGAGATGAGTGTAAGGGACATGAAAAATATTTCCAGGCATTGGAGCATACCTATGCTCCATGCAAGGGAACATGTGCAAGATAATGACACTCAGGGGAAGGTGTCCTCCCGGTAAAGGGTTGATCAAGCTACAAAGGATATGTAAAAGGCTATGCTTGGCTAGACATGAGACAATCTCGAGCTACATGGATTATAAATCTGAAGCAGGGAGCCGACATAAATCTCAATAAGGCAAGGAAAACTCATGAAATGCAATTACAACTTGATATATACAAGGGAGTCCCTAGGGAAAATCCAACATATAGTTCAAGAGGACTATGAAGCTCTTGCTCAAGTACATGGAGGGACTAAAAAGGGACTCACCAAACCCAAAGGAGAAATCTCAACATGGGTAACAAATGCAAAAAAGGGTCTAACTAGGGAACCCATGTATAGGAAGGCTCTACCATCCACAAAATATCACCTCTAACAGCAACATGGAGGGTCCATGACATTATGGAATGGGTTTGTACCTAAGGTTAAGATAACATTCATAAGGCCATGCAAAATGCAAGCAGGTGTGAAATCCTAACCTATATGCCATTTCAGACATTATACCTGTGATAAGCATGAAAGATCAAAGACTTGGGAAAAACGCGCTCAAATCGGGCCCCTACAACAAAAATTAGGCCAAACAGTCCAAAAACGGTAAAAAATGGTCCAAACTATAGGAAAGTGGGTAAAAATTCTAATTTTTTTTCTTTAAAATAGTGAAAAATTTAATTTTTCCATACAATTTGGAAATTTACCCAACATGGTTCTTTTAGACAAAAAATGTGAGAAGCTAATCCCAGGAGCATCGGTCCACAGAATCACACATCGTCTGGTTCAAGTAGATCATCATGCCACTCTCTATCATTTTCATGCTTTTATTTTTAATTTTCATGGTGAATGTTTTACTTTGGGCCATCCCAAAATAGGTGGCTTCATCCCACACAGAAATCGAGTGTTTTTTCGTGTATAGGGATCGACATATGCGGAAAAAACCGTGATAGCCATGTATGTAAGTGACTGTTTTGAAAATAATCATGTATAGGGCTGCAAATAACAAATGCAAGGTCAAAGACTAATGAAACTTGGAAATTATTGTGCAGGATGGTCCTAGAGTGGAGAGAACATGAGCATGAAGACGTTGATAAGCACGTCCAAGTTGACTTAATGGCTCAATAAGCTTTGAGGGCTTGTGGTTTATACAAGTTTTAGTGCCTTGGTAGCTTGAGGGAAAAACCAAGGCTACTCCAAATGCTAGTAGACTATTGGGATCTTGACTCAGAGACATTCTAGGTGGACTGGATTCCCCTCAGCCTTGAGGTTGAGGATATCTATTTCGTTATAGGACTGTCTCATAAAGGGAAAGTGGTGAACCTATGAGCTCGTATTGTTTATTTCCTCCTGAATATGAAAAAGGTTGGGAGCCAAATCCCAATGAACTCAATCCAAAACCTAGGGCTGTTGGCACTTGGAAGGATAGTGGGGTTAGCATCCCTCCACCAGGATTATAGGTCGTTGATTTTCTATGCGGTGGAGTGTATGTGGCCTACCATTTATGATTGGAGTACCTCACTACTGAGCAACATGAAGCAACAACTCACAAACTGCAAGATGGGCAGGGTGAAGAAATTTTGCTACAACAACATCTTGAGTGATTTCTTTTTTGAGCGTGTGCCAGGGATAAGACCAAGAGTTGAGATTGCCCCTCATGGTGCTCAGTATCCAGCTCAGCTACGCTGGGAGAATGTCATGCAGAGACTAGGCGGGAGCGAGTAGCCAATCCCTACCCAGGAGAATTCTTCTTCTGGTGGTGTAGGTAAATAATTGCCATAAATGACTATCCCTATGAGGGGATATACTTTTTGTGGAGACCTAGTACGGCCATTCCACCAGGATATGCATATGGGGATATAGGTAATGATACTGACTCAAACTTTTTTTTTGAGTTATTAATTTTTATTTTATTTTTTGTTTTTGTTTTTTGATATATGAAATCAAAAAGACATGTTTTTGGTGTGATGACATATAGTGATACTTTGTCATATACATGCAGATGTGGGTCCTAGATGACCAGATGGATTCCCTCATCATCGACGGAGGGGAAGAGGGGACAAGATCATGGGTGTGGATGCAGAGCGTATGCTCCAAATCATTCACACGGACTTTGTTCGATTGACACATAGAGTTCCCATGGTGCAAGTCAAGGAATTTCTTGAGGCCATACAGTGCTAGGTGGTGGGTGTACCATGCGCATGGGTGTGCTTATTTCGTCGAATAGCTAGATCCGTAGTGTGCTATCATGATTAGCAACCTCCCCCTAGGCTTAGAGGCCTAGGTGTATTTTTGTTGTATGACCGTGTAATATATTTTGGCGACTCAGAAGCCCCATTTTTGTATATGACATTATGTATTATGACACCACATTTTGGACTTATATTTTAATGAAAAATACCTATGATGATTATTTATTTTATTTACATGTGTAAATGTGTTTGTGAATTCTTTATCGTCTTTGAAACAAATGTCAATCTAGTACATAATTTGCATATGAATCAACAACTTGATTAAAATTTCTTGTAATATGAATGTATGTTATGTTCTCAATTTTTCGTTCTAGTAACCTTACATGCAAGAATCTTCGTAGCAAAGTCAGATCCCTAACATGATACAAGACATTTAGCTGTGATGCCACTAACTACGAATCAAGAAGTACCTCAAGAGAGTGAATACCATGTGAAATGGCATCATGCAATAACTCAATCATGACACTATACTCGAAAATATTGTTTGATGAAGGTCGTAGACAAACACCTCCTGAAGACAACACTTGACCCGTAGGAGTATAAATCACCCAAGCAGCTAAAGCTGAGTTTTGAGTGTGGCAGCTAGCACCATCAATGAATCCTACATAAACTAAAGATTCCGTCGACATCTTCCATAACAAACAGAAGCAAGTCAATGAACTTGAGCACCATAAGAAGACCAAAACTAAGCTATGAAAATGTACAATAATATACAACAAATCAGCCTTGGATGAGAATCATGCATATTATTTTTTAGCATAGAGCCCATTTCTAGGCTCCACCAAGGCTATCCCTTCATAAAAAACTAACTCATAGGAACCTTTCTCTAATACACGCTTGAACACGGAAGGACCATGCGACATAGGGTTAAAATTTCCTGCCCCTAAGGGTTCCTTATCTTGGTCCCACAAAAGAACCAAGTCACCTTCACTAAACCTCCTAGGACAGACAGACTTATCATACTGGACCTTAACACGATGCTTATTAATCTCAAGAGCCACTAAAGAACTTTGACGCTGCTCATCAAGTTGCTCCAAGTGGACCAAACACTCTTCCAACATGGAAGTCTCTGGTAAAATCTCCATGGCTAGCTTCAAAGAAGGGATTTCACACTCAACCGATAAGATCAACTCCACCCCATGCACAAGCTGATATGGATAAAAAATAGTGGTAGTTTTGAACACGGTTCGATAAGCCCACAAAGAAGCATATAACATGACATGCCAATTGGTATTTCTTTGTGCGATAGTTCGTTGGAGAATGGACTTAAGTGAATTTGTTCACTGCTTCAGCCTATCTATTCACTTGAGGATAGTAAGAGGAGGAATGCACTTACTTATACCCTAACTTCAAAGACAACTCAACCATCATATTGTTCTGAAAGTTCCTACCATTTTCAGTGACAAGCTCCTTGGGGATACCGAACTAGGTGATAATATGATTGAATATGAAATGCGTGACTGTTTCACCGTCGACTTTAATAGTAGACATAGCCTCTTCCCATTTCATGAAATAGTAAAAAACCACTATAATGTGATGGTGCCCCCGACCAAAACTGGGTTTCAATCCCATAAAATCGACCCCCTACTTAGTGAAGGGACTGGTGGTGATAATCAGATACAAAGGGGCAGGATGCAAGTGCATGTTCCGTGCAAACACCTAGAAAGGGTGGCACCGCTTGACCACATTAACACAATATTTAAAGATGGACGACCAAAAATATCTCGCTCTCAATTTTTTTTGAAGCTATAGAAATCCCAGATAAATGACCACCGCAAGCCCCTCCATGGAAATCATTCAACACAACCTCAGTCTCTTCATGATTTAAACACCGATGTAAAATGGAATCAACCTCACAGCGATACAAAGTGTTATCCACAATGAGGTCATTCTTCGCTACATGACGTAGTCCTCGATGCTCATCTCATGAGAGGTGAAAAGGAACCTTAAAGGTTTGAAAGTAAACAATAATGTCCCCATACCATGGGTCTGCAGTTGAAATGAGAAAAATGTGCTCATCAATGAAAGAGTCTTCATGAATCTCTCCCTCATCCAAACTCAGAAAATCATATATGAGCTCTGCAAAAATTAACGACTTCTTTGATTTCCCTGAAACAAACTCGAGGTCAAATTCTTGTAATATGACAATCCATTTATTGTATTTTCGCCCTATCATCCTTCTAGTGGGGACGAATTGAAATGGATTAATGTGAGCTATAACAAAAGTTTGGCGAAGAAGGATATAATTCCTCAAATGCTAGACCGCATGGACTGTATCTAAGGCTAACTTCTCGACATGGGTATAATGAAGCTTCCCATCAATAAAATTTGAGCTAATATAGTAGATGAAATTCTTTTGAAGCTCCTCATCCTCTTGAACCAAGAGCATACCAATCATCTCTTGAGACGCGACCACATATGTAAAAAATTCACAGCTATAGTTGGGTGGACTATGCACAGGCACCGATGCTAAGGCTCTTTTCAAAGCATCGAAAGACTCTTGGGCTTGCTCATCCCAGATAAATGCTGTGCCTTTCTCCAACAAATGCATGAATAATTTAGTCAAATTGGAAAAAATGACCATGAATATTCACAAGAAGTTTGCCATACTGTTGCACATGAAAATATCACACTGCTTAGTCATCCTTCAGAAGAAGTTCTTGTTGCTTGTCAACCTCCCAGAAAGCCTAACCTAGGTCATCTTGACCATTTTTTGCCCTGACCTAGCAAAGACAACACTCTTTTGTATTTTCCACAGAGCGTCAGCGCCGCTTCCTTCAGTTGAGCAAGAAGCGCCGATGTCCCTTTGTTTTGGAAAAAATCCCAGATCGACGCTCTGTCTAGTTTGGCTAAAAGCATCGATGGTTAGTTAAAAAGAAAAAAGAGAAGTTTCTAGAAGTTTCCGTACGGAATCCTTTGTGGAATTGGTTCCTATGTTCCTGGGAGAGGTGGCATTAGCCTCCCTCACCTATAGGGATCTCATTCTATCCTTTTTTCAAGTCATCCTTTGGGTTCTAGGCCTATAAATGAAGCCTTCATGAGGAGAGTGAGAGAGGCCAGAAAAAGCATCCTTATGCTGCTAGTTTGAAGTCTGAATAGAGGCAAAGTAGAGGTAACTTGTAGCTAGAGAGGTCTTCATAGGATATTGTAGAAATTCTTGTTGAGATAGAAGCTTTCAACATCAAGGATTTTTGGTTGTACTTATTTCTCATCCATATATTAATACAAAGACATTTCCCTTTCCTATATTTGATTGTTGTGTTTATGATTAAATATTATTGGATTCCTTGATCACTAATATCGATATTTGATTATCAGGATGCTCTCATCCCTTTTGTTTGTCTTGTAACCCATCTTGCAGGTATTGAACCATCTCAAGGATTTTCTGGAGAGAAGATAAGTAGATCTACGATTGAGGTATATTGTCACATACCCCAATTTTGTAAAATTATGTAATTTGTTTTATTATATTTTTGAGACATTATGTTAAACTTAATCCTAAGTAGGGAATTGATGACTCAGCAGAGTCAACAGTTATGGAGTGTAATTCAGAATATTTTATTAATAATAAATAAATTATGGTGACAACAGCATGGGAGAGCTGTTAAAAGAGGCTAATGGTCAAACTGGTAGATGGAAATAGGTGGAAAGGCAAAAGACAAGTGGCAACATCCTCAAACATTTCCTAAGTTGCAGGTGGCAACTTCCCTATATTTGGGGTCATGATTCCCCAAGAAAGTGGAATGTGAGCATGTGGCTCATTAAATGACAGTTAACCCAACTAAGACCTAGGCAATCTTTAAAAGTACTCAATGAAGAGAGCTCAGGCTGCTCAGTTTTTATTCCAGAAAGAATTCATTCAGGAGAATGTGATTCAGGAATTTCATTGAGGAAAGAGGGAAAAACAGTAAGGAAGTGTATTGAGTGGATTGCTGTAGTAACTTGATCTATTCTCATCTATTTGGGCTGAGAGAACTGACTGATAGTTCTGATTTAATATTGAGTTGAAGACTAGTATCTGTTTTGCTGCACCTAGTTCCAGCCAGGGAGACCAGGGCAAGCTCGGGGGTCCTGAGAAGACGTTGTTTGAGCGCTCTCCAGGAGTTGGTAGGGAGGAACGGCCTCCCATTGCTGTTGTTGTCCATAGCTTAAAACAAGTTTTGCAATTTGTTTCTTATGTTACTGAGTATACATGGATGAATGTTATGTTAACTTATATGTCTGAGTAATTAATTAGTATCAGTAAAATTAGTATCTTGGAATGTTAGTGTTAAAACTTGTTAGTATCACTGTGTTTTTCCACATCTGGTATCACCAGATAGTACTCCAGCACAGTAGCTCGGTTTCATGAAGCAACACTCTTCTGAACCGAGTTCCCTATCTAGTCATATCTATTAACTAATAGTGCTTTACTATTTGATAAGTTACTGTATTTTGTATTTCAATATCAGTTACTGAACAGTATAGAGGGTAGAAGTTAGTATCAAGTTTTATTGTCTACTTTAAAAGTTTCTTCTCTGTTTTCAATTGATTCTCTTTTACTTTAGAAATTAATTCAAAAACAAGAACAAGATACAGAACTATTATTACTCTGTTAATACTCGTTTTTACAAAACATTAAAGGAAGTAGGCAATGGTAAGTTATTTCAACTTGCAAACAAGCTAACTAGAACTGTGATATCATGTATAGTTCTTTTATCTATTCTTTTTCTTCTATTCCACATTTCACACTTTATTTATAATGCTTACTGTAACTATTATACAGGATATCAGTTTTATAGTATATACAATAAGATCACAGGTAGTGTTTACAAGATTATTTAATCTATCTTTACAAGTAAATAACAAATTTACTGATAGGGTAAAATTTAAT
>LPNX010507195.1:7931-30599 GCA_001517045.1 Pseudotsuga menziesii | reverse complement strand
GAAATAAGATAGTTTCCATCACTCCACACTCTTGGAATTTACTAAGTGAAGACTTTTAGTTAGAAGAAAATCCTGTAACTGCTAGAAGTAAGGAATTTATGGGCTTTACTTATTTCATTCTTTATAATTGATTTTTGCAGTCAAACATGTCCTGAATTTGTATACTCGTCAGGACTTGGCAAATAGCAAATAGGTAAAAAGATTTTAAGATCAAACTTGAAAATCCAGATATAAGCTTTATGCTAGACATTAAATAGTATGAATGCACTACTGTAAACTCATTGATGATTCAGCATTCCATAAGGATACTTATTGTCGCTAGTATAAATGGATTTAGCTATCTATTTCTTTAGTATTTGTGAACTATTCTATCATTTAAAATTATGGAAAGAAGTACAGGAAAAGCAATACCTGTGAGGCTTGTTATTACTGGCTAGCGTACATTTATATTTTACTGAACGATTGTGGTATAGTAATTTACTATTTTAATACTTGAAAAATTTTGTTAGCAGCGACCCGAACCTTACCTGTAAATCTGTAAGAGAAAGAAAAACTGTTGCGTTAGCTGAAGTAGCTAAGTAAGCCCAATCTGTCATAGCAATTCCCCTTGCGGTTACCAACAGAAAACAATCAGTAACTGACAAGAAAATTATCATATAATTTAAGTACAAGTAAAGATCATTCAGTTGCAATTATTTAGCATAAACTAATCAAACCATTAATGATTGCATTTAATGTGTTTATATACTATATTATAAAAAGTTTTAAATTTTTCGAAATTTTGGGTTTTGACATATATGGTGTGTCATGTTAATTGATTTAACTATTCAAGGGAAGGATATGTTTCTGTGTCTTTTTATTCTGTAGTTTTGTTTTGCATTGTAGAGGAACAAGCAGTGTCAACATTGGTTGAGAATTCCTATTAACAAAATTGGTGACTCCGCTGGGGATCTAGCCTCATCTAGTCAGATCTGGGGAAGATCCAGTCAGATCTGGTGCAGATCCAGTCAAATCTACAAACCACGGTAACCATCCCGTTTATGAAGGTGATCTCTCTCTTTTTAAATTATTTCAGCTGGAAGGTAAATTATCTACCTTATGCTCCTGGTATTTTGCCTATGTTCTCAGTAATTTTAACCCTCCTTTCAGTCTACTCAACCTTTCCGGTTTCTCCTACAGGCTCTTAGATTTTTCAGTGCACTGTTGAATGACTCCTTTTGCTTTGACTGATAGAGCATCGGTCTATCCCAGGATACCTTTCCTCTTTTCAGTAGCAGTGCTGACGATGCCTTTCTACAGAAGGATAGGAGCGTTGTAGCAACCTGGAACGCTTTGGTGTAGTGCCTCTTAGCACGCCGAGGTAGGTCTTCAAAACTGCCTGTCTGGAAAATTTTGTGAAAAAATTGTAAACTGTCCTTTTTCTCTAAAAATTTTGTTTAGTGTGTTTTTGCTCACTTGATTGCTTGCTGTCTATTTTACTGGTTTTTGTGGCTCTGATTCTCTCTTTGAGCTCAGATCCAAAGAATTTCTACTTCTTTCTTTGTCATAAACGAAATCAGAAATATACTTTGGTTTTGGCTTTTTATTAAAGTATATGAAAAATATCATTGTCGAAAAGAGAACCTATAGCCTCTTCCTAGAATATTAGTTTCTTTTTAAAAGACTGCTTTGTGTGCCTCATATTTTCTAGAAAGATACAAAAAGAATCATCTTACTTTCCTCTTGTTTATGCTTGCGAAGGTTGTGTGTTTGTTTCCATTTGCATGTGTGTTTCGAAGAGATTAGTCTTTTTGACATTGTAGCAAAAGTTAGTTTGCATGCACATTAGAGGCTTAATTTTCTTTCCCTCCTTTTCTGAAACTTTGGAATGCTTGTTTGAAAGAATCCTTTTGCATATCTTTTTTGGATCTTGTTCTATTGTTGAAAACAAATTTCTATTGGTATATTGTTGAAAAGAAAAGAAAAGGTTCCTTCCTTGCCCTAGTTAGTTCTCATCAAAGTTGAAAAGTGCATTACATTTAGAATAATTTGCATAATTGGAGATAACATTCGTAAAACATTCACGTAATTGTCCATATAAAATTAGCAGTAGCTTTAGGTCTAAAATTGTATAGAAATTTGAGTGATAGGCTAGTGACGTGTTCGGGCATTGTTAAGCATAGGAGATGTCGTTATTTGTCTGCACTACATCCCGAGACTCGCACGGTTCTTCCACATACCGTCGGTATATTGAATGACCTTTCACGTACCCTTGAGGTATATAGAAAGGTACTTCACAAACTCGATTGTATATCAGAAGGCCCCTTGTGAACGGTTGTGCATTAGACAACACTACTACCAATTTGAGCTCCCACGTACCTTGTGTATATCGGGAGACCCCACTAGGATATCGTGACCATATGAGAAAAGCCCTTTGGCCATCTTGTGTGGAGAAATACACCGAAAACAAAATTCAAGAATATTACTATGCATGTACCCCTGAGGTATATCGTGAGTTGCACCTAATTGACAATCCTAGTGAGAGACCAGATTCTGAACCCATCCTATCATTTAAGTTTGCTTGTGACCTTTAGCTCTATGTAGGTTTTGTTTGTTTGATTTTAATCCATTCTTTGACCTATATTAGGTAACTTCAACCACCACCATGGATTAGAGACTTACGAGACTTCAATCTCATAGATTGTAGGGTTTATCTCCTGACTCTCCTCCTACCGTGGAAGGACAAGAAGGAGTAACCATGGAACAACCAAATTTTGCTAATGTTCCTATAGGAACTACCTTAGCTAGTGAAACCAGAGAAGATTTCATTGTTTACATGAATCCTTTGGTTCAATTTCCTCCTACAACCGATGTTTTTGTTTTTGTTTTTAGTTCAATTGTGATACTCCTGCCCCACTAGATTATGGCCCAGATGATCCTTTTTGGAGGACTTCTATGGGACAAGCTATTGCTGAATTTGGGGTTATTATACCTTCACCAGGGAACCCTCCTTTGGGGGAGGAAGAAGAAAGAAGAATTAATTCATCTCTTGATCAAGCTCGCAACTTTTCAGAGAGAGTAGAAATAATTATTCCTCCACCTGTGTCCCATCATGAAGCTGCATCAGCTCGTTTACCACGTAACACATACCCTTGGCCTTTAGCAGAAATTAAACCTTCTTCTGATGGCCATCCAACTTATGGTGAGGCTTCTCAGAACCCATGGCCTGAAGGATATCATTCACTAGCTCAGTTGATAGGTCCTAATGAATAAGTTGCATTTCGAGATAATCCAGGCCCAAACCACAACCCTACAGTTTCACATCCTGGACCCATTACGAGACCTTATATACCTGTCGTGGTTGGGGGGAAATCCTCAAATCAATTAATGTCATTAAAATCTCACGTCGGGGGAAACCCCCGGCGTGAGTTACATCATCCATTCGTGGAATTATTGCTAGTTCAGGATAAGTTGTAGCTGTAGCACAACCTGCAGTAGTCATCCCTCCTACTAATACCAATGTTATTCCCCCCCATATAGTACAGGCCAACCCTTAGGGCCACAAACTGTCAATAATACAACTTCTTGGGGATATACTTATCCAGGAACTCAACCGCCTATGGTTAATCAAGTTTACCAACAACCACCACCGACGACTATGTACCTTGGAAATTAGTTTGTACCTCGGGGACAACCAGATTGCTCAAACATCCTGTCATATGGAGGATATTTTGTTAACAATGCCAGAGGATACGGTGGACCTCCCCCCAGAAGACCACCACAAGGACCCGAAGGACCTGGAGGTCCTAGAGGACATGGTGGATCATTTGGAGGACCACCACCACCACCTAGAGGTGGAGGCCCACCACCACCACCTGGAGGAGGAGGACCACCACCTGGAGGACCGCCACTGCCACCTGGAGGAGGAGGACCACCACCTGGAGGACCGCCACTGCCACCTGGAGGAGGAGGAACACCACCACCACCACCACCTCCGCCTTCTGGAGGACTCAATCCCTCGGGGGCCCACCTCCCCATGGAAATTATGGAAACCAACAACCTTTTCAACAAGCTTTGGGGGCATCATCTATACCCATCTATGAATCTGTATACGGTCCTACTGGTCAGCAAATGCCCTATTAGTATTACCAGTATCCGTAACCAAATCAACAATTACCATTTCTAGCCACTTTAGATTTTCCAGACTTGTCAAGATTGATAAACGAACCAATCCACCATGACCCCTCTTGGCCTACCATTCCTTTAATGCTGCCTTCCGATATACCTAATTTTGACAGTAAACATGGTGAAGATCCAAAAAACCATGTGATGACATTTCACTTGTGGTGTCCATCCAATTCTTTGATGGACGGTTCAATCCGTCTATGCCTTTTTCAAAGAACCGTCATTGGTATTGCTGCAAAGTGGTACATCGAATTACCACAACACTCTTATTGGGATTTTAATGCCCTAGAAATGGCTTTTTTGACACACTTTCAACTGCCAATCCGATATGAAACATGTACATACCTTTTAACCTCACTTTCGCCAAACCACATCTACTCATATCTCTGATCATATTCATGAATGGAGAAGAAGAAAAAGGTTGATTAAGGCCCTATTCCTAATCAGTTGCTAGTTGATTGGTTTACAAAGTCTTTACTACCACCTATTGCTAGAGATGTCGCCATGGGAGGAGCTATTACTAAGGATTAAGCTATTAGCCACACTAAATATCTAGACTTGGTTTATTCCCAATCAGGTACTTTGTATGACCTGATTCCACATGCTCTTCGGCCTACAACAGATCCATCTAAAACCGCAATTGAACGACCTGCTGATGGCATACTTGGTTCAATTCAAACACAAACAATGGGAAGGTTTATAAACCTTCCAAGAAACAAAATCAAGCCACTACTCCGTCAAATCAACCAGCACCATCTAGCAAAACTGCATCCTCTCCTGTTGCTTCCGCTAAAGTAAATTTATTCCAATCAACTGAATATTCAGGCGGAAAGAAAAAAAGGGAAAAATAATTTTAAAAAACCTGACAACCAATAGGAAGGAAATGAAACACAGAATCTAGATAATGATTCAAAAGGAAAGAGAAAGATAAAGTATCCTTGCTTAATCTGCAGAGGTGATCATTTTACAAAATAATGTCCACGTCATGAGGAAGTCGGTAAATTTTTAAAACCTTCACCCACCCCAGCTTTTTTAAAAGATACTTTCCCTTCCCGACAACAGTTAATTGATCATAAGTCCTTGAACGAAACTTCTTCATCCACTAATGAAGTTCGTATGATGTCTAGTGAAACAATGAACTTGAATACAAGAGCACAAAATTATGACCCTCCTCCGGAAAAGAAACCTGATGATATTCCATCTGAAAAACCCTCAACTTCCACACCTCCTCATAATAATGGTCTTCATATTGAAAAACCTATACTTGATTCAATTTTCCATCCACCAAAGGGAACTCTACGTAAGTCCATAATCAATTCTAATTCTCGTGCCACCCAATATTATAATATTGTTGAATATTTGGCCCAGGAACCCTGCACTATGTCGGCTTTAGAGGTACTCCAAACTTGCCCAACTCAACGAAAAAATTTGCTTACTGCCCTTGGAGCTATGGATCCCCAGAATAGTAATATCATCACTTTCAAACTGGATGATTTCAAGACGATACTTTCACATTAGTTAGCTTTCTAGATCGCTACCAAGATTGCTGGAAAGACTATCCATTGTACCATTTTGGATAAGGGTACCTCTATATTAGTTATGTCTTTAGCTTGCTGGAGAGCCATTGGATCTCCTTAAATCAACCTTTCACCTACCACTCTTAAGGATTTTGATGGTCACGGATTTCAACCCTATGGATTACTACCTACCATCCATGTTGAACTGGGGGGAAATTCAGTCTCCATTCATATTGAAGTCATCGATGCTCCTTTGGATTACAATTTACTCCTAGGTCGTAACTAGTTATAAGCTATGCAAGCTGTAGCATCGTCCATTTTTTGGCTCGTCCAGTTCCCATTCCAAGGAAATATTGTTACTGTTGATATGCTAGATTTCATCATGTCTAGTGCCCTTAAAAATTATGCTAATAATGTCCCACTCCTAAACACCCCACAATAAAAATACATTGGAGGAGTTTGTCAACACTAAGGCAATGGTTGTAAGCCTCTTCATTTATTTCTTAATGCAAAGTTGTTTTCCGTCTCACATATCAATTGTATTGATCTCGCATGTATATGTTACTGGATTCCTTAGTCACTAGTATGGATGTGTGAATAAATTTCTAGTAGCTTTGATGTTCTTGTTTGTTTGACATGTTTGCAGGTACACAGGTTCGTCATCAAAGCATTATTCTAGGTGCTTACAACATTCAGGCAAGGTCTTCATCCTTTGTCGTTCACTCATTTGTTCTGGATCTGAACCATTCATACCAGAGGAACAACTTCTGTCCGTAGAAGGTGCAATATTATTGACTACAAATCTCGTGACTCCACTGGGGAACAAAGCAAATTTCAGTTGATATGATCTTCCTCAATCCTTGAACACTTGTCCTGTCACATGCCCCAATTTGCAAAAACAATTTAATGTTATTTGAGGAACATTGTGTTATATTTTATGCTAAGTTTGTAATTGATGATCAAGTGGGGTCAAGAATAATTAATGTAATTCATAATATTTTATTTATAAATAAATAAATGATGAAACAACGCCTTAGGGAAGCTGTTAAAATAGTATTTATTGGTCACTTGGTGGAGGAGACTGGGTGGAGAGTACACTGACAAGTGGCAGCATCCTCAAACTAATTCCAACTATTGCAGGTGGAAACTTCCCTATATTTGTGGTCATGATTCCCCAAGAAAGTGGAATTGAAGCAAGTGGTTTATTAAATGAAAACTCACCCAGAAGACCTAGGCATCTCTATAAAATTTCCCATTGAAGAAAGTTGAGGCTTCCCATTCTAGGAGGTGATCATTTAGGATGAATGAATTTACTCAAGAGAAATTCAATGGAGGGGATTACTGAAGTGAGTTTGAGGGGTTAACTATTGAGACTGAACTTATTGCAGCTATTAGGATAAAGTTATGATTGCTATGAGCAGATTTGAATTATGAAGGTAATTGGACCAGTTAGGTGACAGTAGGTCTTAAGATTATATTCTCCACCCAGTACTCTACCAGGAGGACCAGGAATAGGCTCGGGGGTCCTGAGGAAGCGTTGTCTGAGCGTTCTCTAGGAGTTGGTTGACAGGAACAACCTCCTTAAGCTATTGTCACCTTATCATTGACAGGTTCTATTTGTCTTCATGTTATTATATTTACTTACCATCTTCAGTATAATGTTTACTAGTTTTTAAATACAGGCATGTTAGTATTTAATTAGGGTTTAGGAAGAAAGGAGTGACTGTGTAATGATAGACTTGGTAATTTGCAGATTATGTTAGAAATAGTAATAAAGATGCAAAATGAGAAACAGATAGAATTAAAATTCCATACTGTAATTTTTCCACGGCCGGCTCAAGCAGTACTCTAGTACAGATGGGTGTTTAGGTAAATATGATGATTCTTTTTACTTTAAATGAAAAAAGTATTTACATTCTGCTCTAGTTTGCTTATGATTTATTCTGTAAAGAAGTAATAAATAATGTCTGCATTAAATGTATTTACTTCAGATAAGAACTAAAAGATAGGTATGTAAAAAACATTTAGTAATCATATTACTTATAGAACTATTCTAATATTAGTATTCTTTATAAAACACAGAACTTACAAGTTTAATAAATAAACATAGGTATAGGAAACAAGCTATCATCTAGGAACTAGGTAAAGATAATTTTCAAAACATTTTTTTATAACATTTGATTTCCAGACACTATGTGTCTCTGTTCTAAGACAGAAGGATTCTATTGTAACCTAAATAGAACCACAGAAGTCATTGAAAGATAAATGTAACCTATTCTCAAATTATGTAGAATTTACCCTAAAAACTTCCTTTATAAAAATTAAACAGCTGTAAATTTATTAAAAGAAAATAATAAAAAAGAGCTCTGAATCTTTCCTTGTAAAAATTTATTCATTCCCAAACTGTAGGGTACACTTAATAATTAACCCTTTTGAGCCAAAAACATAGTAAAATATTACTCTTAAATACAGTAAATTTTCCCATAAACTATGCACTAAAAATATTTATAAATACAGGGTAATAATTTAAAATATTACATAAACAAATTATTAAAAACATAATCAATTAAGAAGATATGGCTTACAACCTTTAGAACTAAAGGTCGAGGCTCGGATTCGTTAACCAAACTGAAGTGTGGAAATTATATAAATCAAACAGTAACCATTCTTTACTGACAGGTAAAAACCTTAAATCATTTACAAATCCCGACTGATTCACAATCTTTTCTCACCTTCTAGAATCTATTATAAAAAGTAAAATAAACTAGACAGAGGTCGACAGGCTCAACGAGTTTAGAGCTGAGCTCTATCATTTTAAAATGAAAGAAATTACATTGTTCAGGCCATAAGGAAGAAAACACAAGATAAAAACCAATTCCATCACGGCTAACAGATCCTTCTTCACCTCTGCACAAAGTACCCTCTAAGGGTTTCTAAAATTATACATTTAACAAATAAGCTTTGAAACTTAAGCTAACAGATAACTGATGTCGTTTCTTTTCAACTGCAAGAACCAAATTCCAACAACCACAATGTCATGTAGGAAGAAACCCTCATTGGAACTGGGGCTTACCATTTTGTATGCACATGTAAAACTGAAAGGTGAGCTCGATTTGACCTACAGAGGTGGAACCAGGAGCAAGGACATGCAAGTTCCAAACCAAATCATTATAAATCCTTTGTTGCTTAAAATTTGTAAAAACACTTATGAGAAAACTAATCCAAAACCAAATTAAGGGTAAGTCTTTACCTGCTGTAATTTGGAGTTTAAGCTTAGGCGAGATAGCCACACTAGGTCATATTGGCACCGTACCGGAAGGCAAGAATCCTTGAAGTCACCTCTGCGAATGAAAAAGCAAGAAAAATGACTCAATCAGATGAAGCAGAAGCTATGAGTGTTCAGTTGCAGGTTAAAAGCAAGCACAGCCTTTGAGCCACAAAGAAAAGCCAATACTCACTCTCGATGTAACTATTCAACACTTAGAAAGACCAAAACCATTAATGACTTCTCCCAACAGTCACAACGTAGAATTTGAAGGTGAAATTCCAAATGTTTGAAGGTGGTTACAGGTCTTCCGTGGCTGCGAGCTCTCAGCTCAGCCAGCAAGAAGGAGAAACCCTCGGTCTGCAATAACAATGAATAGGGTTTCAAAGTTTTAAGTCAACCCTTGAGTGGATTTAATCATTCCACATGCCCTTCCAAATATTTCTTCAAGCGTGGGTTGAGTTCCATAGTCAACGCTGCAACAATAATACCTTTCTCCAATCAACCTTTAAATCATTTAAACCATACTTTGTGTTATGATTGACAAGGTTATATATTATGCCATGGAGATTAGCAAAGCATGAATTTTAAACCATAACTTATAATACAAAGTATTATAGACTATTCCAAGTATAATTAATTTCCTTTTAATTCATTTGCTAAGACTTGTATAAAGATAATGTAAAGACCACTAATCATCTTGCATAAAGTCTTAGTCATAGCTAAAATTGCATTCAAGTTGTAAATGGAAGATGCATATAAAAGTAAATAAGAGAACATCCTTAGTTAATGAGAGACCTAGGTTAAGGTAAAATGATTTACACCTTTGGATGTTAAGTTGTAGGAGTTTAGAGTAACTCTTATTTAGCAAAAGTAGGATAGGATGATGGTTTAGGAACTAATAAGTAGTTCTTGTTTAAAATTAATTTATATTGATGATAAAAAACTAGAATCCAATGTATGCTCCAAGTAAGCAAAAGATGGAGTACCATATTTGAATCTTAGCTAAAATCCAGAACAAGTTTGCTTTCTATAAAATTATTTTGGTGTTTTTGAAGTCAAAATAAACAGTAATTTGATTGTTTCATCAGCATAGTAACTAGGAATCATTTTACAACTATGTTGACGCAGCTTATTATACTTTTATCTTTGTATTTATAACAACGGAAAAGAATTGACATTACCTCCTTGAAGACAAGCAACATATTTAAAACTTTTCTAAAACTAGCATCTTAATCATGCTAGGGAAGTAGTTTCTTGACGTAATTTTAAATAACACCTACTAGATCTTACACTTACTTGCTAAACCTGTAAGGAACCAGTAGTCCAATTGAGTTAGCAGAACACTAAGTAAGCCCCGATCTCATACAAGAATTCTTACCTACTTGACAAAAGTTAATCATGAGTATATCTAGCAGCATCAAAAGACAAGTCCTTTTGTAACTCTAATTGAATTAAAGCTGTTAATTCATTAATAGTACTAACACAGGTGTTTAACATTACATCCATTAGTTTACAGGTTCTTTTAAAGAAGCATTCCATGTTCTTTTATAAATTGTTTCATTTTTCCGCTAACCTTTAGCAGTTACTTAGCTGCGACTTTAGATATCTTATGTCACTTAATTTTTTTTAAATTTTTACCAATTTTTGGGTGATTACATGTGGTATCAGAGCACAAGGTTCAAACACTAGGGCTTAATGAAGCTCAACTTGCTTATGTGGAACAGTAAATTTAAATAATTATGCTGATGTTGTTTTCTTTGAATGATACACACAGAGAATTTTGTTTCTGAGTTAATGATAGGTATGGATAGATTGGAAGAATATGCGGATGAGGAATATCCTTACACTGAATGAGATAATCTTAAAAAAGAACCTATACAAGAATACATAACCAATAATTCTTCTGAACTACTACAAACAATTAAAGAATTAAAATCAGAGATGGAATCAGTTAAGAAAGAAAATGAGAGGATTCTGAGAGCTCAAGAGGAGCTAAATTAGATTTTAATAGAAAGATTTCATACTGAGGGAAAGGGTAAAAGAACTGAGTCTAAAGATATAGGTTATAAACATAAGTATAAAAAGACTAAACAAGCTAAAAATGAAAGTAGCTCATCTTCCGAAGTATATGGTGATTTATATAAACAAAAATCTCATTATACTAGTGACATTAGTGAAGATAACCACCATACAAGGAAAAGAAAATATAAACCTTATGAAGAAATCTCTGGGGAGTTCAAGAAGATCAAGCCACCAACATTTAATGGAGAAACTGAGAAGGGGGAAGAAGCAGAATCTTGGCTATCCGGGATGAAGAAATACTTCCAAATTTATAACTATTCTAATCAACTGAAGGCCAAGATGGGAATTTATAATCTTACGGGAAAAGCTTATATATGGTGGTAGGACTTAAAAAAAGTAAAAGGTATAAGAGAGAAAAACATAAATTGGAGCACATTCAAAAAATATTTCAAAAAGAAATTTTTATTTGAATAGTACTATGAGGAAAGGGCTAAGGAATTCTACGAGTTAAAACTGGGTACAATGAATATGAAAGAACTGAATAATAAATTTATAACTCTACTTAGGTATGTGCCATACATTGTGGACAAGAAACCTAAGGTACAACGGTTTCTTAGCTGTTTACCTTACCATATAAAGGACAGGATTGAGTATGACAATCTAAAAACTCTAGAAGAAGCAATGAGAAATGCGAATTTCTGTTATGAACATAATCGTAAAAAGGAGAGTATGACCAACTAGAAGGCCAAAAGGAATAATAAATTTGAACAAAAGAAGAAAGAGTTTGTACCTAATCAAAATTCTAAAAATAATAACACTAGAAATTTTCCTAATAAGAATTTCCAAGGGAATAAAAGTAATTCACAGACCAATCAGAATAATCAAAGAAATAAAGAATCTGCTAACAACCACAGTAACTATACAAAGAAATTTGAACGAAAGGAACCCATAAAGTGTTGGGATAGCAATGGTCTGCATTATGCATCAGTCTACCCCAATCGGAAGAATACTGTTAGAAACATCCACAGAATACAAGAGGATATGACTGTTGGTGATCTAGCGAGGACAATGCCTTGGATCAATGCAACATTCGAGAATCGGCAAGCAGACTATTAAACTTCCATGTTGGAAGTGGAAGGTAAGATAAATCAAATACCTATATCTATTTTAATTGATCCATGAGCTAGTTTAAGCTATATTTCTTCTAATTTGGTAGAAAAGTGTAAGCTTCCCGTTGAAAGTTATGCAAGTTCTTGGTTAGTTCAGTTAGCTACTGGTGCAAAGAGAAAGGTAATTCTCTTTGTAAAGAATTGTGCAGTAACTATGGATCAGTTTGAAACCTTTGTTAAGCTCAATGTATTACGTTTAGGTTCATATGATATATTAATTGGTATGGATTGGTTAGAGCAGCATAGGGTGGTCTTGAATTGCTTTGATAAAACCTTTACTTGCATAAATAACGATGGAAAGTTAATAAGTGTAAAGGGAATCCCTAGGAAAACAACCGTAAGGCAGATCTCTTCTCTGCAACTTAAGAGAGCTGTTAGGAAAGGTTGTAAGGCTTATGCAGTAACAGTGATCGATGAAGAAAACATGAAAAACATAGATAGATTAAAATTGGAAGATATACCGATTCTAAAGGAATATTTAGATGTATTTCCGGAAGAAATTCTGGGACTGCCTCCGAAATGGGAATTAGATTTTACTATTGAGCTGGTACTTGGTGCAGTGTCCAGCTCAAAAGTCCCTTATCGAATGAATATAATCGAACTAAATGAACTTAAGTCACAGTTAAAATAAATGATTGATAAGAATTACATTAGACCCAGTGTGTCTTCCTGGGGGGCACCTATCATATTTGTTAATATGAAGGATGGAACTCTACGACTATGCATAGATTATCGTTAATTAAATAAAATTACTATCAAGAACAGATACCCATTACCTT
This sequence comes from Pseudotsuga menziesii, assembly GCA_001517045.1. Classification (NCBI taxonomy): domain Eukaryota; kingdom Viridiplantae; phylum Streptophyta; class Pinopsida; order Pinales; family Pinaceae; genus Pseudotsuga; species Pseudotsuga menziesii. The sequence continues at coordinate 17,680 of LPNX010507195.1, read as the reverse complement.
GCATAGATGATTTGTTTGATCAACTACATGGAGCCATGGTGTTTTCAAAGATTGATTTACGATCTGGATATCACCAGGTCTGAATTAAAGATGATGACATCTTTAAAAAAACCTTTAGAACCCAATATGGACATTACAAGTTTGTCGTTATGCCTTTCGAGCTTACTAACGCTCCAACTGTTTTTATGTGTCTAATGAATAATGTAATGCACAAATATCTAGATAAATTTGTGGTTGTATTTATTGATGACATATTAATTTACTCAAAATATGAAGAAAAACATAGAGAACACTAAATAATTGTCTTGCAAGAGTTACGAGAGCATCAAATTTTTGCAAAATTTAGTAAATGTGACTTCTTTAAAGATAAAATTCAGTATCTAGGTCATGTGGTGACTAAAGAAGTAATTTTGGTTGACCCCGAAAAGATAAAGGCAATCAAAGATTGGCTAGTCCCAAAAGACGTAACTGACATCTGATCATTCATGGGGATTACCAGATATTACCAGAGGTTCATTGAAGGGTTTTCAAGAATTGCAAATCCAATAACCTCTTTGCAGAAAAAAAGGGAATAAATTTGATTGAAATTAGAAGTGTGAAGACAATTTTAAAAAGTTAAAAACATTATTAAGTACCGCACCAATTTTAAGAATAGCTGACCCTAATAAATATTTTATAGTATGTACTGACGCATGCAATGACGGTTTAGGTGGAGTATTGACTCAGGAAGGACATGTCATTGCTTATGCGTCTAGGAAACTAAAGATTCATGAAAAAAAATTATGTGACCTATGACTTAGAATTAGCTGTTATCATACATGCCTTGAAGATGTGGCGTCATCATTTAATTGGAGGGAATTTTATCTTAATGATGGATAATAAAGGATTGAAATACCTGTTAGATCAACCTAACTTGAATGCTAGGAAAGCTAGGTGGCTAGCTTTTCTAAGTGAATACAATTTTGAAATTCAACACATCAAAGGAAAGGAGAATAAGGTTGCTGATGCATTAAGTAGAAATGCAAAGCTGAATTTTACAGCAGCTATCAGCACTTATACAATAGACTTGGAAGAATAACTTGAAGCTGGAATAGAACAAGATGAAAATTACTGAAAATTACAAGCAAAAGTAAAAAAGAATTTAATAGAAAGTCTAAGTACAGGGTAAAACTTGAACGAAAAATTATTATTACTGTATAAAGACAGATTATATGTACCTAATGTACCTAAGATTAAGCTATTAATTTTAAACGAAATTCATAAAACTCCTTATTCAGGGCATCCAGGTTATCATAAAACTATAACCATGCTAAGAAAATATTATTTCTTTCCAAACATGAAAAATGAACTAGCAGAATATATTGCTAGATGCTTTGAATGTCAGCAAGTAAAAACTGAACATCAGCATCCAGTTGGGCTACTTCAGCCATTTCCTATCCCTAGCTGGAAATGGGAGATAATTAGCCTTGATTTTGTTACTGGATTACCTAAAAATTAGAACGTAAATGACTCAATAATGGTAGTGGTTGACAAATTGTAAATCAGCCCATTTTATACCTGTAAAAACTACTTATAAAGCTACAAATATTGCAGATATTTTCTTAAAACAATTTTTTCGGTTGCATGGAATACTAAAGGTGATAATTTCAGACCGAGACCCTAAATTTACAGGTAATTTTTGGAGATATTTGTTTAAAGGATTAAATACTACGTTAAACTTTAGTATCTCTTTCCATCCTCAAACTGATGGACAGACTAAAAGAGTAAATCAGGTATTGGAGGATCTACTCAGAATGTATGTAAAGGAGCAGCCGGGTAAATGGGAAGATTATTTACACCTGGTAGAATTTGCTTATAATAATCATTATCAAGCTTCATCTAGGTATATTCATTTCAAAATTCTGTATGGAAGAAAATGCAATACTCCCATCTCTTGGAGTAATCCAATGGGCAGGTTAGTATTAGGACCTGAATTATTGAAAGAAATGGAATTAATTGTAAAACAGGTACAAGGTAATTTGAAAATTGCGCAAGATCAACAGAAAAGTAAAGCAGACCTTAAACGAACTCCAAAGGAGTTCCAGGTAGGTGAACATGTTTTCATTAAGGTGAGACCCAAAAATATTTCTCTAAGGCTGGGTAGATGTGCCAAGCTAGCACCTCGATATTGTGGTCCTTTTGAAATACTGTCCAGGATCATACAGGTAGCATATCAGTTAGCTCTACCACTGAATTTAAGAGTTCACAATGTCTTTCACATTTATGTATTAAAAAAATATGTACATGATACTACTTATGTTATTAATTGGAATGATGTGCAGGTGGAACCCGAAGGAGATTTTCTGGTGGAACCAGATTGTATCCTTGAGCAAAGGGAGATATCGCTTCGAAATTGCACCATTGGTTAGGTGAAGGTGCAATGGAAACACCTTAGGCTAGAGGAAGCTACCTGGGAATTGGAAAGTCATATGCAAGATGCATATCCAATTCTATTTCAGGGGAACTCTGAGGACGAGGAATAAATAACATCGAGGATGATGTTATAATTTAAGGGGGTGTGTATGTCACATGACCCAATTTGCAAAAACAATTTAATGTTATTTGAGGAACACTGTGTTATATTTTATGCTAAGTTTGTAATTGATGACCAAGTGGGGTCAAGAATAATTAATGTAATTCAGAATATTTTATTTATAAATAAATAAACAATGAGACAACAGCTTAGGGAAGCTGTTAAAAGAGTGTTTACTAGTCATTTGGTTGAGGAGACTGGGTGGAGAGTACACTGACACGTGGCAACATTCTCAAACTACTTCCAACTGTTGCAGGTGGCAAATTCCCTATATTTGTGGTCATGATTCTCCAAGAAAATGGAATTGGAGCAGGTGGCTCATTAAATGAAAACTAACCCAGAAGACCTAGGCATCTCTATAAAATTTCCCATTGAAGACAGCTGAGGCTGCTCATTCTAGGAGGTTATCATTCAGGGTGAATGAATTTACTCAAGATAAATTCAATGGAGGGGATTATTGAAGTGAGTTTGAGGGGTTAATTGCTAAGACTAGACTTATTGCAGCTATTAGAATGAAGTTTTGACTGCTGTGATCAGATTTGAATTATTGAGGTAATTGGACTAGTCAGGTGACAGAAGGTCTTAATATTATATTCTCCACCCAATTCTCTATCAGGAGGACCAGGAACAAGATCAAGGGTCTTGAGGAAGCACTGTCTGAGAGTTCTCCAGGAGTTGGTTGGGAGGAACATCCTCCTTAAGCTGTTGTCACCTTATCATTAACAAGTTCTATTTGTCTTCATGTTATTATATTTACTTACCGTCTTCAGTATAATGTTTGCTAGTTTTTAAATACAGACATGTTAGTATTTAATTAGGGTTTAGGAAGAAAGGAGTAACTGTGTAATGATAGACTTGGTAATTTGCAGATTATGTTAGAAATAGTAATAAAGATGCAAAATGAGAAACAGATAGAATTATAATTCCACACTGTAATTTTTCCATGCTTGGCTCAGGCAGTACTCTAGTACAACTAGGTTTTTAGGTAAATATGATGATTCTTTTTACTTTAAATGAAAAATGTAATTACATTCTGCTCTAGTTTGCTTATGATTTATTCTGTAAAGAAGTAGTAAATAATGTCTACATTAAATGTATTTACTTCAGAAAAGAACTAAAAGATAGGTATGTAAAAAACATTTAGTAATCATATTACTTATAGAACTATTCTAATATTAGTATTCTTTATAAAACATAGAACTTACAAGTTTAATAAATAAACATAGGTATAGTAAACAGGTTATCATCTAGGAACTAGGTAAAGATAATTTTCAAAACATTTTTTTATAACATTTGATTTCCAAACACTATGTGTCTCTGTTCTAAGACAGAAGGATTCTACTATAACCTAAATAGAACCACATAAGTCATTAAAAGATAAACGTAACCTATTCTCAAATTATGCAGAATTTACCCTAAAAAATTCCTTTATAAAAATTAAATAGCTGTAAATTTATTAAAAGAAAATAATAAAATAGAGCTCTGAATCATTCCTTGTAAAAATTTATTCATTCCCAAACTGTAGGGTACACTTAATAATTAACCCTTTTGAACCAAAAACAGAGTAAAATATTACTCTTAAATACAGTAAATTTTCCCATAAAATGTGCACTGGAAATCTTTATAAATACAGGGTAATAATTTAAAATATTACACAAACAACTTATTAAAAACATAATAAATTAAGAACATATGGCTTATAGCCTTTAGAACTAAAGGTTGAGGCTCAGACTCGTTAACCAAACTGAATTGTGCAAATTATATAAATCAAACAGTAACCATTATTTACTGACAGATAAAACCTTAAAGCATTTACAAATTCTAACTGATTCAGTCTTTTCTCACCTTCTAGAATCTATTATAAAAACTAAAATAAACTAGACATAGGTCGACAACCTCAATGAGTTTAGAGCTGAACTCTATTGTTTTAAAATGAAAGAAATTGCATTGTTCAAGCCGTAAGGAAGAAAACAAAAGATAAAAACCAATTTCCATCACGGCTACCAGAGGCTTCTTCACCTCTGCACAAAGTACCCTCTAAGTATTTCTAAATTTATACATTTAACAAAAAAGCTTTGAAACTTAAGCTAATAGATAACCGAGGCCATGTATTTTCAATTGCAAGAACCAACTTCCAACAACCACAATGTCATGCAGGAAGAAAACCTTGTTGGAACCTGGGCTTACCATTTTGTATGCACATGTAAAACTGAAGGGTGAGCTCACTTTCACCTACAAAGCTGGAACCAGGATCAAGGACCTGCAAGTTCCAAACCAAATCGTTATAAATCTTTTGTTGCTTAAAATTTGTAAAAACCCTTATGAGAAAACTAATCTAAAACCAAATTAAGGGTAAGTCTTTACCTACTGTAATTTGGAGTTGAAGCTGAGGAGAGATAGCCACACCAGGTCATATTGGCACCGTGCCAGAAGGGAAGAATCCTTGAAGTCACCTCTACGAAGGAAAAAACAAGAAAATCGACTCAACCAGACGAAGGCAGAAGCTATGAGTGTTTAGTTGCAGGTTAAAAGTAAGCACAACCTTCGAGCCACAAAGAAAATCCAATACCCACTCTCGCTGTAACTATTCAAAACTTAGAAATACCAAAACCATTAACGACTTCTCCCAACAGTCACATCATAGAAGTTGAAGGTGAAATTCCAAATGTTTGAAGGTGGTTACAGGTCTTCCATGGCCGCAAGCTCTCAGCTCGGCCAGTAAGAAGGAGAAACCCTCGGTTTGCAAAAACAATGAATAGGGTTTCGAAGTTTTAAGTCAACCCTTGAGTGGATTTAATCATTCCACGTGCCCTTCCAAATATTTCTTTAAGCGTGGGTTGAGTTCCATAGTTAGCACTGCAACAATAATACTTTTCTCCAATCAACCTTTAAATCATTTAAACCATACTTTGTGTTATGATTTCCAAGGTTATATATTATGCCATGGAGATCAGCAAAGCATAGGTTTTAAACCATAACTTATAGTACAAAGTATTATAGATTCCAATTCTAATTAATTTCCTTTTAATTCATTTGCTAAGACTTGTATAAAGATAATGTAAAGACCACTAATCAGCTTGCATACAGTCTTAGTCATAGCTAAAATTGCATTCCAGTTGTAAATGGAAGATGCATATAAAAGTAAATAAGAGAACATCCTTAGTTAATGAGAGACCTAGGTTAAGGTAAAATGATTTACACCTTTGGATGTTAAGTTGTAGGAGTTTAGAGTAACTCTTATTTAGAAAAAGTAGGCTAGGATGATGGTTTAGGAACTACTAAGTAGTTCTTGTTTAAAATTAATTTTATTGATGATAAAAAACTAGAATCCAATGTATGCTCCAACTAAGCAAAAGACAGAGTACCATATTTGCATCTTAGCTAAAATCCAAAACAAGTTTGCTTTGTATAAAAGTATTTTGCTGTTTTTGAACTCAAAACAAACAGTAATTTGATTGTTTCATCGTCATAGTAACTAGGAAGCATTTTACAACTATGCTGACCCAGCTTATTATACTTTTATCTTTGGAATTATAACAACGGAAAAATAATTGACATTACCTCCTTGAAGACAAGCAACATATTTAAACCTTTTCTAAAACTAGCATCTTAATCATGCTAGGGAAGTAATTTCTTGACGTAATTTTAAATAACACCTACTAGATCTTACGATTACCTACTAAACCTGTAAGGAACCAACAGTCCAATTGAGTTAGCAGAACACTAAGTAAGCCGTGATCTCATACAAGAATTCTTACCTACTTGACAAAAGTTAATCATCAATATATCTAGCAGCAACAAGAGGCAAGTCCTTTTCTAACTTTGATTGAATTAAAGCTGTTAATTCATTAATAGTACTAACACAGGTGTTTAAGATTACATCCATTAGTTTACAGGTTCTTTTATAAACTGTTTCATTTTTCCGCTAACCTTTAGCAATTACTTAGCTGCGACTTTAGATATTTTATGTCACTTAAAATTTTTTAAAATTTTTATGAATTTTTGGGTTTTTACATGTTCGAATCAAGGCTCCAGTTTCTAACTCTCTTCAGTCAGATCCACCATTTGATTTAGTGAATTTTGGTTTAAAACTTTCATATCTAAACTATTTCGACCTTATATGCTCTTTTTTACTATCAATTCATTATTCTTTACCTTGATTTGATCAATTTTTAACTTGAATTCTCATTCTCCTTGTGTTTTGGATTTATTTAGGGAACTGCACATGTGCTATTGGAAACAAGCGGTGCCACCGCCTGAACCTCATTATCCATAAGCGGTACCACCACCTGAACGCAGTGATCCAGAAGAGGTGCTCGTTCAGAACCGCTCTGTCCAAGATCCCTCCCATGCGGTGCCAGGTAGGCCTTGTTCCAAAACTTGTAAGTTTGTCATTTTTTGCAAAAAATAGAGTTTGCTTGCTTTCAGCCCTGCGCTGTCAGGATTGCTTGTTTGAATCTGGATGCTCATGGTTGAAAATTTTGTGGTAAAATTGGTTTGATTGAAGAATTGAAAATCCAGATTAGGCTTGTTGATTATTCTTTTTCTTCCATGCTTGTTGGTTGTGATTTTGAAAGGAATGTTTGAAAGCTTAGGTTTCAGTTAGATCTCTTTTTGTTTCATTTATAAAGACTGAAAGAAAAACCACTTGCTTATCATCTTAATTTCATTTTTTCCATAGAGGACTTCTTTTTTCTTTTAAAAAGATTTTTTTGATTATTGAGATTAGGTCATTATTATTACTGAGCATAGGGCACTGGATATCTGATTAGCCTCACAAGATTGTAGGTTTTCTCTGTTCTTTTCTCTCTCTTGCATTAGTACTATCTCATCAAAATAAAAAATAGTGTAGTTTTAAGTTAGATCTATCTATGTTTAAAAGAAAAATAAAAAAAATTGATTGCATATGCATGTAGAGTGCTTGTTGTTTTTCTTTTTAGGAAAAGAGACTCTTACCCATCTGATTGCTTTCAGAAAGAAAAATGAGTTTGGAATGTGTTGCTTGTCTTTGGATTTGATTTGTTCAAAGTAGTTGTTTGGGAATTTTTGGTTTTCAAAACGAAAATAAAATACTCTCTCTCCCTCCGATAAGTAGGCATACCTCGAATGGTAAAGTGAAATATTTGCATCTACATATCTGCATGGTTTTACATTTTTTGTCAAAATTCCATGCATTCACCTAACCGTCCAGTTTAAAATTAACGATAGTTATAGGCTTAAAATTTACATAGTAATTTGAGTGATAGGCTAGAGACGTGTTTGGGCGTCATTAAGCGTAGGATTTGTTGTTACGCATCCGCACTACATCCCGGGACTCGTGCGGTTATTCCACGTACCATCGGTATATCGAAAGGCCTTTCACGTACCCTTGGGGTATATAGAAAGGTACTTCACATACTTGATTGTATATAGGAAGGCCCCTTGTGAATGGTTGTGCATTAGACAACACTACTACCGATTTGAGCTTCCACGTACCTTGCGTATATCGAGAGACCCCACTAGGATACCTTATCTATGTGAGAAAAGCCCTTTGGCCATATTGCTTGGAGCCATACACTGAAAACAACATTTGGGGAGATTACTATGCACGTACCCTTGTGGTATATCGTGAGTGGCACCTTCTTAACAATCCTGGTGAGAGATAGGACTATCTAAACTCCTCCTATCATTTAAGTTTTCTTATTTGGCCTATATCTTGAGTAGGGAAATTTTTGCTGTGTTTTCTAGTTTCTGAGACCCTAGGTTAGATAGGAACTATACAAACTAGCTAACTTAAGATAGTCTAGAAGAGTACAGGGCTTGCCACCTGATTTTATTCCTGTTTCAAGAGAAAATCCTATGGAAGCTATTGACCAAGGAGCTGCTACCAACTCCCAAGAGGGAGAAAATGTGGTTGCAGAAAGCAGAGATCCATATCCTTCACACGGTCCTCCCTTGGTCCAAAAACATTCTAGGGGTAATATTTTGTTCCATTCTCCCATGGAAGGTCATGTTGATGATACTACCCATCCAGATTATGGTCCCAATGCTCCGTTTTGGGATACCTCTATGGGACAGGCCATTGCTTCATTTGGCACCCGTCCAACCTCTTCTGAATATATTTCACCTAATGAAGAAGAACGTAGACAATACTAGGTAGCTATTCTCCATGCAAGATAACTTGAGAATAAAATAGATAACATATTGGGTACACCACCACCTCGCTTAGCAATTTTTCCTTGTAATCCGGACCCTTGGCCTATGGAATATCTCTCACTTGCTGATTCTATGAAACCCATTGAACGTATTCTAGATCGTGCTATGACCCTGAATAATCCAGGTCAAACTACCAACTCCACCACCTCCCATATTATGTCTGTTCCATATCCTCCTGGGTCTTCCGCACCTGGGGAACAACATTCAATTCTTGTTTCATCAATACCTTCTAGTGCCGAGGGGCAACTCCCGGCACGACCTATGTTACCTGTCATTGGAATTGTAGCTAGTCATGGATAGACCTCTATTATATAGAAATCTATAGTTTATGTCCCTCCTACCCATACGAATGTGGTTAACCCCCCATCCAGTTCAGGTTAGCCCTTGGGGGCACAACTTGTAACCAATCAAACTTCTTGGGGGTATGGTTATACAACAAATCAAGTACCTGTAGGAAATATTAATTACCAACCCGCCCATACAGGAATGCCTTATGTTGGAATTCCATATCCTAGTAATAATTTCACTCCATGGGGCAACCCAACTAGTCCTACATGCCATCTATGGGAGGGATACCTATACATACTGCGGGGGGTGTCAGAGGACCACCTTATGGAGGTCTTCCCTCTGGGGGGCCTAATGGTCCTGGAGGGCTTGGCGGCTTTCCTTCTTATGGTCCTGTTGGCACCCCAACAACTCCCCTTGATTTTATAACAATAAAGGGGCCCCATTGTAAATTTTGTAAATATTTAGCTTTTGGGGTTTTCTTTCATCTTATCTTGCTTGGTTTGAGAGCCCAGTTTCGTGATTTCATTCGTTACATCTATTACCTTTTTGCGATTTTTCTTGACTTGGTTTTTCATTTCATTAGGTTTTGATGATTTGAATGATGTGTCGTTTGAAACTTGTCGCTTCTTAGTTTCTCTTTAATACTTGCATACCCTTATCAGAGCTTATCTAAGTTGATTGCATGCTTTGGCTT
>LPNX010507189.1:0-20213 GCA_001517045.1 Pseudotsuga menziesii | reverse complement strand
TGAGAGAAGATATGGAGGAAAAAGAAGCAGATTTTCAAAAACTGTTAATGGTTTCCAGGAATATTCTTAAGGAGAAGCGAACCATGCAGAAGCAGCTTGAATAGTTCAAAGCCCAGGTGAAGTAAAATGACAAGGACAAAGAGTTGGCAAGACTTCAGAGGCGATCTCAGGTTCTCAATGATTTGGCTACTCTAGCCGAAGCATCTAGAAGTTTGTAGTTATTTTGAAGTTGTTTTATTTTTGAATTTTTAATATAATGATGACAGCTATAAGACACATGTATGTAAAGTCATTTTGAAGGGGATTTGATGTCCCTAACTTGTAGGGGGTCGATCCTAACTTGTAGGATCTATAGTTAGTCTTAGATAGAATATTTTTTGATATAAAAACATCTATCGAGCTAGTAAAAGGAGGTTGGCAGATTTTGGGATAATGCTGGAGGAATTGCACAGCTTTGTATAGCATAAGATCTTTACAGCTTCAACAGGTTTTAGCTTTGAATGAAATATATTAATGATTTGTCCCTGTACTTTATAAACTGTTTCCTATGGTAATTCTTTTAGGTGTTGGTCACTCATATTCCAGTGGCTAATTCTTATCAGAAGAAATAGTTATCTTTATGGTTCATACACAGTCACAGTTTCATTTTATATTATCAGGATCATAGAACCTCTGTTATTGATGTTGTTCTGTATGTTTATGCTATATAATCTATATGATTTTTCTTGCTGCCCTCATGGTTTTACCAGCCTGATATACACTTTGTTGTCTCTGTAAATACTTGTATTTAGTTATCTGTTACATATATTGGTTGCATACATCTTTGATATTGTGATCTCATTCCTGAAAGCTGTACAAACCTATGATATAAACCTAGGTTTTATAGTACTGTAAAGGTATACTAGACTTAAGTTTTATACCAGTCTATCTTTTGATTCGTTTTCATTTTGATTTAGTCTTTGTCAGACTTAATATTTCCTTAATCTTGGATCCCGTAGTCTAGGTCCAACTTTAGGGATAACAGAGCCATTATCAATGTACCAAGTGTTGGTGGCATATGCACTCAACGAATGACCAACAAAAATGAAATACTCTCTCTCATACTCTCCCTCTTTTCTAGTAATGGATGTGCTAAATGAATGACCGATAAATGGGGAAAACTCCTTTTCAAACTTCATTGCATACTCATAAACCTCTGTCGAAGCTGTTGTATGTTGCTTCTTCTTATTCTTCTTATTTGGACACTGCCCAACATAGTGTCCAAACTCTTGGCAATCCACAACATTTTACTTTGCTCAAATCTTTCTTTTTCTCACCATGTTGCTTAGCGCCACCCTTGGGACCCTTCTTGGACTTCTTCTTCTTCATTTTATGGTTAAAGCCACATTCTCCTCATCTTCCTTACGATTGGATGAAATCCCCTATACATATCCTCCTCGAGTCTCTTCTTAAATGAATTCACCCCAAAGACGATCCTAGGAAGGCATGTTTTCTCTTGCTATAATAGCCTCCACAAAAATATCCCATGTTTTGGTCACACCATTCAAGGTTGTACACACAATCTCGCTATCATCAACAACCTCCCTGACTACACCTAGTTCATCCCTCACCTAAGTGATTCTAATAAGGTAAGATGCAACATTTTCATATTTGGTCATTTTGATGCTTTTAAGTTTCTCTCTCAAAACCATCTTCTCATTCTCATTAGAACTCTGGTGAAGTATGGTTAAGGAATCCCACGTCTGATAAGCATTTTCCTTACCAGTCACATGTGGAATCACATGGTCCTTAATTGCATCAACAATAATTCTCTTAACCTTGATATTCTTTTTCTCACGGGATATTTTCATTGTTGCATTTGTAGGAACCACCATTAGATTGTCTTGAGTGTTGTTCACAATGTCCCACAATTCACACTCATGCAGAAGTAGACCAATCCTTTCTTTCCATGAATTTAAATTAGCAACCCCATCCAATCTATACTCAACCCTCAACCTTGTAGACATGACCTTCACATTGAAAAAGAAAGTCCACAAATATTCTTTGTGAACAAAAAAATAGTCTCTCTCTGAAAGTCTGAAAATTTGCTTGGTGTAATCTGCTCTGGTCCTTAAGAAAGCTCTGATACTATGTAAAAATTCTTTACCCCAACCCGGTCTCAAGTCACAATGAACTTTATTGCTTAATACCCAAATCCATATTTTATTTGACTGCCGAAAATTAAGTTTCTCTCATAAACAAAATTCATAACTTGAAACACATGAAGTAATTACTAGCTATTGAGCAAAAATTAAATGCACACATTGGAAATTAATTCATAGATATTTTTGGGAAAAATCCCTAGGAAAAACCACTAAGGGGAAAACCTGTGAGAGAGATATTTTGTATTTCAAGGAATTTGTACAACAATATAAAACTAAACAATTAAATAACAACTTATCACAACCACTGAAGACAACACTCAACCTTGAAAACAGTTCCATGACTACCTTAAAATTCACACATTACTGGCTTCTCCTTGAAATATGTGCACTGCACAGTCTTTTATCTCAATTTGTTTTCTCTAATACAACAATTAAATGCAGTCTAAAATCTTGTCCTTCTTAGCATAGAAATCTATGCTCCTCTACTACATAATATCGTTGTACGAACTATTGCATTTATTATAGTACAACCTCATTAATTGTTGCCAGCATATCCTTGATTTTTCATCCAACCATCTTGGATTCATTTTTTTGTTTTTCTCTTTGAATTGCATGCCAACCACTTAGAAAATCATGCCTCTTTCATGTTTCAATTTTCCCAGAAAACCATGCCTCTCTCTCTTGCACTCAACCTCCTATTCAAATATCATGAAGAGTGAATGTGCATCTTCCATTTCTTGGCAGTTTTGTTCAATCAATGAGGGTAGATGAACCAACGCAATATCCAAGGGCCCATATTGAATCTTTATTCTTCTAATCAATGGTTGAGAAAATTTCACTTCTTCTCAACATACAAAAATTCACTCACATCTCATTAAATAATAAAAAGGTCCCTTTATATCTCATAAAGTGAAACTCAACTTCATATCACATGAAATTAATGCCAAGGGTCATGTTACTTTTCCCCTTTTTGTGACTAGGCACTAAGTCACCTAGGGGAACACTTCTCCAAGGTACAAATTTCAACAATAAGTACCCTTCAATATCTCCCAAACTTTATTAAATATTTGAGATATACACGTGGATTCCGAACACCAACATAACCCTTTCTTGTTATGGTGTCACAATAATCTTATGTCAAAATGACTTTGGTTTATTGTTTTTCCAAACTAGTTTACCAAGTAAAAATGGAAAAAAACTCATTTTCAATTTGTTGTTTCGTAGATGTCTATAAACCAACCTAAAAATTATTAAGGCAATGTTCAAATAATTCTCTAAACAATGGGAATGTAAAATAAACCTTTGTACTTGTAACAATGTCTGGATTTTTTAGTAATGATTTGTTTTCTAATGATCTTTTATGAATTGTAGGTAACAAGGATCCATTCATATCAAATAAAATCGACCATTTATACAATAATATTGCACCTAGAAACAAAGAAATACAAGATACAATATGATTAAATTGGTCTTTTACATTTGAAAATGATGTATAGTCATTACAAATATGATATGCTATTTTCCAAAAACTTCACCACTTACATAGTCCCATTTATATTACTTTTTGTCAGTCAATAAGCAATTGCAAAAAAAGATACCATTTTCATCGAAAATACAAAAAATAATGATATTTTCATCTCTTTGACACGGACCATTAAATGCCCAATTTGATTGCGATATAAAGTATTTATCCTCATTATTGTCTTCTAAATTTGAATGTTTTCAACATATGCTTCACGTTTGTAAGAGGCCCTTGGTGATTTAAAAATAAACACAACAATGCTTTTGTATTTCTATTTCTTTCTTATGAACCACCAAATGTACAATTTGATGGCATTTTCAGACATTTTGTTTTATATTGTCTTTTGAAAGGTATCAACCTTAATCTATAAACAATACATTTGAATTTTTATATCTATCCCTGTATTCGACAAATACATTTTTCAATAGTTTCTTCTAAATATAGAATTCTCCTCCAATATATGCATATCATTGGCGAATGGTAAAAATTATGTATACCTTGCTAGTGACCTCAAATAAATAATAATTTTTTGTTCTTGAACCATTCAAATTTATTCCTAAATTTTTTTATTTCCATGAAATCTAAATAAGCAAACCACTGCCAAACAACAAAGTCATGCCAAATTGCTCTTTTGCAACATTAACAATATCAAGACTAAAAATATGCACATAATAATGGTAATAGTTCTACATAGAATTAGGTTGTTTGTAGTCTAGTATTTTTCTAGAAAATACTCAAACTCCAAATAGCAATCCCTCTATTCACAACACTAGTAATTAATTTTGAGTTAATGTTTGTACTACATGAAAAAACCATAACTAGAAATTATTCTTCCGAGAGGAAATAATATTTATATTCATAATATGAATATACATGTTTCTTTACAAACAAAGCAGACCACTTGGATCATCCAACAACCACTACAACCTACTTAACAACCATATCCATCTTTTAGCTAACTCCACCTATTTTAAAATTAGCTAATGAATATTCATAGACTATCATATATAAAGAGAGAATGCAATTCCTCGGACTAGATTCCCATCAAAATGACACGATGATATATACTATATATACATAAATATGATCATAACTAGAAAACTATAGACAAATCTACATGGATTCATTCTCAGAATTATCAAGGAACTCATAGAGACCAAAGGAAATGACAAGAAGGGAAAATGGATCTTCTTTGGAGTTTAGTTCTTTGTAGATTTTGTAGAATAAAATCCACTCAAAATTTTGAAAGGTCCTTGAGGTGTCCTGCAACAAGGGATTAAGTCTCACATCATTCACCATGACATTGTGTTGTGTCTAGTCGATCACAAGCTTGGAGTCTCTAAGAATTTGAAGCTTTGTAATGCATGTTTTGAAACAACCTCCAACAAAGTATGAAGAGAAATAAACTAAATGTTATTGTGTGTGCCTCTACCTGCAGTGTAATAAACTTGAATAAAATTATCCCGCTTCAAGAATAGAACCATACAAACCACACATACACTCGGATGACCTTGGAAGTCTCCATCAAAGTAACCCTAATGAAGATTCAAGTTTAACTCTAACATTGTAAGGACCCTCTCAACATCCTTCATATTTATACATTTATTTATATATCCTTAATTTATATTCTAAACAATTAAGTCTATACGAACAAACATTCAGATTCTATGTTAAGTAGGAACTCACATTCAAATCGTACAATACCCAAACATACAACATACAATACCCAAACATAAAGTGCGTAAAATGCATATAATTTCAAAATATAATTTTTGATAAGTAACTTAAATAAAAAAAAATTCAGAAATGAAAATACATTCTCAATTGAAATACTTGATTCTCCCATGTGATATGGTCTTTTTTATTCTTCAAACCAACTCCTATAGAAGCACCAACTCAAACGATGGCCCAAACTGGGTTAACCACCCAGCCAATTGGGAGCAGCTTCTTGGACTCTCCAACCCTAAAAACCCTTGTGGGTTTTCTATCCCCCTTGCCCAAAACTCCAAAAAAAATATGAAAAGATGCACTCTCTTTGTTAAAAAATGTTTAAAACTATGAATCTAGTTTATGTTTCCCCATTACATAACCTCTAATGTCTTATTTTCCCTTCTCTTCCCCTTCCTTTTTCTCCCTAAATACCTTTTCCACACTTATATTTATCTTCTTTCCCTTTTTACTCAACCCCCTTTCCCCTTTTGGGGAGGAGCACTCCCCGCTTCTAAGAAGATTACGATAAGTTAAAATACTAATAAAAATATTATCTCATAATAAAATCAAATCCAATTTCTATATTGTTGTTTTCTCTATCCCTAATTAATACTAAAATAAACAATAATAACACTTAGAAGTATACAATAATAACACTTGGAAGCATGGTATTTTTACTATTAATAATAGTACAAATTAAAACACTTGAAATGGATAACCTCTAAATAATTATTTGTATTTAATTAATACAATCAATATTAATACTTTTTTATTAGTTTAATCATATTAATCAAATATATAATCCTCTCACTAATGTTTATTTTTTCCAATCCACACAAGAAAAAACAAAAATGTATAGTTAATTAATATGTATACTAGCGCAATGTGTGAGAGGTGTGGGTATTCAACTAGCATACACATAGCTCGTATGCATGATAATAGTGAGTCTGAATGGGGCATTATATACATGACAGTAAATATGGGATTCTTTATTTTAAGACCAATCATAAATTCTTTTGAAAGTTTCGGAATGATACCTGCAGTCACTTCTAGGGGGTATCTTTATTTTGAAAAATGAGTAAATTCTAAGCCTACCAAATGGAAGACACCAAAAAAATAGCCACTCCTACAAACCAATTTACAACTTTGTCTTCGTACAAAATTTTCAGATAGTCTTCTAAACCTGGTATGGACCATGGAGAGAAAGGCTTAAGCTCTCGCTGGACAATCATTGAAACCTTTATTGCATAAATACAATGGATGAAAATGTGAGAGGAAGTTTCCTCATTTCATTTATAGAAAACACACCAGCTAGGACCAACCCAACCATGCTTACATCCCACTTAATTGGTTAAAAGCTCAGTGTTCAAGGCAATCTAGAGGGTGATTCTTTATTTAAGAGGGAAGTGTAATTTCCACAAAAGGCTCCACCACCATTTTTTGTCTCCCAAGAATTAATTTTCCATCCAATATTTATAACCAAGCTTGGATATGAAATCACCAAACTTTTTATTTTTAGACCAACAAATATTACTTGGTTCCTTGTCTTGCAAAAAAATAAAATTGGATACAAAAAGCTCGATGTAATTGTCCACTCTTCATATTCCTCTTCATTCAGACTCAAAGAGTCAGCAGACCTCCAACCATCTCTACCTCTAAGCTAAGTCACCTAATCTTTGGCATCGACTAAATAGAAAATATTTCAGGAATGAATAGATTGGTGGAGAGAGTTAGAGATGCAAAAATCCTCCCCCATCTCTAGCCAAGGATCTTCACCAATATGCATTGACCAACCATCACCAATTTTCCAAATTGTCCAATGACCAACTAGGGGGAAGGATAAATATAAATATTTCCACATAATAGACCCTTTGGATGACTTAAAGGTCTAATGAAACCAATATTCAATGTAGATTCCTTTGAAGTAATTAAATTTAAGGACCCTACCCCAAAGAGAAATTCTCTTGACTAGGAACCAATAAAATATTGGGATATTATTTATTCCCCATCCACTGATCTCCTTAGAGAGTGTCACCTTGTCCCATTTTGACTAATAGAACACCTCTTGTATCCCTCTATCCTGACAATAATAATTAAAAACTTCAATTTCGTATTTTGGTCAGAATACCTTTGGGAATTGAAGCAATAGAAGTCCAAAAGACATGAATGCTCTCAATGATCAATTTTAATAGCACCAATCTTCCCCTCTTGAGAGAAATAGATTGACCCAAATCGATATTCTCTGATCCACCTTCTTAACAATCCATAACTAATCATAATATCTGTATGAATTGGGTTAAAAATAAAATCCCAAATAGTTAAACCCATTTTCCAATTCCTTCATCTAAAAGGGGAAATTACTTCTGCAAAAGATGAGGACATTAGCCGATAATGTGTTCTGATAGATGCAAGATTTGTCAAAATTTACCTGCATACCTATATCTTTTTAATAAATCTCAAGAACACCTTTCAAAGCCAATAAATCCAATTCAAATCCCAAAGCAAAACAAAGAACATTATCAACAAATAGAAGATAGGAAATTGTTTCATAGGAAGAGAATGTAATTCCTTTGAGAGGTTCATTTCTCTTGGCCTCCTTTACAAGCTTATTGAGTGCTTCTACTATAATTAGGGAAAAAAAAAAGGGAGAAAGGATACCCTTAACGTAAGCTTTACAATGATCTTAAAAAGCTAGAGGAGGAGGCGTTGATGAGAACCACAGATGAAACCGACTCTATGTTCCCAAATATCCAATTCACCATGGGGAAGGCCATACCCATATTGAGGAGTACCAAGAAAAGGAATTCTCGATTTACATGATCGTAGGCCTTGGAAAAATCTAACTTAAGGATGGCATCAATCAACTTTGATTTTTTTACTAAGTGAAATAATTCTTGGGATACCAGAGTGACACCATGAATTTGTCTTTGATTGAGGAATCCAAATTATTCATCTAAGGTTAGGTCACTAAGAAAAGGATTTTATCTTTTGGTAATCACTTTGACAATCAATTTGTAAATCACATTACAATAATAAATAGGCCTCTAGTCTCCAAAAGATATTTCATCCTGCTTTTTGGGAAGTAGTGTGATAAACGTGGAATTGAACGATCCCAACACTGCTACCGGATGCAGGTCATCGTTATTGAGGTCATAGAATCCCATGGAATATTAAACTATGAGTCTATCCATCCCTAGGATTTTCCCTTTCTGCATCGAGGAGATAGACACTTGTATTTCTTCCTAAAACCCTCTTCGCAAAGGGCACTATTCATTTTGTCATAGAAGATAGGAGGAAACTTGGACACCACTTGCATGATTTTGTGCATGGGGAAACTGTTAGGTTACTAAAATAATGAATGAAAATGTTAGACACCAGCCTCTACCTTAGCCTAGACGGAGCTAATCAGTTGACGAGGTTCATCCTAGATATCCCAAATAGTGCTTATTTTTTTGCGTAAAATTTGCGTAATGATGGAAATTTTTCATATTGTTATCTCTAGCACTAAGCCATTGAGCTTTACTTCTTAATCACCAAGATTGTTCCTCCTTTGCTAGAATCTCATGTCTAACTACTTCAAAATCTCTAAGTTGAGAGAGATGATAATTTGAGAGAGGGACTTCATCAAAATAGGCATAAAGCTTAGTAATATTGACCTCTACATATCTTAACTTGAATTGAGTCACCTCCGAGAAGGATTTAAGCTACTTCTTCATAGCTTGTTTAACCCCAAAAATGTTTTTTGCAAATTGCTCCATGAAAGAAGAATAAGAGGAAGATGATATATGCACCCAATTCTTTGCCACCATGGTGCAAAATTCTTCCCCCTCCAACCAAATGGGATTGAACTTCAACAGATCCATCTTTGAATTCCCTCCATTAGACATAGAAAGGTGAATGGGTCGATGATTTAACAACCCTCCTTTACATACCCAAGTCTTCCACAAGAAATTCCCATCCAGTAAATATTATGGGACTAGGAATCTATCAATGTGTTTAACAACAACCTCTCAATTGGTATGAAAATTACTCCATGTAGGAACTAATTTGATGGGTTACAAATCAACTAGATGATGCTTCTCCAAAAATGACACAAAAAAACCCCTTGCGGATCCATCGTAGTATTCGAACTCCATATTTCTCTAAGGGGGGTTGAGAAGTTTAAATTCCCCCCTACAACTATGTATGGATTACTGAAAACTCCAACTTCAGCTAGAGTTTCCCAAAACAAAATTTTATTTGCATATTGTTTGTAGATGTTAATGACGTTCGGACTACAACAAGAGTCCTTGAGATTCAAAGTTACAATGATGGCATAGTCAAAAACCATAATTAGAAATATAACTACAACAAGATAATATATAAGTCAATAAAATAAAGAAGACATTCATCATGAATATGTAATTAAAGAAAAGTGTTATTAGATATGATCAATACATCACCAAAATAAAAATAAACCAACAACATATATAAATCATTAAACTAAAAATATTTAAATATTTATTCATAATGAAATAATACAACAAAATATATAATTGATGAAAATAACATTCTTTTTTATTAAAAAGTCTATTACGTACTTTTTTTTCAATTTTGAAAGAGACTTAAGTTTCTTACATCAAATATTGGATTTAGTTTAGAGAAATACTATCAAAGTCCAGCTACTAGACTATTGAGGTGATTCACCCTCAAATTCATTTGACAATATTTACAAGTTTTTGATGTATTTACCTTGACAATATTCACAAGTTTTTGATGTATTTACCTTTCTCGTGTTTAGTATGTTTACTTTTAAAAACAAAAACAAAAATCATTCTCAATAATTTTTTGGGTTAGGTCCAACAAATTTCCTAAATAAAGCCCTGTCACTTTTTCTTGAGCATATTTTAACTTTGAATTTTTAAAAATTTCTAAATAAAACCTTTTATCAATATCACTTTTGGTTGAGCAAATTCTAACTTTGAATTTTTAAGAAATAAGTGTAAGAAATATAATTTATTTAATAATATATAATAAAATTTGCTTTATATTGATATTTATATCATGACTTTGAGATAAGAAATTATCCAATTTTGTCACCAACCAAACTTTCTTATGTGAATCCACATAAAGAAAAGTGTATGTTATATACTAGCAATTGTACCTAGGGGTGCAATAAAAGAACGTCGTGTTGCAAATTAAGCAAGGAGATGTAGACATATACAACAAGAAAGACAATTTGATGTGTTGATACAATATTTTAAAGACATTATATTCTTCACATAATCATGTTCTTGGTGGGTTGCGAAATTTGGTATTCAGTAACAGTGGGAGAGTTACCAGTTATAATAGGCATGGCACTGCCTGCAGTGTGTCCTTCACAGGGATATATAAATTTGTACCTTGTACTATAGATCTTGCTAATCTGTAATATCATAAATAACCAACTTCTTTAGTAACACAAAATGGCAATTACAAATCGATGAGCAAAAGACTTGAGCATAGCTTTAGTTATGGTAATACTCCTGTTTTAGATAGGGAAAATAGTCACATGTTCCATCTTGAAGATAATATTGCCAAAGAAAGCTACCAACTACAACATAAATGACACCATGACACCAGTTATCACCTTTGTTTGTATGTATCTTACAACTATAATTATGGCATGAATCTCAGGGTAATGGGATTTCATCATTAATTCAATGGTGGGAAAATAAAGCATGAAGCATGAAACAGGGATTACATTTGCACCACCTTTTCAAAATCTTCCAATCCATAAGGAACAATATTCCTCACAGCTGTAGCAGCAGATTTTGGATCGTTGTCATCTTCATCACTGGCATCTTCTTTCTTTTGCTTCACTGCTTGCCCAGTCTTCTTCATTGTTCTCTGACTCTCATGAACATTCTTCCTCAGTTTCATTTTCATCATTAGTCTCAGTCTCGGCTTCTGATACACCTTCACCAAAATCTTGAATCTCATAACACAAAACAATAGTAAAATCCAGAAAGTATTTTTAAGATGCATAGGCTACATGATTGTAACCAAGGAGAGAATGAAGACTTATTTCCATATATTCCAAAATGCAATACAAAATAATGAACACAAGACTTTGAAAGAAATACTATGAAAAAGCTATGCACAGGGAAGCTATAATGGCCCATTCCATAGGAGAATGTCACGAGTGTTTTAAATCCATTGAAAACAGAAAATAAATTAACCAGAGATAAACAAGGAAAAAGAAAAGCAATTTATAGCAAATAACAATTATCACAAAAACATGAGGATCAACAAATTGCCACACAAAATATTAATATGCCGCAAGAAACATACATGGGGAGCAAGAACGCTACTATCAAGAATTAATAATGGCACTTGTAAATGATGTGCAAGGGCCTTCACTAATCTTTCTCGATATAGCTCTATTCCTGCAAGGAATAATAGACAATTTCAGTTTGTATCCCATTTTCTTGACACCAACATTTAGGCAGGAGGAAAAAGTGTAGTCATAACAATGAGAATGCTAGAAGCAGACCTGGTATGCTCTGTAATAGGATCCTGTAGCTTGAAGAACTCAAACGTGAACCATAATGAGCAGCAAATTTGTGACATTTCGAGTGGGTTGTTGCACATTCCATTATAGTATCTTTAATATGATCTCTACAAAAAGACAAACCACTAATATTGTATTTATAAATAGTATAAAGCACACTTGAACCAAGGGCTCTTTTCCAGGAGCTCAATCTCAGGAGGGTGCAGGCACCAGCTCAGCCTTGCAACAATAGGGCTCCACAACTACTGAGAGCAGCGACAACGTGGTGATAGTTGACGTATCAAATATAGGAGGCAGTAGTAATGCTTCTAATGAGATGGGAATAGTAGTGGTCGTTGACAAGCCGGCGAATATGATTGATTTGATGATTGTGGTGCTTAGGTGTCTAAGAGAAATGAGGTCCCTCTTATTTCTATGGAAACCTCCACAACACATGATGATCATGATCCATCATGCCTGCAATTTCGAATATCTGCAACCATCAAGTTGCAAGATGAAGTAAAAACTATAGAAATCCTCCATTATGTTTGTAGCGATTGCCATTCTCTATTTATTTGTGTTCATATTGGTGTCATTCTAATTGTGATTTCGTGGGAAATTTGTAGGAAATGGAGAAGCTAAGGCCCGAGATTTTGTTTGGATCTGCCGAGGCCAAGGAGGGTAGGAGTTGGCCAAGGAATGTGAAAAGCGATAGAGATCTAAACCTGAACTGGAGTTACCCTTAAACAAACTGAAGGCAAGTACGTAGAGAGATGACAGGAAACTATGCATGATTGTCGAATTGTCTATTCAATCCCTTTGAGCGAATGCTAAGGTCTAAGGATCATCATATAATGAATGGAAACCTTTTCTTTTCTAATACCTCATCCCGTGCCGGGGGATTTATCTGACAGATAGACATAGAGAAAGCAAGAGTAACGTGTAGGGCGGGTTTTGTGAGTAAAGATGGTGGGCCTTCCCCGCCTCCTTAAGGTTTGATAGTTTATATTCATTCAATTATTTACTGAAAAACCACTTCGAGATTCGATGGATGAGCTGATTTAGCTTCGATGAATAGCTTATGACATGCTTTAATTATATAAGTTTTTGATGGCTGAGCTGATTTAGCTTCACTGAATAGCTTATGGCACGCTTTAATTATATAATTTTTTGGATGAGCGGTATAAGCACACTTCCAAAGAGGATGAAGCCATGCAAATCGCACCGTGGGAATTCACTACTATCGGAGCTTGGAATTATCACTACATTGCTTTCCTTTCTCAATTTAGTTCCTCCAACTCTGGAGTGGGGACCGTGGCCTCTAGATTTATCCAGTGAGTGAGAAGATGTCGTATAATGACGGAGAAGAGGACACGAGGTATATGTATCTTGACAAGTTTGCAGGACACGTTTCAATCTCCAAGTACGGTTAATGATCTGTAATTTTTTTTTAAATTCCCTCACAAAACTGTGTGTTACCTCTATATTATATAGAGATTTTTATTCTTCCATAATTAACTGTAATCGGCCTTAAAGAAGTTGTTTCTATGAAGCTAGCATGTTCTACATTGTGTGATCTAAGTCTGTTAAGTGAAAGGAGCAGAAGAAGCTTTGAGTCAGGAAGATACAAGATTTTCCTGGATAACTGCGCACTCGAACCTTCATACACCATGAATAGGCTTTCTCTGAGGTGATTTGTAGTTTTCTCATCAATTTTGTGTAGTTACATCAATTCACTCTGAATTTGTAGTGGCATTATTTATGATTTTGCAGTGGGTTTATTATCCTTTATTATTTTCCTAATGGATAGGCTATTCCATCATTCTTTAAATACTATAAAGCACCCTCCGGAACTTTGACTTCCTCGATAGAAAGGGTGAATCCCACTTCTTGGTTTGAAGAAAGAGTCTCTCATTCTGAAGTCACTCCTGTTGATCGTGTTCCCCCAAACGAGCATGATCATTTGATCCAAGACTAGACAATTCATATTTCTTGATTCGTTTTTTGCCAACAGAATCAGCAGTAACCTCTCTCTCATTTTTATCTTTTTCCCGTTATTGTTTACAGGAACATGTTTCTCCTCTTTGCTATTTTGGCCATTTCCATTTGAACTGAAGTGTCTTACCAGAAGTCTACTGTGGGTGTGTCTTTGAATCTCTTGAAATGAAATTAATCTAGGCTTTAACCCACTTTAAAATAATTTACTTGATAAATGGCTTCCAAGTGAATAACAGGAGGATGTATTTCTTCCACAACTAAAGCATGGATTGACAGAAGTCAAGGAGCCATCTTTCTTTGAAGCTGAGGAAAGTTGTGGATCCCAGTTAGGGGTCTCTAACCCAATCTGGTTATTGCATTTTGGGAACAGAATTTTTAGAGTTCTTTGCCTATGTTTGTGTTCATAAGAACCACGAAAATGACTATAGGCCCTCCTTTCTAAGGCATCCTGAATCAAATTATGAGCTTCATGAAGTCTTAGGCTTGCATTCTAACATCTACATCTGAATCTTCTTGCATACATTGCAGCTTCTATCCAAACCTCTGTGCCACAAAATGTGGTGCTATGCGTAGTCCCAACTAATGAAGTGCTTCAGTTAAGTCCCCGCTAATGAGAACTAAGCCTTAGTCCCAGAACTAACAGCTTTATACTCTTATTATTCCCTCGTAACTCTCTTTGACTCATTACCCATACTAGAAAATAAACCATGAACTACTGTTTTTCTTCTACATATTCCACTAGTTTTTTTCTGCTCAATATTTACTCTTACCTCTCTATTTTCCCAAACAACATATTGCAACCTAAAGACTATTTTATAGGAATAAATACTGTATACTGTTTTATAGGAATAAATACTCTATTTTATAGCGATTGAAATATACGATCACCATTGTTGAGGATTGGCGTAGAAATTAATACGAAGAATGTTCGTTCAAAGCAATTCTCTGACAAAGGGACAAATTACAGAACAAATAATATCCTCAAGGAGTTTAAAGAAGGAAGAGGGGAACTACAAGTAATGCAGGCGCCCATGTTAAGACATTCAATAGGAATTCTTAGTTTGTTTTCCTACTTGCAGGTGCCCAAGTTAAGACATTCAATTGGAATTCTTAGTTTCTTTCTTAGGAGAGCAAATTGTTCTAAGAAAGTAGAAAACACTTAATTTTGCTGAGTCTAGTAAAGAACAGTCCTATATTTGAAAAGCATACTCTATTGAGAAAGTAAAAAACATTGTTTTGTACTATATTTTTAAAACACTTGAGCTTAGCCCCGCTAAATTTAGGAAAAGCTAAAGTTTACACCTGAACTGAAGCATTTAGTCTTCCCACTTACAAGAAATTAGCTCTTACTGAAGCAATAGAATTGACTACATACTTAAAATTGTCAGCTTTCTAATTTAGGCTTCTCAAGCTAAATTTAAGCAAAATTCTCTCCCTCGGCACTGTTATGAAAGCCAAGTTCAAAAGTGAATAATATATACACGCATTATGTCTCTATCTTACATTACACTCACCTACAATGCCCATACAAAGATCGACACGCATTATGTCTCTATCTTACATTACACTCACCTACAATGCCCATACAAAGATCGACCCAAAATTACATAATAGATTTCAGATAGGTGGGGAAGCAAGAGAAATAAAAGGTCCCTGTACTTTCTTGGGGTTGCTGACTAAAGCTCGAGGATGAGAGCCTCATTTGGCATTAAGCTTGGGGTGTAAAAGTAGCAAAAGGAAGAACAGTTGAACTCATATTTCCCAATATTCCGCTAAATGTCCCTTGACTTCAGCTTTTCCACCGCAAGATACCTTCCCTGGCACAGATTCGTCAAATATTTATGTCAACTAACCAGATTATACCAGCGAAAGTCTCTACTATTCCGCCAGAAACAGTAGAGCCCTCTGTTTTTCCAATCACCAACACAGTATTGCATGTCGATTTCCATTTATTTCGTCCCCTTCTCAACAAAAAGATCCCTACAACAACAATGTCAAGGCTCTATCCTTGTTTTCTTGCAATACACAAACACGCGACGTCCTAAAGCCGTTCGAGTTTTTTCTTCCTATCAGCAAATCCACAGACGCAGCAGCTGCAGCTGCAGCAACAGTAATGGTGGATTGGACTGTGCAAATTCCAGGCTTTTGGCAAAATGATTTTGTGAAGGAAGCTCCAACTCTTGGATTGATGGTGATGGGACATGTGCCACTGTGTACCTAACCTGATCAACGATGGAGATTATCCGAATCATCGGACGAAAATATGGACGAATGAAAAAAAAAACATTAAATTCGGATAGTTTCCACTTGTTGAAATGCCTTACAACGTAATTACAGAAATTGTTGTATATAGATTCCAAATGACTTACACTGAATTAATACGTTCCTCACCTTATTTTCTAAAAGAGGATTGATGGTCAACTAAACTATCATGTTCTCTTTTAATGATCAACTAAACTATCATCTTTGGGAGGTCATGGAGTTAGGTGTGAATGTCTTGTCACTGATCTGTAGTGATGTTTTTAATTTTCTTTTATAATTTTTTGGTAAATTCTAAAGATACAATATTAACACGTGGATAAAAAATAAATATATTAAAATAAATTTAAGATTAAGTGAGGTATTTGTTAATCTAATTTTAAATATTAGTGTTTTTTGGTTTGTTGGAGACAAGAGTTTGATTTTTGAGTCCTTTGGGGTCAAGTTTTTTTTTTTTTTTTGAAGGTTAAGGACGATTTACCATCCTTACATGAAATTAGAAAGTGGATTTTCTAATCAAATTTCTCTTAAAAAATATTTTGCTAACCTATTTTCTACCATCAATATTGTTCAAACAACCATCTTAATTTTGTCAAATAATAAATACATAAAATAAAATTAAGTAAATTTAATTTCTAAATCTTTTTTAAAATCATCCTCCATTGAATCACTCTTTTTTATTAAATCAAATAATGCAAATGACAAGAGTAAATCAAGTAGAGTAATTTGTAATGGTTTTCTTCGCTTCAAAACTCCGAATATCAAGCAAGTGTAACTGTTTTCATCTTTACAGAAAATAATGTAAATTACAATTCCATTCATTTGGATTATTTGGAATGTGTGTGGGTTATTTTTTTTGGATTATTGTTATTTTTAAGAGTTTTGGATATGTATAAATAGTGGGCTTGATGATGAAGAATATGTGTTCTTTACAACTTTGTTTAGCTATCATATAAGAAACAAAAAAAATCCATAACAAATAACATCATAACTATGTGACGTTGCTAACATCATAACTATGTGACGTTGCTATTGAGACAAAAATTCCATAACAAATACACCATAACTGGGTGATGTTGCTATTGAGAAAAAAAAATCAATTTTCTCAATAAATTCCATAACAAATACATCATAACTTGGTAATATTGTTATTGAGAAAAAAATCATTTTTCTCAATAAATTCCATAACAACTACACCATAACTTGGTAAAGTTGCTATTGAGAAAAAAATTCCCATAAGAGATACACCATAACTAAAAAAATTCATAACAGATACATCATAACTGGGTGATGTTGCTATTGAGAAAAAAAAACATTTTTCTTATGTTACACCATAACTTGGTGAGAAAAAATCATTTTTCTCAATAAATTCCATAACAGATACACCATAACTGGGTGATGTTGCTATTGAAAACAATAACTTGGTGAGAAAAAATCATTTTTCTCAATAAATTCCATAACAGATACACCATAACTGGGTGATGTTGCTATTGAAAACAAAAATCAATAAAAACGCCGTTGCCGGGGATCGAACCCGGGTCACCCGCGTGACAGGCGGGAATACTTACCACTATACTACAACGACCCGAGCCATAAAGTGGCTGCAAGGAAGTCTTTCTGTAAGATGTTTAAACAATTTGGTAATGCTTACAATGGATGCGAAAACTGTGAAGGACAGAATGACCGAGTACATAGACAACGCAAATGATAAAAGCGCAAGATAATTTTGAGACTGAAAGGAATCGAACCCAGGTCTACACGGTGGCTAGAAATTCTCCACCTGTACATCACCGCAAGGAATTCTTCCTGCAATATCTATAATCAATTGTGTAATGCTTATAATGGATGCGAAAACTGTGAGGGACAGAATGACCGAGTACCTAGACAACGCAAATGATAAAAGCGCAAGATAATTTTGAGACTGAAAGGAATCGAACCCGGGTCTACAAGGTGGCTAGAAATTCTCTACCTGTATGTCACTTGTTCACATTTAAATAAAATACTCTCTTTAGATCCTTGATCTCTAATTTTAATAAAATACTCTCTTTAGATCCTTGATCTCTAATTTTATTGTAAGAGGGAGCTGCGTTAGCAAGTTGAAACTCTCGACGTTTCGATCTTTACTCTGAGATCATCATCAAGAGACAATCGGATGATCCCAGAATTGATCTCAAGTAAAGATCGAAACGTCGAGAGTTTCAACTTCCTAACACGGCTCCCTCTTACAATCTTCTACTACCCAATGACTACATTTAAACTCTAATTCATCTTTTAAGATAAAAACTATTGAGAGCGCCACTTTAAAATGATCACAAGTTCGTGGATTATGAAACAGCTTAGCTGACTATATTATGATAGTAATATAGATAGTAATATAGAAGAAGTTAATGTAAGAGTGTTGAAAATAGCAGCAAGAAACTCAATTTAATTTTCTGTCTAAATTAAATTGAGGAAACTTTCCAAGACAGAGGACGGCAGCTGTAGGAAACTTTCCAAGCGGCAGCTGAAAACTATTTAAGTGTACAGTAGAAGCAATTGTACATTAGCTCTTCCATTTTTTATTAATGAAAAACAGAGCAGATGGGGTTTTGGGCAGTAAGCTTTCCCCGTTTTTGATATATCCTGTCTCTATCTGTAAGACTGTTTCTGTGTGTGATGATTTTTCTATTTTATGCAGTAGATTAGATTTGTGTCTCATGATTTAGATAAATTTTATGAGCAGTTGCAGATCTATGGAAATTTCTACATGGTATCAGAGCAATAATCACAGAAGAACAGGGATCGAAGTTTCTCCTCAGATCTACAGGCCAGTCCAGCAACATCTCTACAGAGCTTGAAAGATGGCTTTCAGCGGGTTGAGGCTAGAATTTGCCTTGGAGGGCAGCTCCAACTTCGTAGCTTGGAAGGATCGCATGGAGGCAGTATTTGCAGATAATGGGTTGTTGGAATATATCGAGTCTGATATTCCACAGCCAGCTGCAACAGATGCCCAGCTTGTTCAGTGGAAGAAAGATGTGGCGAAAGGAAGAAGAATTATCCTTGAGGGGGTTCGAGATCATATTGTCTCAAATCTTCATGGGAAGGCTTCTCCATTCGCAATGTGGAAAACATTGACAGAGTTATTCCAGAATCAGAGTGACCAGAGAAAGCTGGCACTCAAGGATAAACTTCGAAAGATCAAGATGGAGAAGAACGATACTATTCCGTAGTATCTGAGCAAGCTCACACAGTGCCGTGATGAGCTTGGTGGTGTTGGAGTTACTATTCCAGAAGATGATTTGGTGAGTCTAGCATTGCTAGGTCTTCCCAAGAGTTGGCATAGCTACCAAGATTCCGTAAATGGCCGAGAAAAGCTACCTGATTGGTCGCGCTTATGGTCTGATCTTCAGCAGGAAGAATTTAGGCGAAGCACAAGAGATGGATCCTCATCCAAAGCTGATGAAGAGGAAAACTTCGCATTGATGGGAAAAGGGAAGAAAGGGAAAGGGAAGAAATTCCAACCCAAACCCGATTCTAATCATGACGGCAAAAAGGATTTGTCAAAGGTGAAGTGCTTCCACTGTCACGAGTTTGGGCACTACGCAACCAGATGTCCGCAGAAGAAATCTAGCAAGAAGACTGCAGCTGTAGGTGAAGCTCTAGCTTCACAGTTCGAGCTTGATTTCACACTCATTGCATGCATGGCCAGCACAGTAATGGGTACCGTGTGGTATTTGGATTCGGGTGCATCTTTTCACATGACTGGATGCAAAGATTTCTTCAGTGAAATGGAGGAAAAGGATCTGCAGATAAATATCGAGCTAGGCGATGACGGGCGGTACAGTGCAACCGGTATAGGCACTGTAACCTTCCATAGAGAGTCAGAATCAGATTTTCAACTCAAAGATGTCATGTATGTGCCAGGCTTGAAGAAGAACTTGATCTCGGTAGCAGTGCTCGAAGACCGTGGTTATGATGTGGTATTCATCCAGGGAAAAGCATTTCTGAGACACATAACCACGGGGCAAGTAAAGCAAATTGGAGTACGCGTGAGGAACCTCTACAAGCTGGAGGTTGGAGATTGTGCTGC
>LPNX010507187.1:39875-87915 GCA_001517045.1 Pseudotsuga menziesii | reverse complement strand
GGTGAAAAGGTCCAATATTTATCAAGCAAAGGGCTACCTGCGAAATTTCCCATTGAAGCCGAAATTTCAACGTGCACCAAGCTTATTCCTGTCTTATTCATTATTACTATCTTTATTATTTTTTGTCGACATGTTAGTAACATTACATCAGGTTACAAGATCTCTCCCATAATATTTGATTTCACTATTATTTTTTGCCGACATGTTAGTAACTTTAAGTCACGTTACAAGATCTCCCCCATAATATTCGCTTTCACTATTATTTTTTGCCCACATGTTAGTAACGTTACATCACATTACAAGATCTCCTCCATAATATTCACTTTCACTATTATTTTTTGCCAACATGTTAGTAACGTTACATCACGTGACAAGATCTCCTCCATAATATTCACTTTCACTATTATTTTTTGCCGACATGTTAGTAACGTTACATCATGTGACATCATGTGACATCACGTGACAAGATCTCCCCCATACTGGGCTGTAGAGCGCCTCTCGGCGCAATAATTTAAAATTAAAATAACATGAAAATGACAATATATTATTTTATAAAAAAATGTGAAAAGACATTTTTATGAATTATGAGTACTTTACTTGAAAATGACAATAATATTATTTTATGAGAAAGTGAATTGTGAGTACTTTACTTGAAAATAACAATAATATTATTTTATGAGAAAGTGTGAAATGACTTTTATTGTGAGTACTTCACTTTATGACTTTAAAAGTACTTGTACCACTACCTTGGTTAACTATGGATTTTCATCCACCATAGAAAATGTGACAAATAAGCATTCTTAACTCATGCAATGCCACCTCAACCATGGGGGATGATGTCATCTACTAGAATGTAATTGGTTGATTTTTATAGTACATTTTG
The DNA here is from genome assembly GCA_001517045.1 of Pseudotsuga menziesii. Taxonomy (NCBI): domain Eukaryota; kingdom Viridiplantae; phylum Streptophyta; class Pinopsida; order Pinales; family Pinaceae; genus Pseudotsuga; species Pseudotsuga menziesii. The sequence goes on along the minus strand of LPNX010507187.1, from coordinate 87,032 downwards.
GTCCTTTTGAGGCCCATTTTTGACCTCAAATTCTCTATAATGTTTATTCATATGAACCATTACATGCAATGAGACCAATTTTAAGACCTATTCTTTTTTAGAATATTGAGAATATGCATGGACATACAATAATAATATTTCTAACATGAAAATCAATATTAAGAATATACTATACTATCCTTCTATCTATACAAGCAATAATAATCAATAGAGACAAATGAAAATAAATAATACACTAGATATACATGGTAAAACCCCAAATGGAAAAACATCCATTGGAAGGTATTGTCTTATTATTCTTCAAAAGTTTCCAATATTACACTTTAGTTCCACTCCACATATGCTTCACAACTTTATAATAACATAAAAATATAATTATCAACATATGACCAAAGTATTTCCTTCACCTCTATTATATAGCTAGAGGTATGGAAGAATTGCATCTCATACTACATGTGGGATTAAATGAGTTCCCACCTCCTTATATAATGAATGGTAATAGGATAATATTACTCCATGATCCATGCGCGATAACTTATTTTTATAATATTAGATTTATTCATTCCTTCTTTGATAGATATGATCATTACACAACCAACAAGACCACAGAAGTCATCATTACATATTCCAACACTCCCCCTTAAAGATGACTAAGGTGAAAGAATAAAAATGGAGGAATACGTCATTACATTAATGTTAAGCCCTAAATGTTGGGCACAATTCCCCCTATAGTGTGGTACTTTACCCCTTATATGGTGGTGCATTACATATTATTGATGTAGGCTTGGGTTTATTAGTAGGTCTATTAGTTTTTATTGTACAACTTTGTCTCCTATATATACGAAAGAGATATTTTCATTTAGGTAAGCATTGTATATTGTCTTGTCTTGGGTACACAGTACATTGTGTAAGGAGGTTCCTCCCTCGAAGAGGATTGTTATTTATCTCTATTATTTATTATTAAGGTGTGGATTACTCTATTCTTGTCTATTTATGCTCCTTTTATGTTATTTCTAGGACTTGGTTACATAGCATTTGGTATCATAGCTCTTTCCTCAGTAATAGCTTCTCCAAATCGAGTCATACTTCCATTTTTGCTTCAAAACCCACTTCTAAAATATGCTGAAATATCTCCAAGCCGAAAATTAGATCCTGGTTAATTACGGTTTCATAGATAATTGCATAGGAATATAGGGCTTTTTACTAGTCCAAAACCTAGTCTAAAAAAACATTTCTAAGGAAAAAGTTCATATCCGAGTCATCCAAGATGAAAATTGAGTGAAACCAGTTGAATCTGAAATAAGACGGACCAGGGTGTATGTGGTGGGATTTTTATATGTAGAAACAAAATATTGGACACATGGCATATTGTACAAGTTTTCTCTCCTGAAAGGAAAAAAATAAGCGTTGTTACATTTGCAATAACTTTGTATTGGAGAATGAAAATTATGCCAAAACTATGCAATTGGAAAGAGGACACATCAATGTATCACGGCTGAAAGTTTCACTCCTAGTGAAGTAGAAACTCAAATTTTATCTCAGTTACAAGTCGTCCCTAAAATAGTCTTCCAATCAAGGTTTGAAATATGTGTTATGGGGAAAAATGTCATATCCGATACATCCGAGAATCAAATTGAGTGAGACCTATTGCATCCAAAAGAAGACATACCAGGGTGTATGTGGTAGTATTTTTAGCTACATAAACAAAATATTGGACATGTGGCATACCATACAAAGTTTATTTTCTTGATAGGACAAAAATAAGAAGTTTTGGGAGAATTACAACAAAATTTTATCGACACATCCAAATTAAGCTAGACCTACGGCATCAAAGAGTGGACATATCAGGATACAATAGGATTTGTTTTTGACATATAGGAGTTGAAATTCCAATTTTATATCAGTTTCAATCCTTCCCTAAAACAGTCTTCCAATCAGGGTTTCAAAAAAGGTGTTCTAAAGAAAATTGTTATATCCAGAGCATCCGATATCTAAATTGAGTGAGACGTATTGCATAAAAAATAAGACTGAACATTGTATATGTGTTATATCTTTCATATTTATCTTCAAAATATTGGACACTTGGCATAGTATACAATTTCGCTCTTCTGTATAAGTGTTGGTAGAATTTCAATATAGTTTTACTAGAGCATCCAAATTAGGTCAGACCCATGGCATCAAAAAGATGACACATCAAGCCACCACAAGCCAAAGTTGCAGACCCAGAGGAGCTAAAATTTTAAATTTATCTTAGTCCAATTCAACCATAAAACAATCTTCCAATCAAGGTTGAAGAAGGAAACTATATAGTTCAAGCAGTGGTAGATCGCATAGAGAACCAACAAGAAGTCTCCAAATACTAAATATGTCCGATGAAACAACATGCAGATCAACATCAAAATCAAAGGATTTTTGAAGAAGGAAAAATCATATGGGAATTTGAACAAATAATTGAAACAAGGACCAAACAAATACAAAACTAAGCTATTATTGAGTGCCTCATCAAGTGGAAGAACTTACCAGCTTCAAATTTGACATGGGAAGATGATTCCTTCATATAGATGCATCCACAACTACCTAGGCATGTAGGAAAATGCTTTACTAAAGGGGAGGGGTGTGTTGAGCCCTAAATGTTGGGCACAGTTCCCCCTATAGTGCGGCACTTTAATCCCTATATGGTGGTATATTACATATTATTGATGTAGGCTTGGGTCTATTAGTTTTTATTGTACACCTTTGTCTCCTATTTATAGGAAGGAGATATTTTCATTTGGGTAAGCATTGTATATTGTCTTGTCTTGGGTACACAGTACATTGTGTAAGGAGGTTCCTCCCTCGAAGAATATTGTTATTTATCTATATTCTTCATTATTAAGCCATTGATTACTCTATTCTTGTCTATTTCTTCTCTTTTTATGATATTTCTGGGACTTGGTTGTATAAGAACTAACATCCCCCTTGATGACAATTTCTAGAATTCCCCATTAGATGTGAATATGAACACAATTCACCTCATGGTTTTGATGAAGATAACAACTGCTTCTCACTGAATCATGAAAGTGCAACTAGACCAAGATGTATGATGAACTCTTGTACGAACACCTCAATAGTGTACAAAAACCTCAAATTTTCAATACAATGGAAAATGTGGCCAACAGATTGTCATCACAATCGATCCAACATATAAAAGAATTATGCAGTAGACCCTATATCAAATAGAAGAACCCTAGATGTCCTAAAAATTAAAAAAATGTTTCCAGTAGATAGTCTTCTTAACCAAAGAACTCTATTGAAGATTGCATCATGAATACAAGACCCACATATGGTATATCGATTAAAAATGTGCCTCAAGGATAACCATCATGACCAACATAAGAACATGCTTGTTCCATTACTATATTATAAGTGGAATTAGGTGCTATTTTATTACATTACATTCCTTCTTAACTACAACTTCCACATTTAGGATAAATTGGCAAAAGGGTTTCAACTTTGTTGTTGTTAAGGATAAGTGTTTCACATAAATTCTTCAGTCTATGTGGACACAGACTATTTCCCTAGTCTAAATGGTATATATCTAGAACAAGCAAGTACAACTATGCAATCTTTCCCTAGTATATCAAATCACATGGATATTGAGCTTTCATACCTCACATCGAATGTCAATTTTGTTCTTTGGACGATATTTGTGATTCAACTTGTGTAGAAGAGGGTACATGCAAGTAGACACACACATACAAACAAACGAAATGAAATAAACAAGATAATTTGATAAACCTATGTTTATGATCAAGGAGAAAAACAATAGACAATAGAACATAATACATGCAATCATCTATGGGAAAAAGAGGACATATTTGCATTAAAACAAATGGGAGAGAATTACAACCAAGCCTTGATGTTGAGAATACTTCCCAATGAACACTTTTTCCTCTGAGCATCACCTAGCTTCAATACATAAGAGAGTTCAACACTAATTGGCCAGCATTTGGGTGCTCTCACTCCTTTCTTCCTCATTCAACCATGAGGGGTGAAGGTATATTTAAAGTCCAAACAAGATATGATAGGTCAGGATTTTGGGGAGAAGGATAAGGGATCCTCCCAAAGATGGAGGGGCTCGATTTCCACCTATGCAAGGTAGTTGGGATGAGGATCTCGAGGGTTTCTCATAGAAACTTCTTGATATATTCTCCATTTTTGCATTTTTATGAAGGGAACTGCACTTTGCAAGAGGGAAAGGAGCATTGGCCAATGGGTAATGTCTATTGAATGAAATGAAACAGTGGTAGTACCGCACTTTACAAGAGGTAAAGGTATGTTGTTGAGTTGGTAACTCCACTTGTCAGTGAGAAAGGTGTGGTGGTGGCTCAATATATGAAAAAACACAAGGGTAAATCATATTCCATTCATTCTTAACACTTCAGACTATGAGGGATTGAGGAAAAAATTGAGCACTAATCTCATGAATATGATGGTGATGAGACTTGGGTGTAACAAAATCCCCCCCAAAGTATGAGGCTAGAGGGAAACGATAGGAAAAATACTTTAACATAAGTGGTTATGAATTTGAGGCAAAGGTTCAATAGTTAGAACTCACCAACAATAAATATCATTCTACAGTACTTTACACTTTGATATATGTTTTAAATGACTCACAACATGTTTGTTGACCAATACGACGCATATCCATGTGAGATACAAAAAGTCTTGGCTACTGAAACACAACATAGATCCATGCGACAAAGACTCAAATTTGGATATAGATACGAGACATACAATGTAGATCTATGTCATACTAACACAAATCTGAGCATAGCCACTGGCATATAGTGTGGATCCATGCAATAACTCATACAAAATACTCCATCGCAACCGGGGGGGAGGCAAACAAAACAAACAAATTCCTAATGAACACCTAGGGTCTTCATTTAGTTCCCAAGAAAGTATGATTCTATCCATGCAAATAGATGAATTTAAGTCAAACATGATAGAAATCGCTTGATTATCGGTCAATGATGTGAACAGTTACTAAGCACGAGGGAAATCACCATTAATGTCAATGATTTCGAAGGTACCCTAGTACATTCCTATGAATGTGAATAAATGAATTGATGTCAAACACTCGAAGAAATATTTTGATCAAAGGCTAATAACGAAAACCTATTATCGAAAGTGAGACCTACCATTGAGGCATGCAGATCTTAAGGTACGAACTTGTTTCTAAGACTAGTTCCTCGAATATGTGTTGATGTCGATAGGAATAGTGTCGTCGAAGGAGGGCCATGATGAATCCCACATCAATGACATGAAACTTGGAACAAAGTTGCTAGAAATTGAGTATGAAGTAACCACAGGATTGACTCAAAGGTAACCGACACAAAAGAGAGGCAGGCTTGACTGTAGAGAGTAATTCTGATAGACAACTTCCCTTTGAACATTGAATGACATGACTGAAGACTTGGAAGCATTGACTTTAATGAGGTAGATAGCAAGACATAATGCAACGAAAGAGATGAATTATTTGAAATGACTCAAAGGAGTGACATGATTCATGAAAGCGTATTGACTCAAAGACAAGATGAATACCCAATTTTTTAAATGAAATGTAGATAGGTGCCATGTTCAAAGGTGACTAAAATCTTCCATTAATACAAATGATAAAATTATCTCCCATTCTTTAAATTTCCCCATCATGATTGATGAGTGTCTCTTTTCTTTTTAACCATCTAGAAAAGGGTAACAAATGCTCGATATAGCCTGTCCTTTGGATGAGTCCAATCTCACATGTTTTATGAACATGAGAAAGGAGGGGTTCATTCCCAGAGAGGGTATTTCAATATTTAATTTAATGATTCCAATGAAAGAAAAATCAGGGTTCTTCATGTTTAGAGAGTCTGAAAAAAACTAAAGAAGACTCTGAAAAGTTCTTTTTTGTAGGTCTTAGTCTTCGAGGCCCAAAAAATTATAAACTAATACCTTGGAAAACTCTTCTAGTCAATGACTAGAGTGTACCTTTTATCATAAATATTATAACCGAACCGAAAAAGGGGTAAACTACCGTCGGAAAGATGCCATTTCAAGTACTTTTATGAGTGTGAAAGAGACAAGTTCACTCAGTGATCTTTTCATATTTTGAGAGCCTAAAATAGCTTAAAGATGACACCCTTGTGGATCCTTTTTTGTATATATTTTTACGAACCCGAAAAATTATAAAAATAGATCTGACACCTTTGTACTAACATTTAACGAGCATGACCATGGTATCAAGAGCGCTCGGAAGCTTTTTCAATTTTATAGAAAATAAAAAAGATGAAAATAAAACTCTTCAATAACTAAAAATATATTTGTGAATCCTACAATTCCCAATGAAAGATTATTAAGCACTAGCTTTGACCAAAATTGAGCAATAATGACCATAATGGGTAAAAAATAATAAAAAATAATAATAAATAACCCAAAAAGTAAATAAATAGGTGAGAATAGTAAAAAATTATTTACCATTTTTTTTTCACCCAGCTTGGTGGAGAAGAGCCCTTTTGAGGTTGAATTTGGTGTGATGATTGCAAGAGCTACAAGTGACCATTTTACATTCCTTCCAGACCAGGTGAAATATCTCTCCTTATCTTCTTTTTTATGTTTTTAGATTTTGATTTTAGGTCATATTTTATGGTTTTGAGGTTGTTCCTTGAGGGGATATTGCGCCTTTGCACCATCGCATGGTGACCTGTCACCATATTTTTCCTTCACAAAAGGTGCGGTGCCATCTGTAACACCCCAGTTTTGACCCCGTTGCATTAATGTATATGATGTAAATATTATATGGAATCATGAAAAGGAGCTCAAGGCCAAGGCCTTGTCATTGATTAATGTTTGGTATATAGGTGATCGTGGTTGATGCCAATGGTTTATTTGCTAAGTCAAGCACGTTTGTAAACATCATGTAAATATGCAAATTAATGAAAAACCCATAGCCAGCTATGTCAATGCAACGAAAAATGAGATGGGGGCATGATTTTCCTAAGGATAAGGGGGTGGGAATGTTGAACTTCAACCAGTTTGGGAAAATCCATGTTTCATGGGGAGATCCCATCAAAACTGTTAACTACCCTCTTTCTTGTCTTTCTTCCCAATCATTTATTTCTGCTAGAATGTAGTTGAGGTAGTTATTGCAGGGAAGGCAAAGAGTATGGGAAAATTTTAAATTGGGCAGCGCACCCAGTTTCGAATGTCATCTTTTTATTGCATGGAAAAGAAAACACCAGAACCGTAAGCTAGTTTGACTCACACAGTACATTTTTCTTTTACCCTCACATTTTGAGAGCTGTGGGATGTCTGGCTCATTCACAACCATCTTCATTCTTGATTCGTGTGAAAGATTAGGGTAGTTGAATTCTTCTGGGTGTGTATCCTTCGTGTTCTGTAAGTTGTTTTCCCTTCGCGAGATTGTGATTGTTGTGTTGCAGTGTTATCGTGAACTACAAAGTGTATGAGACCCTGTTACTTGTGTTCTAGAGTAAAGCTTGTGTTGTGGAGTCTCCCTGTGGTTGTTGTGTTGTGCACCCTGGTTCGGTTCTGAACTGTGTACAAGAATTAGGGATTGGATAGACATAGAATGTGCTTCATAAACCTAGTGTGGAACCTCACAATAAGATAAGAGTGTCTGGTGAACCTGCTATGCACATCCTGAAGAGCACTGGAAGGGAAGGTGTACCCTGAGGGACTGTGGAGTAGAGAAGGGGACACTTCCTTGTGTTGGGTGTGTAGGAAATGGGGAAGCCAGGCTAGATAGGTCTTATGAAGGTGTTCTTAGCTCTACAGATGAGCTCACTAGCTTAGCAGTTATTCCTACAAGAAATATGGCTTGGCTGATAGCCTGATAAATACATATGTTATCTTGGATGTGTCTTGTTGAGTTTGAGCTTGTGAGTAACCTTTGGCTGGACAGTTTGATAAAACCAATTGTGAATCTTGGCTTGGATACATAGACTGATAAACCTAGCAGTGAGATGGCTTGACTGTGTATAGTCTGATAAACGCAATAGTGAGATGGCTTGACTGTGTACAGTCTGATAAACCCATCTATTGGCTTGACTGGTCCTTAAGGTGAATGATTGACTTGACTGTGATTAGTATGTGAAACCCATCTATTGGTTTGTTTTCCCATGTATCCCGATAAACCCAACTGTGTTAGCTTAGCTGAGTTTTGTTGCACCCTTGATTATGTATGAGTCTGCTAGTGTTCCCTTATTCCTTAAGGAAATCATGCCCAGATCGGGGGTGGCAGTGTTGCTAATAGATTGATGAGCGCACTGGCATATGGTTGGGTGGAATGTTGTAGCGACATAGCTGGTTGTGGGACAAGTTCTTCTCAAAGATAAGTGTTCTTATCTATGTTAATCTCTGCAATTGTACTTCTTGAATTGTAATTTCTTGATGGAATATGATGACATGTTGTATGTGTTGAGTTGATGAATTGTTCCTTTGAATAACTGCAATTATAGGCATCTATGTATGTTTTCTTCAATGCATTGTTAGACTAAGTTACAGGGTTAGATACCTGATTGATGTTGGCCTGGATGGTCAGTTTGTTCAAAGAATTTGATTAGCAGGTCGAAATTTGAGCAAAAAACTTCTTCCACAATGGTTATTCTACAATCAGGATGCGGGGCGTGAAACATATATTTACGCAGATTTGGACCTCCACAATTTCCTTTCCACAACTTGTAGGATGCAGGATGTGGGATGCAAGGATGTATTTTTTGTGAATTATGGCTTTCCGCTGTTTTTGTTCCACAACGGTCATTTCTGATGTGGGATGTGGGATTGCGGTATCACGATTCCCATAATTCCCAATCCCGCAATTCAAGTTTTCGTGTCGTCGATCCTTGCAGGATGATTCTCTTCCGTCGATCTATTTTTGATGCGGGATGGGAGATTGCAATTTTTGTAACTCTCTAATCTCACAACTCGGGCTCTCCGCACCGTTGATTTTTGCGGGTGGATTATAAGCCGTTGATTTGATCCCGGATGCCAGATCGTTTGTGATCGTTTTTTTCCATCACTATTTTCTCTCCATCATCCGATCTCCTCTGATATCTTTCCTTGCAGATCATCGAACTGATCAGTGGAATACGGGAGGGAGCGTGACAATATTGGAAATGTCAAGAAGTGGTTGCGGCCATGCCTTGTGTTTCAATGAACAGTAAAGGTTCTCGATGAAATTTTTAATTCCGCATGATAATGGGGTATGAGTACATGACATTATGGTATCAGAGCTGTGGGTTGCAGCATTGGGCCTTGTTGGGTCGGAAATCAGTTAAGAGTACCCTTTGATACCAACTTGTAGTACACCACATTGTGGTATCAGAGCTGCGGGTTGCAGCATTGGGCCTAGATGGGCCAAAAAGAGATAAGAGTATCCTCAGATACCAACGTTGTAGTACACTACAGAGGGGTATCTACAGAATGGTGCCAACACTACAACGTGGTATCAAAACTGTGAGTTGCATCATTGGGCCTGAAAGGGCCGAGTTGAACCAATAATAGAGCTGTTGGTTACAGTATTTGGGCCTAGATAGGCTAGGTGACAGTAAGTAAATGGTTGTAATTTTGAATTACTGTGTATCTAGAAAATGGCATTTAATAATACATTTTGTAGAGTCATAGTGCATATTGGAAAAGTGGGTTGTTGGCTTAGCCATGAGAACCTAATACATATACAATGCACATGATTCCTATGAGCGTGCACAAGATGCTATGGGGGAAAACGTCCGAGCTGGAAATGATGATATAGAATCTAATGGAAGGGGATTTCAAGAGACGTCGCTGACATCGCAGCCACCATGAGAAGCCTAATTAAAGCTCAGGAAGAGTAGCATTAGCTAAATGCTGTCGTGTTGCAAATTTTGACAAACATCCAATGGCAGATGAGCTTGGGGTGGCATACACCAAAATCAAAGGGTAGTAAGAGTGGTACTAGAAGAAGAAGAAGGTCTTATAGTAGGTTAGCTAACTCGGAAGGATCCACTGAGGATTCCATCTCTTCATATCATAAGGAAAATAGAAGGATACATTATAGAAACAACTCACGGGATGATTTTAAGAAGGAAAGGCCGCCTATCTTCAATGGTGAGAAAAATAATGGTCAAGAAGTTGAAGCTTGGCTTCTTGGGATGAGGAAATATTTCGAAGTCCAAGACTATTCTAGAAATATGAAGGTGAGAGTAGCCATCTTCAATTTGGCTGTAAGAGAACCCATATGGTGGGATCACTTCAGGAAAGTGAATAATATTAATGAAAGGAAAATTGTGTGGAAGCAGTTCCAGAAGTATTTCAAACAAAAAGACCTCTCTAAGAGGTACTACAATGACAATATAAAAGAATTTCATGATTTGAGATTGGGACAATAGACCATGGAGGAGTATGCAAACAAGTTCTTGGATCTGTTGAGATATGTCAGGTATATAAAGGATGAGAAGGTGAAAATCCAATGTTTCTTGAGTGGATTGCCTCAGTCTTACAAAAACAAAATTGAGTTCTATGAGCCTAGAACTCTGGAAGAAGAAATAAAGAAAGCTAAGTATTGCTATGAGCAAAGTAGAGGAAAACCTGACTATCATAAGACATGGAAGGACAAGAAGAATGAGAAGTCCGACCCATGCCTGACCAAAGGAAGAAAGGTTTTAAACCTTCTAACTTCAAGAATTAGCAGAAGCAACCATCCCAAGCTGAGAAGAAGCCATCCAAAGTGGTGGGAGAAAATCCAAGAGATCCACAACATATCAGAGAACCACTCCAATGTTGGAGATGTGGAAGACCCCGCATACGCCGATATTGTCCACTCGATAATGAGAGTGAGAGGCCAGCTTACAACCTTCACGAGGTAGAAACAATGGGTCAAGTAGTGAGGGCCATCCCTAGGATTTATGCAGCGCTAGAGGACTGCCATGCAGATCACTAGTCAACTGTGGTTGAAGTTGTAGGTAAGAGTGATGAGAAATCTGTTTCTATTTTGATTGACCCTGGTTCTACTCACAATTACATTGCTCCTAGAGTAGTGGAGATTTGTTCTTTCAAGAAAGTAAAGCATAGCAAATCATGGTTAGTTCAGCTAGCCACTAGAACTAAGAGAAAGGTTAGTGAAGTGATAGAGAAGTGTCCGTTGGTAATGAATGGATTGGTCACTTGTGTAGATCCGAATGTTCTACCCCTTGGTTCCTATGATGTTCTCATTGGAATGGATTGGTTAGAACATCACAGGGTAAAGCTTCAATGTTACCATAAGACTTTTGAATGCATGGATGCAGAAGGGAACCTGAGAGTGGTAAGAGGCATTCCAAAGGTAATTTTAGTGAGGCGTATTTCAACAATGCAGATGAAGAAATTTTGTAGGAAGGGTTTCCAGTTGTATGCATCTCATATTGTGGAGGTAGCAGAGAATGAAACTCCTAGGTTGGAGGACTTCCAGGTATTGTAGGAATTCATGGATGTTTTCCCTGATGAGATTGCAGGGATTCCTCCAAAGAGGAACATTGATTTCATGATTGAACTTGTGCCAAGAGCAGCAACAGTGTCCAAGACACCCTACAATATGAGTACGCCAAAAATGTTAGAGCTGAAGATGTAGCTGCAAGAGTTGTTGGAGAAAAACTATATCAGGCCGAATGTGTCTCCTTAGGGAGCACTAGTATTGTTTGTGAAGAACAAATATGGTACACTCAGATTGTGTATTGATTACAGACAACTGAACAAAGTTACGATAAAGAACAAATATCCTTTTCTTAGGGCTGATGACCTCTTTGATCAAATGAGGGGAGCAAAGGTATTTTCCAAGATTGACTTGAGGTTGGATTACCATTAGGTAAGAATCAAGGATGAAGAATTTGATAAGACAACCTCCAGGACAAGGTATGGACATTATGAGTTTGTAGTGGTACCATTTGGTCTCACAAATGCACAAGCTACATTTATGTGCCTTATGAATAGTGTCTTCAACAGTTATTTGGACAAGTTTGTTCTTGTTTTTCTTGATGACATTCTTGTTTATTCTAAGAATGAGGAAGAGCATGAAGAGAATTTGAGATTGACATTACAATTTATTAGGGAGCATCGGTTGTATGCAAAGTTGAGCAAGTGTGACTTCTATAAAGATAGAATTCAGTACTTGGGTCACATTATCTCAGAAGATGGTATATCTATGGACCCTGACAATATTGAAGCCATAATGAATTGGCCTACTCCAAGAAATGTGATAGATGTAAGATATTTTATGGGAATTGCAGGATGCTACAAGAGATTTGTTGAAGGATTCTCAAAGGTGGCACATGCCATTACTTCTTTGCAAAAGAAGGGAATAAAGTTTGAATGGACAGTGAGGTGTGAAGAAAGCTTCCAACAATTGAAGAATATTCTCACAAGTGCACCAGTTTTGAAAGTTGTAGACCTGGAGAAAGATTTTTTGGTGTGTACTGATGCATGCAGTCAAGGGATTGGAGAATTCCTTATGCAAGACAACCACATGATATGTTATGAGTCCAGGAAGTTGAAGGAACATGAGAAGAACTATGCTACTCATGATCTAGAACTTGCAACCATAGTACATTCTCTCAAGATGTGGAGGCATTACTTGATGGGAAGAATATTTGAGCTAAGGACAAACCATTGTGGTCTAAATTATATGTTTGATCATCCTACTTTGAATGCAAGGAAAGATAGATTGTTGGATTTTTTATGTAGTGTCGAGCTTGCTTCACATCATTGACTCTATAAATTTTCTACATCATTGACTCTATAATTTTTCTAAACTCTATCCTATAGTAACATTTGTTTATTTATGTATAATTTGTTGTCTATGGGGTTTATCTTCTATTTTTCAAAAAAAAATAAAAAAATAAAAGAGAATCCTAGGAGTTTAACATTTCAATCTATGGGAAATTCATAACTCAAAGAAAAATGCTAACTTTTGGTCATTTATCCATTTTACAATTTATCTACTTTGTTTAGTTCCTCTGCATATTTACTAAATAATTAATTATTGAAATAAGAAGAATACTTGGACCTATGAAGGTTATAAATGGTTTTTTTCTCCCGTGGCCTTGTCCCTTGCACGTCTAAGCCTTCTTACCAAAACAAGATGAACAACCCTGCCAACTAGCAATGATCCTGTTAGCCCTAGGAAACCAACGAGTTTCCTAGCCCCTGAGCCCACAGTCAAATAATCTCAAGAGTAGGTTCCTCTTTTCAAATCCCTCTAGCAATACTTCACTCAATGATTCAATACCTCACTTCATGATACAGTTTCACCTCTTTTCCCCTTCTTTGTTCTAAACATTCCCACAAACAAAAAACACTCGTTCTCCTCCGTGAGACCTTCCTTTAATACCCATTTTCCTCCTGCCTACTTCATTCTTACTCCTTGCCTTCCCTATAATGTTTCGGGAGTATAAATCATTAATACCCTTACACAATTCAAGATTTTTAATAATAATTAAATCTCGTTACCCGATTCATGGTTGTCTTGAGCAGTTAAATAATTTAATGCTGAATTAAATGGGTACTTTGAGTTGACTTGTGTTTATTATTCATAGAATTATTATTATTACTTTCTTGTTTACGAAACCTTTCATTTAACGGTGACTCAATGCACCGCTTCAATAATTAAATGTGGTAGATAACATAATAATTACCCTGACTTTCATGGAGAGGATATTTACATTCTTGTTACTCAATCCATTCTAATTCAATCATAATGTTTTATTATTTTCAAAATAAAAGTTAAATAATAATTTAAGGTGGATAATATAATGATATTAAGTTACAATATCGCTTTTCATTTGGTTAAACCTCTAACAATAAAAATGATAATAATATATATTTTATAAATAATGTAAAACAATTTGGAGAGTTAAATAATTCTTTTAATTATATTTAATGAAGCTTAGGTGTATCTAACAATAGTTATACCATTGTTAATATTATTATTAAACTAATAATAAATAATAAGACATAATAATAATAATAATAATTTGTTTTTTTATGGTGAATAATAATAGTAACATTTATTTGTTTAATAGATAAGTAAATTTGTATAAACATAGTATCTTTATATTAATGAACAAGGTACCCTTAATGGTTAATTAATCTTGATTAATAGTTAAGAAATAAAATTATGCAGTGTTAATGTTTTATCTATGATGATTCACATTAGCGATACCTATCTTAATTGTTTATTGCAGTGTTTACATACAATGACTAATTCACTTATTTCACACACTATCAACGTAACCATTCATTATCTAAGTTGATTAATATATATCCTTAATTGAGTTATCTATGACAATTTATACCACTATTCAAGTGACAAGTATGTTGTACATCAATACTACCGTACATGTAGAAGGTGTGCATGCGTGGCTAGTGTATGCACAAGTTAGACATGCACTATAAACAACCACCATCCCGCCTATGCATTCATGCTAACTAATAATAGTAATTTCCCCATTCAGAAAGAGAAAGCATTCATATTTTTAACATTATAAGTTATTTAACACTTAATCCATTTTATGATTTGATATCATTTATTTATGTTCTTATTGACTTAACCAGTAAATACAAAGATGGGTACCTACTACCACTAACTCAGTATCAAGGAATACCAAAACCTCAATAGTACTATCTAACACATTATCCCATCCTAACCTACTTCTGCATCCTCCCTATCCTTCCTCTGCTAGTATAGAAGTGGATGTCGACTTCACCGACCTGACCACATAAGAACTTGAGAGCAGTAGCATCGGCTGAAAAAAAGACCTAGCCTATCCTAGCAGGAATCCAACCATCATCATCACAACAAATTGGGGAGCGTGTCTCAGCATGACCCTCCCATGACCTCGGGTATCATCGTAACATAGGGTGGGAAATACATCCAACCCCCTCAACATACTGGGTCTATACCCCATTAGTTCATACTTTGCTGCTCTCGAGATTATTGGAATGTGTCATCGTATCATCAAATTGGTAAATAGGATTTTTTCAAATTAGGTACTACACCACACTTCTCCTCACGTACCAGGCCATTACATGGCCCATGTACCCTGCAGGTTAGCATTTTGCAAACATACATTCATAACACTATTAAATCAATAGTCGGTCCATATTATCAATATTATTTCCTTTCATCGCATATAATCATTAAATCAATCATGAGTGGGTATCCATGTATCACATCATGCATATCACATCATATCAAGAATGACAATCGAGCATACATTTATGAAACAAAGAAATCTCTTGCTGACCACAACATAGTAATCACATAAGAATAATAACATCATAACATCATAATCAGAGCATACGCATGATAACGTCATAACATCATAGTCAATATATAATTAGGTCTAACATGCCAAAATATAGTTTACTCAGTATAGATGAGTCCACATATAATAAGCAACTATAGTGTAATAAGTCTCACTGATAAACATGCCTAAGTCAAAATATGGAGCGTTACATTTTATGTGAGTTTGATTTTGAGATCAAATACATAAAAGGAAAAGAGAATAAGGTAGTTGATGCACTCAACAGGAAGGTGCAGGAAATGCATATGGCATCCATTAGTGTTTTCCAATCGGAGTTGAGGCAGCAGATTGTTAATTATGTTGCTGAAGATGAATTGTATGTGCAGGTCAAGGAAAAATTGAAACAACAAAGCCTTGAAAAGAAGTATGAGGTATATAAATTGGAAGAAGATGGACTTCTTACTTACAAGAACATAATTTACATTCCAAATGTAGCAGATTTGAAGAGAGAAGTGATGGATGAGATCCATCAAGCTCCATATTCTGGTCACCCATGATATCAGAAGACAATTGCTATAGCTAGAAAGTAGTAATTTTGGCTAGGAATGAAAAAGGACACGGCTGAATACATTTCGAGGTGCGTGAAATGTCAGCAGGTGAAGGTTAAGCATCAACACCCAGTAGGTTTGTTGCAGCCTTTTCCAGTTCCAGAATGGAAATGAGAAGTTATTTCCATGGATTTCATTACAGGATTGCCAATGACTTGGAGACAACATGATTCCATCATGGTTGTGGTGGACAAGTTGACAAAGGAAACACATTTTATACCGGTTAAGTCTATGCATAAGACTGATGACATTGCAAAGATCTTCATGAAGGAGATTTTCAAATTGCATGGATTGCCAAAGGAAATAGTCTCTAAAAGAGATGTCAAGTTCACTTCCAATTTTTGGAAGGGATTGTTTACATATTTGGGTACAAAGATAAAATTCAGCACCGCGTACCATCCTCAGACTGATGGGCAGACAAAGAGAGTTAAGCAAGTTCTTGAACACATGCTTTGCATGTATGTGATGGACAAACCAACCAAGTGGGAAGATTATTTACACTTGGTAGAGTTTTCTTATAACAATGGACTGCAAGCATCCTTGGGGATGAGTCCATATGAAGCTTTTTATGGCAGGAGGTGTAGGACACCAGTGACTTGGGAAAATCCTATGAACAGAGTAGTGATTGGTCAAGAATTGCTCAAGGAGATGGAGCAGGAGGTTGTAAATATCAGGCAAAATATGAAAGCATCCCAAGACAGGATGAAAAGCTATGCTGATAAGCATAGGGTGAACAAAGAGTTCAGTGTTGGGGATCATGTTTACCTTAGAGTGAAGGAAAAGAAGAGTTCCTTGAAACTTGGAAGTTGTGCTAAGTTGTCACCCAGATATTGCGGGTTGTTTGAAGTTCTTGAAAGAATAGGGCCAGTTGCATATAGACTTGCATTTCCTACTAGCACTAGGGCTCATAATTTTTTTCATGTTTCTTTTCTTAAGAAATATATACATTACCCTATCCATGTGATAAATTGGGATGTAATTCAGGTCGAACTCGAGGGAGAGTTCCGAATCGAGCCAATGCACATCCTCGATAGGAAGGACACCATGCTCTAGAACTGAGCCACAACACAGGTAAAGGTGCAGTGGGAGCACTACAGACCTGAAGAGGAAACATGGGAGCTGGAGGATTCCATGTGATTAGAACATCCATTTTTGTTCGAATCTGCGGAGAAGTGAGGGCAGTACTAGTGTAGCATTTTGTTCAATTTTGTAAAGCACTGAGGACAATGTTGTTGAAGGGGGAGGGAAATGTAACACCCCAGTTTTGACCCCGTTGCATTAATGTACATGATGAAAATATTATATGGAATCATGAAAAGGAGCTCAAGGCCAAGGCCCTGTCATTGATTAATGTTTGGTATATAGGCGATCGTGGTTGATGCCTATGGTTTATGTGCTAAGTCAAGCATGTTTGTAAACATCATGTGAATATGCAAATTAATGAAAAACCCATAGCCAACTATGTCAATGCAATGAAAAATGAGATGGGGGCATGATTTTCCTAAGGATAAGGGGGTGGGAATGTTGACCTTCAACCAATTTGGGAAAA
This sequence comes from Pseudotsuga menziesii, assembly GCA_001517045.1. Lineage (NCBI taxonomy): Eukaryota > Viridiplantae > Streptophyta > Pinopsida > Pinales > Pinaceae > Pseudotsuga > Pseudotsuga menziesii. Next base: position 69,579 of record LPNX010507187.1, on the reverse strand, counting down.
TCCATGTGTCATGGGGAGATCCCATCAAAACTGTCAACTACTCTCTTTCTTGTCTTTCTTCCCAATCATTTATTTATGCCAGAATGTAGTTGAGGTAGTTATTTCAGGGAAGGGGAAGAGTATGAGAAAAATTCGAATTGGGTAGAAAACCCAATTTCAAATGTCTTGTTTTGCTTGCATGGACAAGAAAACACTAGAACCGTAAGCCAGTTTGACTCACGTAGTATGTTTTCATTTTATCCTCACGTTTTGAGAGCCGTGGGACGTCTGGCTCATTCACAACCATCTTCATTCTCCACTCGCGTGAAATCTCGAGGAAACTGAGTTCTTGTAGGTGTGTATCCTTCATGTTCTATAAGTTGTTTTCCGTTGGAAAGACTATGATTGCTATGTTGTAGTGTTATCTTGAACTACAAAGTGTATGAGACCCTGTTACTCATGTTTTAGAGTAAATCCTGTGTTGTGGAGTCTCCCTGTGGTTGTTGTGTTGTGCACCCTGGTTCGGGTCTAAACTATGTACAAGACTTAGGAATGTGAGAGACATAGAATGTGCTTGATAAACCTAGTGTGGAACCTCACATTAAGATAAGAGTGGCTGGTGAACCTTCTATGCACACCCTGAAGAGCACTGGAAGGGAAGGTGTAGCCTGAGGGACTGTGGAGCAGAGAAAGGGACACTTCCTTGTGTTTGGTGTGTAGGCAGTAGGGAATCCAGGCCAGATAGGCCTTGTGAAGGTGTTCTTAGCTTTGTAGATGAGCTCACTAGCTTAGCAGTTCTTCTTGCCCATTGCCTTAGAGGCCTGATAAACCCAACTGGAAAGATGGCTTGGATGATAGCTTGATAAACCCATTTGTTGGCTTGGCTGTGTCTTGTTGAGTTTGACCTTGTGAGTAACCTTTGGCTAGACAGTCTGATAAACCCAACTGTGAATGTTGCTTGGCTAGGTAGCTTGATAAACCCAACAGTGATATGGCTTAACTAAGTACAGTCTGATAAACCCATCTGTTGGCTTGATTGGTCCTTAAGGTGAATGATTGACTTGACTGTGATTAGTCTGTGAAACCCAACTGTGAGATGGCTTGGTTGAGTGGCCTATGAAACCCATCTATTGGTTTGTTTTCCCTTGCAGCTTGATAAACCCAACTATGTTTGCTTGGCTGATTTTTGTTGCACCCTTGGCTATGTATGAGTCTATTAGTGTTCCCTTATTCCTTGAGGAAATCATGCCCAGCTCGGGGGTGGCAGTGTTGGTGAGAGATTGATGAGCGCACTAGCCTATGGTTGGGTGGAACATTGCAGTGACATATCGGGTTGCGGGAAAATTTCTTCTCAAAGATAAGTGTTCTTGTCTATGTTAATATCTGCAATTGTACTTCTTGCATTGTAATTTCTTGATGGAATATAATGACATGTTGGATGTGTTGATATGATGAACTGTTCCTTTGAATAACTGCAATTATAGGAATCTATGTATGTTTTCTTCAATGCATTGTGAGACTAAGTTGCAGGGTTAGATGCCATATTGATGTTGGCCTGGATGGCCAAGTTTGTTCAAAGACTTCAATTAGTAGGTCGAAATTCGAGCAGAAACCTTCTTCCGCAATGGTTATTCTACAGTTGAGATGTGGGATGCAGAAGATATCTTTAGGTAGATTTGGACCTCCGCAATTTCCTTTCTGCAATTCCCTTTCTGTAACTTGCAGGATGCGGGGATGTCTTTTCTATGAATTACGTATTTTTGCACTTTTTGTTCTGCAACGGTCATTTCTGATGCGGGATGCAGGATCGTGGTATCGTGATTCCCACAATTCCCAATCCCACAATTCAATTTTCCACATCGTCAATCCTTGCGGGATTATTCTACATCATCGATCTGTTTTCGATGCGGGATGTGGGACCAGAGATTGCAATTTTTGTAACTCTCTGATCCTACAACTCAGACTTTCCGCATCATTTGTTTTTTTGGGTGGATTCTGATCCATTTATTTGATCCCATATGCGAGACCATTTTTTATTGTTTTTTTCTATCGATATTTTCTCTCCACCATCCGATCTCCTCTGAGATCTTTCCTTCTAGTCTGTCAAGCTGATCAATGGAAGACGGGAGGGAGCATGACAGTATTGGAAATGTTGAGAAGTGGTTGTGGCCATTCCCTATGTTTCAATGAATAGTAAAGGTTCTCAATGAAATTTTTAATTCCACATGATAATGGGGTATGTGTACATGACACCATCACTCTGTGGGAAAAGACAAGGTGCGGTGGCACAATTCGAACGCAAAAAATCAAACATGAAGTAAAAATGAAATGTCTTAAGGTTTGAAAATGATTCTTAATGCCTCAATTTGGTTGATTGGCATGTTTTTAAGGAAATCATGTTGGTTTGGAAGGAGAGAGAACATGAAATGGACAATATTCACACCTCTAAAGAACGAAATACCATGAATGAAATTCGAGAGTGTGTACTCTTGAATTTCTTCCTGGTGCTGGGTATGTGGGCACAAGTTCGATTATTGAATCACTTGATTAGGATGTGGATCCTAATCAACAATATTTCAAGGTGGATTCCCACATCCTTACTTTGGAGGTGGAGTACATTTACTTCCTCACTGGATTGTCTAGGAGGGGTGCACCTATTGATTTAACTGGTCCATGAGCTGGAGACATTACCAAAAAATGTCTCATAGCTAAATATTGTACGCCTGGGACACAAATGAGTGAGAATAAGATTCTTATTAAGTATGTGATGGATATACCACTCAGGACCACCTTATTTACCATGCATTGCTTCAAGCTTCTAGGGAACACATGATTTATGCCTTATAATGTATGGCTCTTACAGTATTTAACTGGGCAGAGGGACTATTGTTGGTTTTGAAGGATCAACTCAAAAAGATTCATAGGGGTGAGTTGAAATATTTTGGTTTTGGTTCTATCATAGTATCTTTCTTTTTAAAGAGGGTCCCACTCTTGAGGCCCCAAGTTGTGATCAATGAGATTGATGAATGGGATCCATGCATGTTGCATTCAGTTGACATGATGACTTGTCATGATGGAGATGGGCCTAGCATCAAATGTGGAGAACCATACTTCCACTGGTTGAGAGATCAGTTGTTGATGGTAGAGGATTACGCCTACATGGACACTGATTTCCGTGGAGATCCTGACTTGTTTCTTCCAAAGGGAGAGCAGTGGAAAAACCTTGGTAAGAAAGACTCTGCTATTGTTAGAAATAGGACCGTAAAGCAATAACAGATATATAGTTAAATCATCAAACATGATGCAAAAAATGCATTTAACACATTACAGAGAGACACATATATAACGTGGTTCACCCAAGAGATGGGATACGTCCACACAGAAATTGTCAGTTCTTTTATTAGTGTATTTTTTCCCTAAATTCTGCTACCTAGACTATGGGGTCAGCATTGTTCAAGCACCTCAACATTTAAAGACAATTTTCAAGGTTTTTTGGATAACAATGTAAAAATAAGATAAGGTAAAGACAATGTATAGTGACACAATAATCTGAAAAATATCAGAAGATACATGTATAAGAACAAAATTATTCAGGATGAATGACAATACAACTTTAAGTTTGGGAGATAGGATTTCAAGATATACAACTCCAAATAATAAACAAATAGTTCACATTTGCAGCATATATAAAAGTACTGGTATTTGAAAACACATTTCAAACATCAACAGGTATTTAACATTCACTTTCATACATGAAATGAAATATAGAAAACATCTACGTCACAGTCAACGCATGAAGAGTTCAGATTGAACAAAAGAATATTAAACAATATAGATCAAATGCCTAGCTCCATATAGTATATTAAATGTCATTCAAAATGCAAAAGAATTTCTTACACAAGTAACAATTCAATGTCTGCACGATCTCCCAGCAAATCGATTCCTATGTGTGTCTCCCCTCCAAAATGTTACACTATACATTATATAGATGGTGAGGTTGAAATCCTCCCAAATCCCAACAATAACAATCAGTTACAATCAATTTCTGAAACTGGCTGCCACAAACATTTTGCCAAACTACTGAAAAACTGGGGCTCAGAGATGGATTTGGTTATCCAAATCCATGAAACTGTGTAGAAACCAAAAGTGTTTATTGTATATTTATTTTTTCTTACAAAATATTTCTCTCAGTTCGTTGAGATTCATTTTCATTTTCCCGAGATATGCATTTCAAAAACATGTGTCAAACAAGGAAATTTCGACATCCGAAAATTAGGGCTCAGAGATGGATTTGGTTCTCCAATTTCGTGACACCTATAGGAAAACTAAGAGATTTTATTGTTCTATGATGTGTTAGGAAAGAAAAGCTCCACCCATTTTGCAAAATGATTCTCCAATCGCTCAGAATCATCATTTCAAAATGATGACTCAACACAGTAAAAAAACCACATTTATATCCATTGAATCATGTCTTGCTCATGATGGAAGCCTTCTGGATTTTCAGCCCACCCACTCCTCCAGACAAATAAAATAAAATATCTTCTCATTAGCACACTACACAGCAACCCAACACGTTCATTGATCATGAACGACTTAAGTATGCCTTCAGCTTCTATGGCAATATTATTCTTTGTTTGCCTCAATGCCATCACAATATTACCAAGTGCACAACCACTATTGCTGGACTTGTACTCTTTACATTCAAGTAAAAACTTGAACAAAGTCATACATTGTATCAAGAATTGTTAAAAAGAAGTGACATATGCTTCTGGATCAATGATTTTCTTGTAGCAGAACTCCAAAATAGAGGGGAGAAAACCTTCATCAACAAAGATGTGCACTCTGAATTGCAATCAAAACCTTCATCAACTTCAAGCATGCCCTCTCTATAAAGGTATGAAAATTATTGTACCTTGCACAAAACCTAACTTCGACAAGTTGGCAGCATGCATGTATTTGAATAAAAAACATGTACTGCCAGCATATGTTAAAACATAGGCAATGCTTTACTTTATCTTTAAATTTCATAAATCATGAATAGACTCGAAATCTCCTATAGGAGCTTAGGTTAAGAAACCAAATATAGTGAATACTTATAACATTTAAAAATGAAATCCAAATGAATAAAAAACTTTATGGTAAAGGAAAAATACTCAAGGCTAAAACGATTTTTAAGGTAATAACTTATCCTAACAAGCATGGCTAACAGACCTAGGTCAAACATTGGCTCCAACTATGGGATGGCATTTCCCTGCGATTTTCTAAGAACTTTAGACCAAGTTCCTTATTCTCTGTCAACAATTACTGATCCATTGGGCTATGGAGTCTTATACGAAAACTCTGAAACTTTCTCAAACTCTGAGCACACACACCTTTGAAATAACAAAATACTGCTGCAATCCAATATACTCAAAATAATCTACATGCTCGTATGGAGAGCTTATTCTCTAGCTTAATCCTACTTCTAATCGGTAGAAATAACCCAATCAGGTGTAATCATACTTCCAGTGAAGCCATGATAGCATCCAAACGATTGTAACAATTCTTGCATGGAAAAACAAATCAAAGAATACATTAACATTTGTAGTGGCAATTTGATTTTCAACACATACTTACAACTATAATCTTCTTGAATTCTGGATTCTAGAGAGCTAAAAATTTCTGAAAACCATGACTTCATGTAAATAAACACTGGGTCCTCCCAATTGCTCTACGTTTCCAACTGATACAAAAAGTGACATTCTTCCTCTACTCCATTTATAAAATGATATTTCATTTGTTCTACTGGAAATAAAGAATGAATATTTTCCATGCATTGGAAATCAAAGGCATCAAATTTATCCTAAATTTGCTCATAAGTTCCTTCAATAGTATCAATAACAATGTCATTCTGAGAATTAACAAGATGATTTTCCTCTTTCATGCTTCCATCAGATGGGTAATTGTCATACATTGGATCTTTTTGTTCATGGATAATGGACTGAATGTCTTCATGGATCTGTTGATTAGATTCAGCTTCATCACACCTATTTGGATCTTGGATTTTTAAATCATCACCATATTCATCAAAAATTGGAGCAGCCTGATAAAATTCCAATGATGATGCTGAAGGTTCATTTTTTTCCTCATTTAATAAAACTTGGAAAGTCTGTTGTGACATTATATCATCATGAAAACAACTAAATTCAGTTAAACCAAATGCTTCTACAATAATTCCTTCAGTACAAGGATGATTTTCATAAATATTTGGAGCAACAGATACAACTGACATAATATCCTTTGCATCTACAACATAACTATCAACACCCTGAGCATCACAACAATCTTGAAATTTTCTCTTTTGAATAGAAGAATCAACACACACTTCAAATATAATTGATTGTGGTTGATCTTCGTAAAAAATTGGGACAATTATTTCATTGTGAGAACAATTATTAAGAATGTTCATTGAATCTACAATCAGATTGTCATCAACACCGACTTTAACATTGTCCTGCAAATCTTCATAAATAGTGTGATTTTCAATGTTTTCTTCAATAGAGTGTTGATCTTCACAAGGTTTTTAATTATTACTAAGAGATTTCTTGCACTTAAATTGGTCACAACAATCCTCTAAAAGGATATCAATAGAATAAATCCTCTTGCAATAATCATAAAAGACATCCTGGAAATCTTTTATTGATGAAATACTAGAGATAGGAAGAGATCGGTACCACTGTCTGGAATTTCCTTCCAATGAATACATAAACATTTTCAACAATACATCCTCATGATGAATACTGATCTAGTTCATGTATTGATGAAACTCAATCAAGTGTTGTACCGGATGGTCATGATCATCTCCTCTAAATCTTGGAAGGAAGTCTCCCCATTCATCCATAGTAGGCACGTTATTTAGAAAATCCGGAACAACTGAAAAATTTAAAGGTGCAAACCTTGCAGACACAATGGCTTCCATGGATTTTGACATTTTGAACCGGTGGAGTCGCCAACAGATCCTTCCTCTGTGAAGTCGCCGGTGAAAAATTGTAGTCTAAAGCGTGCGACCAGCCCTTGTTCACCATCAATGACTAGATATTAATCGTTATCAAACCAAGGAATAAATTGATGCTTTCTCCCTAGTATGGTCACCGAAAGATGTTTTTCCTAAATTCTGCTACCTAGACTATGGGGTCAGTAGTGCTCAGGCACCTCAACATTTAAAGACAATTTTTAGGGTTTTTTGGATAACAATGTAAAAATCAGATAAGGTAAAGACAATGTACAGTGACACAATTATCGGAAAACATCAAAAGGTACATGTATAAGAAAACAATTCTATAGGATGAATGACAATACAAATTTAAGTATGGGATATAGGATTTCAAGATATACAACTCCAAATAATAAACAAACAGTTCACATTTGTAGCATATATAAACGTATTGGTATTTGAAAACAGATTTCAAACATTCACTTGCATACATGAAATGAAATATAGAAAAAATCTAAATCACAGTCAATGCATGAAGAGTTCATACTGAACAAAAGAATATTAAAACAATATAGATCAAAGGCCTAGCTCCATATAGTATATTAAATGTCATTCAAAATACAAAAGAAGTTCTTACACAAGTAACCATTGAATGTCTGCACGATCTCCCAGCAGATCGACTCCCATAAGTGTCTCCCCTCCAAAATGTTACAATCTGCATTATATAGATGGTGAGGTCGAAATCCTCCCAAATCCCAAAAATAATAATCAGTTACAATCAATTTCTGAAACTGCCTGCCACAAACATTTGGCCAGACTGCTGAAACCTGGAGCTCAGAGATGGATTTGGTTATCCAAATCCATGACACCTGTGTATAAAAAGAAAGAGGTTATTGTAAATAGATTTGTTCTGATAAAAAAAATCTCTCAGTTCCTTGAGATTCATTTTCATTTTCCTGAGATATGCATTTCAAAAACATGTTTCAAATAGGGAAATTCCAAGATCCGACAATTAGGGCTCAGAGATGGATTCGGTTCTCCAAATCTGTGAAACATGTAGGAAACATGAGAGATGATATTGTTCTATTATTTATTAGGAACAAAAATCTCCACCCGTTTCGCAAAATGATTCTCCACTCACTCCGAATAATCATTTGAAAATGATAACTCAGCATAGTAAAAATGCCACATTTCTATCGATTGAATCATGTCCTTCTTATGATGGAAGCCTTCTGGATTTTGAGCCCACTCCTCCAGAAAAATAAAATAAAATATATTTTTTATTAGCACACTACACAACAACACAACATGTTCATTGATCATGAACGACTTAAGTATGCTATCAGCTTCTATGGAAATATTATTCTTTGTTTTCCCCAATGTGATCACAATATTACCAACTGCATGACCACTATTGTTGGACTTTTACTCTTTACATTCACACAGAGAATTGAACAAAGTCATACACTGTATCAAGAATTGTTAAAAAATAGTGACATATGCTTATGGATCAGTGATTTTCTTGTATAAGAACTCCAAAATAGAGGGGAGAAAACCTTCATCAACAAAGATGTGCACTCTGAATTGCTATCAAAACCTTCATCAACTTCAAGCACGCCCTCTCTATAAAGGTATGAAAATTATTGTACCCTGCACAAAACCTAACTTTGACAAGCTGGTAGCATGCTTGTATTTGAATAAAAAACATGTACTGTTAGCATATGTTAAAACATAGGAAATGCTTTACTTTATCTTGAAATTTCATAAATCATGAATAGACTTGAAATATCCTATAGGAGCTTAGGTTAACAAACAAAATATCGTGAATACCTATAACATTTAAAAATGAAATCCAAACGAATAAAAAACTTTAGGGTAAAGGAAAAATACTCAAGGCTAAAAAGAATTTTATGGTAATAACTTATCCTAACAAGCATGGATAGCAGACCTAGGTCAAACATTGGCTCCAACTAGGGGATGGAATTTCCTTGTGATTTTCCAAGAACTGTAGACCAAGTGCCTTATTTTCTTTCAACAATTACTGATCCATTGGGCTATGGAGTCTTATATGAAAACTCTGAAACTTTCTCAAACTCTGAGCACACACACCTCTGAAATAACAAAATACTGCTACAAGCCAACATACTAAAAAGAATCTACATGCTCGTATGGAGAGCTTATTCTCCTGCTTACTCCTACTTTTAATCGGTAGAAACAACCCAATCAGGTATAATCATACTTCCAGTGAAGCCATGATGGCATCCAAACGATTGTAACAACTTCTTGCATGAAAAAACAAATCAAAGAAGCCTTTAACATTTGTAGCGGCAATTTGATTTGAAACACATACTTACAACTATATTCTTCTTGGATTCTGAATTACAGAGAGCTAAATTTTTTTGAAAACCATGAATTCATGAAAATGACCACTAGGTCCTCCCAATTGTTCTGCGTTTCCAACTGATACAAAAAGTAACATTATTCCTCTGCTCTATTTATAAAATGGTATTTCATTTGTTCTACTGGAAATAAAGAATGAATATTTTCCGTGCATTGGAAATCAAAGGCATCAAATTTATCCTGAATTTGCTCACAAGTTCCTTCAACAAAATCAATAACAATGTCATTCTGAGAATTAACAAGATGATTTTCCTCTTTCATGCTGCCATCAAATGGGTAACTATCATACATTGGCTCTTTTTGATCATGGATAATGGAATGAATTTCTTCATGGATCTGATGATTAGATTCAGCTACACCACACCTATTTGGATCTTGGATTTTTAAATCATCACCATATTCATCAAAAATTGGAGCAACTTGATAAAATTCCAATGATGATGCTGAAGGTTCATGTTTTTTTTCATTTAATAAATCTTGAAAAGTCTTTTGTGACATTATATCATCATGAAAACAGCTAAAGTCAGTTGAACCAAATGCTTCTATAAAAAGTCCTTCAGTACAAGGTTGATTTTCATAAATATTTGGACCAGTGGATACAACTGACATAATATCCTTTGCATCTACAACATAACTATCAACACCCTGACATCACAACAATCCTGAAATTTTCTCTTTTGAATAGAAGAATCAACACACACTTCAAATATAATTGATTGTTGTTGATCTTCGTAAAAAATTGGGACAGTTATTTCATTGTGAGAACAATTATTAAAAATGTTCATTGAATCTACAATCAGATTGTCATCAACACCGACTTTAACATTGTCCTGCAAATCTTCATAAACAGTGTGTTTTTCAATGTTTTCTTCAATAGAGTGTTGAGCTTCAAAAGTTTTTTCATTATTACTAAGAGATTTCTTACACTTAAATTGGTCACAACAGTCCTCTAAAAGGAGATCAACAGGATAAATACTCTTGCAATAATCATAATAGACATCATGGAAATATTTTATTGATGAAATACTAGAGATAGGAAGAGATCTGTACTGCTGTCTGGAATTTCCTTCCAATGAATAAATAAACATTTTCAACAATATATCCTTATGATGAATACTAAGATGGTTCATGTATTGATTAAACTCAATCAAGTCTTGTGCCAGATGGTCATGATCATCTCCTTTAAATCTTGGAAGGAAGCCTCCCCATTCATCCATTATAGGCATGTTATTTGGAAAATCCAGATCTGAAAAATTGAAAGGTGCAAACCTTGTAGCCACAATGGCTTCCATGGATTTTGACATTTTGAACCGATAGAGTCACCAACAGATCCTTCCTCTGTGAAGTCGCCGGTGAAAAATTGTAGTCTAAAGAGTGTGACCAGCCCTTGTTCACCATCAAAGACTGGATCTTAATCATTATCAAACAAAGGAATAAATTGATGCTTCCTCCCTAGTATGGTCACCAAAAAATGTTTTCCCTAAGTCTACTACCTAGATTATGAGGTCAACAGTGTTCAGGCACCTCAACATTTAAAGACAATTTTCAAGGTTTTTTGGATAACAATGTAAAAATTAGATAAGGTAAAGACAATGTACAATGACACAATAATCTAAAAACATCAGAAGATACATGTATAATAACAAAATTCTGCAGGATGAATGACAGTACAACTTTAAGTCTGGGAGATAGGCTTTCAAGATATACAACTCCAAATAATAAACAAGCAGTTCACATTTGTAGCATATATAAAAGTATTGGTATTTGAAAACACATTTCAAACATCAACAGGTATTTAACATTCACTTGCATACATGAAATGAAATATAGAAAACATCTACATCACAGTCAATGCATGAAGAGTTCAGACTGAACAAAACAATATAGATCAAAGGCCTAGCTCCATATAGTATATTAAATGTCATTCAAAATGCAAAAGAAGTTCTTACACAAGTAACCATTGAATGTCTGCACGATCTCACAACAGATCGACTCCCATGTGTGTCTCCCCTCCAAAATGTTACAATATGCATTATATAGATGGTGAGGTCGAAATCCTCCCAAATCCCAAAAATAAGAATCAATTACAATCAATTTCTAAAACTGCCTGCGACAAAAATTTGGCCAGACTGCTGAAAATTGGGGCTCAAAGATGGATTCGGTTCTCCAAATCCATGACACCTATGTATAAAATGAAATATTTTAATGTATATTGATGTGTTCTGAGAAAATTCCTCTCTCAGTTCCTTGAGATTCCTTTTCATTTTCCCGATATCTGCATTTCAAAAACATGTTTCAAATAGGGAAATTCCAAGATCCAAAAATTAGGGCTCAGAGATGGATTGGGTTCTCCAAATCCGTGACACCTATATGAAAAATGAGAGAGGTTATTGTTCTATGATGTGTTAGGAACACAAAAATCATCCCATTTCACAAAATGATTCTCCAATCGCTCAGAATCATCATTTGAAAATGATGACTCAACACAGTAAGAACGCCACATTTCTATCCATTGAATCATGTTGTGCTCATGATGGAATCCTTTTGGGTTTAATGTCCACTCCTCCAGAAAAAGAAAAGAAAATATCTTCTTATTATCACACTACATAGCAACCCAACACGTTCATTGATCATTAACGACTTAAGTATGCCTTCAACTTCTCTGGCAATATTATTCTTTGTTTGCCCCAATGTGATCACAATATTACCAACTACACGACCACTATTGTTGGACTTCTACTCTTTACATTCAAGCACAGAATTGAACAAAGTAATACACTATATCAATAATTGTTAAAAATAAGTGACATATGTTTATGTATCAATTATTTTCTTGTAGTAGAACTCCAAAATAGAGGGGAGAAAACATTCATCAACAAAGATGTGCACTCTGAATTGCAATCAAAACCTTCATCAACTTCAAGCACACCCTCTCTGTAAAGGTATGAAAATTATTGTACCCGGCACAAAACCTAACTTCGAAAAGCTGGCATCATTCATGTATTTGAATTAAAAACATGTACTGCCAGCATATGTTAAAACATAGGCAATGCTTTACTTTATCTTGAAATTTCATAAATCATCAATATACTCGAAATATCCTATAGGAGGTTAGGTTAAGAAACCAAATATCATGAATACCTATAACATTTAAAAATGAAATCCAAACGAATAAAAAACTTTAGGGTAAAGAAAAAATACTCAAGGTTAAAAAATTTTTTTGTTGATGTATTTGTAACTTCAGAATGTATTCACTTGTATATTTCATGTATTGTACCCCAATATTTATTCCAAGAAGTATTTACAATGTAATTGAGTCATGGCATGCCCTGATGTTCCCATCGGGAGGTTCTATAATGTAAACAAGACATGTCAAGTCATTGTGGGTAACCCTCCTATTGCTCAAGGGTTAAAGTGCTCGTAGTTGTGGGGCCCTAGGGTTATTAGAATCTCCTAGAGAAGCTGGCCCTAGTGAGCTATTGTCAAGTCAAGAATTAGTATAAATAGAGAGTGAGCCTCTCTATTTATCAGACACTCACTCACACTTAGTTGTAGCACATAACTGAGAGAGAAGAAGTTGTTGGGACAAGAGAGAGAGAGAGAGTACTGCTGTCGAGAGATCATCTTACTATTTTTTGGCTTTGCTTTTGGTGCTAATTCTATCTCTGAGGAAGTTGTGGGGTTTTCTCCTTTATGGTTTCCCCGAGGAAAATATTTGTGTTTATTGTCTCATGTGTTTGATTGCTGTTCTTGTTATTCTCTCAGATAAGATCCTAAGTTAATGCTATCTTAAATGATAAAAATCTAACATGGTATGAGAGCTAACCTGAGAAGAAGACACTATGTAGCTGTGGAAATTAGGGCTTCCTACTTTTTGGATATCTCTCCACAGATTTTCAAAAAAAGAAGGTCGGGATGACTCTCCTCTCCAGGGCACATCTTTCTATCGAAGCAGAATCTGATTCTAAGCATTTTCAGTTTTTGGCCCAACACTGCTGCCAAAAATTAGGGCTTTCCACATAAGTGGAATTTTGAGTGAGCCCAAGCCTGTATTGATCTCCTCCTCAAAATCAAAGTTTAGAGATTAATATCAAAGCTTTTGGTTGGACATAAATCTGAGAAAGTCAAACCCTAATCTGTTCCTGAACCAGCTCTGCAGAAATTCAGCTCCAGATCCATATCTGACATCTTAACCTAGTAAGATCTAAATATTTTGTATTTCCATTTGAGGTTCTCAGTTAATATGTCTCATCATACCAAGCTTGATGAAAAGCTTGAGGGAGCTGATAACTTTTGAGCCTGGAAGTATAAGATCTCCCTAGTCCTGGAAGAAAATGAGTTGGACTCCTACATCAATGAGGAGGTTCCAGTTCTAGAGGGAGATGAGGCTAAGGCCTTACACAAGAAGAAATTGGTCATGGCTAAGAGGATTATTGCTGATTCAATAAAGGATCACCTCATACCACAAGTGTCCACCCTAAAGACACCTAAAGATATGTTTCATGCCCTGGCCAAACTGTTTGAAGGAAAGAACATAAACCAGAAGATGACCTTGAGGAACCAATTGAAGAATGTGAAGATCTATAATGCAGAGACCATACAATCATACTTCAAAAGGGTCTCCCAGATCAAAGAACAACTTGAAGCAGTGGAGGATGCAGAGATTGTAATGACCACCTTGAATGATCTCCCTAAGACATGGGACTCTTTCATTCAAGGGATCTATGCCAGAAAGAAGCTAGTCAAGTTCAGCAGACTATGGGAAGAATTCTCTCAAGAAGAAGATCGGATAGCAGCTCGAGAAGAAAAGATGGGAAGTGAAGATCAAGCTCTCACAATAAAATCCAAGAAAACTAGAACTAGCCACCACAGAGGTAAGCACTCTCACCAGAAGAGTAACTTTAGAAAGCCTAGCGATCTGTCTAAGTACATTTTCTATACATGTGATGAAAGATGACACTTTGCAAGAGATTGCCTAGAAAAACAAGTAGATGTCACAAGAATAAGGGAAACAAGAGAAGACATCATGCTCCTACTGCAGAGGATGATGAACCTTCCACAAAAATAACCAGACAAGACAGTAATGAAGAATATGTTCTGATCTCCACTCTCACAGGAACTATCACACATGGTAGCAATGATTGGATTATAGATAGTGGTGCTTCCAAACATATGACATGATTCAAGGAATCCTTTGTAAAACTATCTGAACATGAATCACCTCACAAGGTGAAACTTGGAGATGACTACTACTATCCAATAAAAGGTAGTGGTGAATCCTCATATAAGCTAGACTCTGGAAAGGCTATCAAGACAAAAGATGTATTGTTTGTACCTAGACTAAAGAAGAACCTCCTCTCCCTATCTACATTGGATGCAAAAGGAATGAGGGTTGCATTTGTAGATGGTCAAGTTCTCATGTGGCCAAAGGGAAAGTCTATTAATGATGCAGTAGTGATTAGGGAACAAGAAGGAGGACTATACAAGTTGAAGGGCCAACCAGAACAAGCTTTGGTTCATGACTCAGTAGAACCAAATGAGCTTCGGCATAGAAGGCTTGCACATGTGCATTATAGAGAACTACCACTTGCAAGCAAAGCTGTTGAAGGTCTCCCAGAAATGTAGACAAAACATGAAGGTATATGCAAAGGATGTGTGAAAGGGAAGAACACAAAGAAGACATTTCCAAGTAGCAAGAGCAAGGAAAAAGGAATCTTGGAAATCATCCACTCCGATGTATGCAGTCCAATGTCATCTAGTTCATTAAGCGAGTATGTATACTATGTTTCCTTTATTGATGATTTTTCTAGGAAGACATGGATATACTTTATGAAGAACAAAGATGAAGTATTCAACAAGTTCAAGGAATTCAAAGCCTTGATTGAGAACCACATTGAAAAGAAGATCAAGAACTTTTGATCAGATAATGGAGGATAATTCACATCAAATGAATTCAAAGAGCTATGCAAAGACTCAAGGATTAAGAGGGAGTTATCCACTCCATATAATCCACAATAGAATGGGATTGTAGAAAGAAAGAATAGAACGATCATGGAAGCAGCAAGGGCCATGATTCATGATCAAGATCTTCCCATGCATCTATGGGTAGAAGCTTCCAGAACAATGGTATATGTATAGAACCGTACTCCACACAGAGTACTCAAGAACAAGACACCTGAAGAAGTCTTCTTTGGCAAGAAACCAGAAGTCAGCCATCTTAGAATATTCAGCTATCCTGTATACATACACATTCCGAAAGAAAAGAGGACAAAGTTAGATCCTTCAAGAAAGAAGGGTATACTTGTGGGATACTCTGAAAGCTAGAAGGCTTACAGAATATACTTCCCAGTATTCAAGAAGATCAACATCAGTAGAGATTTAACATTTGACTAAGATTTAGCCTACATCAAATCTAGGAAGAGACCAGTTGAAGAACCTGAAGAAACAGAAGCACCCAGAATTCATGATACAACCATGAATGAAGAAATTTAAGAAGAGGATTGAGAATTAGAAGAACCTCAAGAACCTGTGGATCCACCTTAGGAGAAGAATCCTCACAAGAGGAAACCTGGTTGGGTACGTGAAATTATCCAAGGTGCACAAATATATGGAGCTTCAAAAGAAACACACGGAGGAAGAAAGAGAACTAGGTCCTGCTCTAGTTATGTAGCTCTACTATGTCACATTATTGATAAAGAACCTTCCAACTATGAAGAAGCAGCAGAAAGAAAAGAATGGAAGGATGCTATGATCAAAGAGTATCAATAAATCATGAAGAATGATGTTTGGGATGTTGTCCCAAGACTAGAAGGGAAGGCTATTGTAACTTCCAAATGGATCTACAATATCAAGCATGCTGCAGATGGTAGCATAAAGAAATATAAAGAAAGATTCGTGGCTCGTGGCTTCTCCCAGAAAGAAGGAATAGACTATGAAGAAACTTTTGCACCTGTAGCCAGATATACTTCCATCAGATCAGTACTTGCTCTGGTTGTAGTGATGAAATGGAAGATACACTAGATGGATGTCAATACTGCTTTCTTGAATGGTGTAGTAGAAGAGGAAGTGTATGTGGAGTAGCCACTCGGTTTTGAGACACATGACAAGGAGTCTCATGTGTGTATATTGAAGAAATCCCTATACGGTTTGAAATAGGCACCCATGACATGGTATGGTAGAATTGATAGCTTTCTATCCAGTTTGGGATTTACCAAAAGTAAAATAGATTCCAACCTTTACTACAAGGTTGAAAAAGGTAACCCAGTGATACTCCTAATGTATGTGGATGATCTGTTTGTAACAGGTATGGATGGGTTGATTGCTGATACAAAAAGGAAGCTTGCTTCCAAGTTTGAAATCAAAGACTTGGGTATGATGCACTATTTTCTAGGCATGGAGGTGTGGCAGAATGCGGATGGAATCTTCCTCGGACAAGGGAAGTATGTAGTAGAGATCCTGAAGAGGTTTGGGATGATGGACTGCAAGGCCATAACCACACATATAGCATCGACCCTGAAGCTATTGAGTGATGCTTCATCAGACGCGGTTAATGCTACGATGTGTCGTCAGATGATTAGGTCCTTGATGTACCTAATGAACATGAGACAAGATATTTGCTTTGCTGTGAACACCTTGAGCCAGTTCTTGACAGATCCGAGACATGATCACTTGATTGTTGCAAAGCATATTCTGAGGTACCTAAAGGGTACAGCTGATAATGGGCTCAAGTATGAGGTGAATCAAAAGATTAACCTGGAAGGTTATGTTGATTCAGATTGGGTAGGAAGTGCCATCTATAGGAAGAGCACTTCATGATGCTGCTTCTATATG
Organism: Pseudotsuga menziesii; assembly: GCA_001517045.1. Lineage (NCBI taxonomy): Eukaryota > Viridiplantae > Streptophyta > Pinopsida > Pinales > Pinaceae > Pseudotsuga > Pseudotsuga menziesii. Next base: position 52,397 of record LPNX010507187.1, on the reverse strand, counting down.
GGATCAGGTGTGATCTCTTGGTTTAGTAGGAAGCATTCCTATGTGGCACTGATTATAGCTGAAGTAGAGTATGTCACAGCTTGTTCATCTAGTTGCAAGGCAGTGTGGTTGCGAAAGCTATTGTATGATTTATTTGATCTCCAGTTGGATGCTACTTGTATATATTGTGACAACCAGAGTTGTGTGAAGTTGTCTGAGAACCTGGTGTTCCATGACAAGACGAAGCATATTGAGATAAAATATCACTATATCAGGGATATTGTACAGAGAGGAGAAGTGAAGCTCCAGTATGTTGCGATGGACGAACAGATAGCTAATGTGTTGATGAAGCCATTAGCTAGAGTGAAGTTTGAGTACTTCAGGGAGAAGCTTGGTGTTATCCATATCGAGGTTCCCGCCAAGGGGAAATGATGAGTCCATGAGCCATTCTAACATGGTGAAAGGATTAGGTTCCTTCCATGGTCAGATGTAAGGGATAAGCCATTCTATTATGGTGAGAGGATTGGTTCTTTCCATGTCAAATGTGAGTGCTGATCCATTCTGATGAGACTGTAGGATTGGTTCCTACATGATCAAATATAAGTGTTGAATTCCATTCTTGGAATGGAGGCACCTGGTCAGTTACCAGGAATACTCAGCTTGGTACTGAGATGCCCTTCTCTGGGAGAATGGAGGCACCTAGTCAGTTACTAGGAATACTTAGCTTGGTGCTAAGATGCCCTTCTCTGGGAGAATGGAGGCACCTGATCAATTACCAGGAATCCTCAGTCTGGGACTGAGAGCCCTTTCGATGTGGTGTGTTCGCACATGGTCGAATGTAAGTGCAGAGCCCTTTCGATGCTATTTGTTTGCACATGGTCGGATGTAAATGCAAATCCCTTTCGATGCGGTGTGTTCGCACATGGTCGGATGTAAGTGCAGAGACCTTCTGATGCGGTGTGTTCGCACATGTTCAGATGTAAGTGCAAATCCCTTCTGATGTGGTTTGTTTGTACATGGTCAGATGTAAGTGCAGAGCCCTTTTGATGCGATGTGTTCGCACATGGTTGGATATAAGTGATGAGCCATTTTGGCATGATGTGTTTACACATGGTCAAATGTGAGTGCTGGGCCTTTCTGACAAGATGAGGTCATATGTGAGTGCTGGGCATGCCTTTCTGACAAGATGAGGTCAGATGTAAGAACTGGGCTGGCCATTATAACTTAGGGTCAGATATAAGCACTGAAGAAGACCTACATGGAGGCTAGGCCTATAACCAACATGAAAAGGGGCTGGCTCTATAGAACTTCCTATGACAAGAAGAATCAAGAGATAGCACCGATGATGATGATCTAGATCAAGTAATGATACATATTGATGATGATACAATGATGATGATCCATATCACGTGATGATCTAGATCCTGAGATGAAGACAACTTGAAGATGGAGGCAACTTGAAGATGAATATGACTTGAAGATGAAGATGACGAGATGATCCAGTTGATACAGAGAAGAAGACCAGTGCTGAAAACTGTGTCGAGAGAATACCTTCCTAGTTAATATGGATTGTTGATGTATTTGTAACTTTGAAATGTATTCACTTGTATATTTCATGTATTGTACCCCTGATGTTTATTCTGGGAAGTATCTATAATGTAATTGAGTCATTTCATGCCCTGATGTTCCCATCGGGAGGTTCTAGAATGTAAACAAGTCATGTCAATTAATTGTGGGTAACCCTCCTATTGTTCAAGGGTTAAAGTCCCTGTAGTTGTGGGGCCCTAGGGTTATTAGACTCTCCTAGAGAAGTCATCCCTAGTGAGTTATTGTCAATTCAGGAATTAGTATAAATAGAGAGTGAGCCTCTCTATTTATCACACACTCACTCACACTTAGTTGTAGCGCATAAATGAGAGAGAAGAAATTGTTGGGACAAGAGAGAGAGAGACTACTGCTGCCGGGAGATCATCTTACTGTTTTTGGGGCTTTTCTTTTGGTGCTGATTCTATCTCTGAGGAACTTGTGGGGTTTTCTCCTTTATGGTTTCTCCAAGGAAAATCTTTGTGTCTATTGTCTCATGTGTTTGATTGTTGTGCTTGTTATTCTCTCAGATAAGATCCTAATTTAATGCTAGCTTAAATGATAAAAATCTAACATTTTTAAGGTAATAACTTATCCTAACAAGCATGCCTAACAAACCTAGGTCAAATAGTGTCCATAAAGATGAAGGGATACAACACTTACTCTTCACACTCTCATATTCTCTCTCACACTATCACAGATATTGTTTACAATACAATACAATACCACACCATACACAGCCGTATTACAATGATTTTATTTTATAGGGGAAATACCATGGGAAATTACTATGGTTAACCCAATAGCATTGGTCTACAATACCATTTCTCAGGGGCACTGCCCCCGAACCCCAAAGTTGGGGAATGAGTGTACAATAAACTTGGGGTACAAACATGACTAAATAATATCTCTGAATATGGAATATCACGCTCCACAACCAACAATCTCCCACTTGCAAACTGATCACAAAAACTCCACCGTTGTTGCACTTGCTGGACTATGCTCTAGACCTTGGACTTGGATAATTTCTTATTTTCACCTTCATGCTTGAAGGCCAACAGAAATTGAGCAAGGACTCAGTTTCTCTCTAGTTACTCTCTTTGTCAACATGTCTGTAGGATTTTGGCTAGTATGTATCTTTTCCAATCTTAACAATTCTTCATCTAGAACAAATCTTATGAAGTGGTACTTGAGTTGTATATGTTTATTCTTCGAATGAAAGGATAATTTATTTGCAATATGAATGGAACTATGGTTGTCACTGTACAGCTTTCTACTCTCTTGCTTCTTACTCAATTCCTCCATGAACCTCTGCAACCAAATCTTGTCCTTAATAGCCTATGTAGCAACAACAAACTCTGCCATTAAATGAAAGTTCAACTCAAAATGGGCCTCCTAAAAAATATTTAATAAAATAATAGTTAAAATAATAAAACAATATTTATTAATTTTGGGGGAAGAAAAGAAAAAAAACTACTTATTTGTTTGTATTTTCGACATATCTCCCCGTTTTTTTACTCAAATTTCGATCGAAAGAGCTCATTGGATGTGAAATTAAATTCCTTGTCCAACGAGTACCCACTCTCCATACTTTTGATGGACCCTGCTACTTTGGAGCTTTCATCACACCTTTTTAGGTATTTCTTGTTTTTGGGGTAGCGGGGTCCATCAAAAGTATATCGAGTGGGTACTTGTTGGATGCAGAATTTAATTCCGCATCCAAAGCTCTCTCGATCAAAATTTGAGTAAAATCAAAGGGATATATGTCAAATATACAAACAAAAAAGTAGTTTTTTTTATGATACCTATCCCCAAATTTATATTAAAAAGGTGTTTAAGACCTCTACGGTATTTCAAATTTAAAGCAATTTCTTTGGCTAACACATGATGACATGGAATTTGAATTAGAGTTAAAAAGCCCATTTTGAGTTGAAATTTCCTCTAATGTTCCCTTATTAAAAGTGCAACAACCTATTGCATTTTTGAAATCCAACTTACTGTTGCTCTACCCACAGTAAACACATACCTTATGGCTCTCCTCCTGCTATCTTTATCACCGACCATATCTGCATCAACATATCCCTATAGAATAGTGTTTGAGCCTACAAAACATAATGCATGAGAAATGGTACCTCTCAAATACCTAAAAATCCACTGTACTTCTTTCCAATGCTCTTTACCTGGATTATTCATATAACTGCTCACAACTCCCACTGCATGTGCAATATTTGGTCTTGTCCACACCATGGCATACATCAAGCTTCCAACCGCTAATGAATAGGGAATCCTGGACATGTAATCTATCTCTTCCTATGTCTCTGGACACATCTCCTTACTTAGTTTGAAATGGTTGGCTAAAGGTGTACTAACTGGTTTTGCATTCTTCATTCTAAACCTATGCAACACCTTTTCTATGTACTCACCTTGAGACAACGTCAATTTGTGATTTTTCATGTCTCTTGTTATTCTCATACCAAGGATTTTCTTTGCAGCAGCCAAATCCTTCATTGTAAATGATTTAGTTAGTTTTCTTTTGAGCACATTTATACCTTGCATGTTACACCCTGTAACAAGCATTTCATCCACATACAATAACAAGATAATATATCTTCTGTTATCTAGCCTCTTGAAATATACACAGTGGTCAGAATGACATCTATCATAACCTTGTTATGTCATAAACTTATCAAATTTTAAATACCACTACCTTGGAGCTTGCTTCAGTCCATACAATCTCTTCTTCGACCTTGAAACCAAATTCTCCTTCCCTTTAACGTCATACCCCTGTGGCTGTTGCATATAAATCTCTTCCTCCAAATCCCCATGGAGAAAGGTTGTTTTTACATCTAATTGTTCAAGATGAAAATATTATACTGCCACTAGAATTAAAATAGTTCTAATTGAAATCATTGTAACAATAGGAGAAAATATTTCATCAAAGTCTATACCTTTCTTTCGTGCAAATCCATTTACAACAAGTCTAGCCTTGTACCACTTATTTCCTCCATCTTCTTCCTTCAACCTGTAAACCCATTTATTCTGCAATGCCCTTTTTTCTGCAGGAAACTGAACCAAATCCCAAGTCTAGTTTCTTACTAATGAGTCCATATCCTCATTCATACCTTGCTCCCACTTCTTTCTAGTTTCTATCTGCATTGCCTCTTCATAACATTCTAGTTCATTAGAATCAGTAATCAATAAATAATACAATGAAGGAGAGAATCGTCTAGGGGGTCTACTTAACCTGGTATATTTTCTTACAGTTGCAGGAGTTTCAGCTACCTGCTACTGTTCTTGATTTTCTGGTTCCTTTGGAACTTCATTTTCTTTGATTTCATCAAGCACTGTGTATTATGTGTTTTCCTTTTCCACTTTATTTCCTTGCAACTTATCTTTGTACATAACCTTTTCATTGAATACTACATCTCTACTCCTAATGATTTTGTGATTTTCAAAATCCCATAAGTGATAACCAAAATCATCAACCCCGTATCCAATAAAGGTAAATTTCTTGGATTTAGCTTCAAGCTTTGTTCTATCATCTTTATCAATATGGACAAATGATTCACAACCAAAAGTTCTCAGAAATGATTATTTTACCTATCCATGACTCCTTTGGAATCCCAACATCTAAAGTGCATGAATTCCCTGTGTTTATTAAATAAACAACACTGTTTACAACATCAACCCAAAACTATAAGGGAAACCCTGCATGCAATCTCATACGCCTTGCACGCTCCATGATTGTTTTGTTCATCCTTTCTAACCCACCATTTTATTGTGGTGTTCTAGAGACTTTCTTCTCTCTATGAATCCCATTGTGTGAGTAGTAACTATCAAACTCCTTGCTGCAGTATTCACCTCCATTATCATATATGAGACATTTCAACTTCTTTCCTATCTCATTCTCAGCCAAATATTTCCACTTCTTAAAAGTATCAAACACATTGGATTTCTGTCTAATCAATAAACTCAAGTTTTTCTAGTTTCATCATCAATAAAAGTAACATAATAATGAGATCCACCAAGAGCTTGTACCTGAGCTGGTCCCCATACATCTATATGGACACGCTCTAACTTTTAACTCTACTTTTGTTTCCCAACCTTGAGAAATATTACTCTCTTCTTTTTTCCATAAACACAGTTCTCACAGAATTCCAAACTTACATGCTTCAGATCTAGAAGTAGTTTCCTTGAGTGGAGAATATGCATCCCCTTCTCACTCATGTGGCCAATCCTATGATGTCACAATGCCACACCTGTTTCTATGGAAGCTACAGAGATAGAATAAGTAGTATTATGAGGAAATAAATATAACGTACATACCCTATCTCCTTTTGTTATTACCAGTGATACTTTAGTGATATTCCACCACGTTTCTCCAAACATAGACAAACAACCGCTATCTCCCAACTACCCTATTGAGATCATATTTCTTTTCATATCAAGAATGTGCCTTACATCTTTTAGCAGCCATTCACTTCCATTATTTAACTTAATCCGTATCTTACCCTTTCCAATAATTTACATGGTTCATCATCCCCCAATAAAACATGTCCAAAATCACCTTGAACATAATCATGAAAGAATTTCCTATGGGGTGGAGTATGACATGAAGCCCCTGAATCTACTACCCAGTAATCTCTAGTATTATATAATGAAAGAATCAAAGCATATTGTAACACATCACCTGCTACATTCACTTCCTAAGTAGTCTCTTGCTACCTCTCACATTTCTTCTTTGGTGCTCTGTAGTCTTTCTTCAAATGCACTTTCTTACCACAGTTCCAACACTCTATTTTTCCGAATCTGGACTTGGATATTCCCTTTTTATGTTTGGGTACATAGGGTATTCCCAAAATACCAAACACCTAGAGCAACCTCTTCACACAAATAGATCACAGATCAACACACCGATATTTGTCACGTGGTTAAAACCCTCGAGAGGGAAACAGTCCACGACCCTAGCCAAATAGCTACTTGGAGCAATTTATTATGCAAAAGAAAGAAAGTTACATGAGCTTCTCATAATCGATCAACTAGCCAAGGACCCTCTATGCTCTTTAAATAGAGATCATAGACCAATCGGGTGTTAAGCCATGGATCAATGGTAGGTATGATCTAAGAGAAGTTGAACCGTCAAATTACTCTATGTCTAGAACATATTGTAACCGTCGGATTAGAATATTTACAAATGCATACTAATGCATACTAAAGAAACACACTTTTACCTAATGGATATAATACACAAGTTGATCTTAACTAACTCCTAAGTGTTTAAATATCCTAACATCCCCCCTTAAGAACAACTTGGGATAGGATTGAAGGATTTACAAAAGTGACACTATTACGAGAAGGAAGGAGGCATTAGAGCCTATCCCCCCTTAAGGACACATTCCTGAACTCCTAACATAGACCGAAGTTTAGAAAACCTCGCTTCTATAAGAGACTTGGTGAAGATGTCTGCAACTTGATCATCTGTAGGGCAATAGAGAACTTCAATAACACTATCATGAACAAGATTTCTGATGAAGTGCATGTGTAGCTCAATGTGTTTGCTACGCTGATGTAGAAATGGATATTTGGCAAGCTTGATGGCACTTTTATTGTCGCACCAAAGTGGAGTAGGCTGCTGCTGCTCGAATCCAAAATCTGAAAGGATCTGTCAAAGCCATAAAGCTTCTTGACTGGCATTAACTGCGGCTCAATATTCTACTTCTGCTGAAGAAAGAGCAAGATCTTGTTGTTTCTTACAAGCCCAAGTGACATGTCTAGATCCCAGACTGAAAACATAACCTGCAGTAGACTTTCGATCATCAGGATCACCGGCCCAATATGAATCAGTGAAACCAACCAACAAAGGTTTCCCCCCTGTACTATAATGCATCCCATATTGAATTGTACCTCGAATATATCGAAGTATTATTTTTGCTACTTTTTAGTGACTTTCATGAGGAGTTTGCATATAATGGGCAACACGACAAACAACAAAGGAAAGGTCGGGACAAGAATGAGTCAAGTATAAAAGACTACCAACAAGCTGATGATACAAGGTGGCATCTACTTCAGGGGAAGTACAAGTGGCAGAAAGTTTGACTCCAGACTGGAAGGGAGAAGGCACTGGTTTACAATATTCCATGTGGAAGCGACGAAGAAGGTCACAAGCATACTTAGATTGGGAAAGAAAGATTCCTTCTTTGGTTTGCAAGACTTGGAGACCAAGAAAATAATGCAACTGTCCTAAGTTTGACATTTCAAAATTTTGCTTAAGACTGGATTTCACATGGGTTATAAGTTTAGGGTCACTACTAGTAAGGAGAAGATCATCAACATAAAGAACAAGTATGATGAGATGGTTTCCTACTTTCTTGATATAGACATTGGGGTTAGAATGGCATCTAGAAAAACCAGTGTCAAGGAGAAAGCTATCCATTTTGACATACCAAGCTCTAGGAGCTTGCTTAAGGCCATATAAGGATTTCTTAAGGAGACAAACAAGGCTAGAGTTATTCTAAACATATCCAGGAGGTTGTTCCATGTAAATTTCCTCATGTAAATCACCATGTAAGAAGGCAGACTTGACATCCATTTGATGGACTTCCCAGTTATGTAAGGCTGCAAGGGAAAGAACAAGGCGGATGGAGTTCATTTTTGCTACAGGGGAAAAGGTTTTCATTGTAGTCAATCCCTTCAACTTAGGAAAAACCTTTGGAAACTAACCTTTTTTTAAGTCTTTCAACACTTCCATTTGATGCATACTTAGTTCTATAGACCCATTTACATCTGACAAGTTTTCTTCCTTTTGGAAGAGGAACAAGATCCTAAGTATCGTTCGCCATTAAGGAACAATATTCTTCATCCATAGCTGCATCCCAATTTGGATTTCCTGAAGCTTTTGCAAAACTTTCTGGATCATGATTCTTGGAAACTTGAGCCAAAAGAGAAGAGCCTCGTTGAAACTGAGAACGTGTTCAACGTTGATCTCTAGGATCACTGACAAGATCACCTGCTGCTTCACATATTGAACAGACCAATCGAGGAAGTATTGGTGCTGGTGCAATTGGAGGAACATGAGCAGGCGAAGGTGGATTTTCATCATCATTGTCATCATCAGAAACTGGAGTTGGAAACTTGTCAAGGAAGCTGGAATATGAAGAAGAAGAAGGACCAATCGTCGAATCAGGCTCGCAGGCCAAAGATGGCACACCCGCCAAGTTAGGCTCATAGGACAAGATATTTTCATCAAATTTAACATCTCTTCTAATGATTATATCATGATAATGTGGCTGAATAAGTCTATAACCTTTTACATCTTCAGAATATCCAACAAATATGCACTTTTCACTTTTAGGCTGCAATGCTTTCCATTTTTCATCCGGAATGTGAGCCCATGCTTCACAACCAAACACATGAAAGTGACTTACATCTGGTTTAATTTTACTCCATGCTTCTTCCTATGTCATACCCTATAAAACTTTAGTGGGTGTGCGATTAACTATGTAATTTGCACAATTTATGGCCTCAACCAAATATTGAAGACTTAGTCCCTTAGATTGGATCATACAATTAGCCATTTCTTTTAAAGTGCGGTTCTTCCGTTCAGCTACACCATTTTATTGTGGTGTATATGGAACAGTGTGCTATTGTTGGATTCCTTGTTTAGTGCAGAAAGTAGTGAACTTGTTGTTAACATATTCTCCTCCATTATCAGATCTTAACTTAATAATTTGATGACCAGATTGTTTTTCAACAAGGGCCTTGTAGGCCAAGAACATGTTAAATACTTCGCTCTTAAGTTTTAGGAAGTAAACCCAAGTGCGTTCGGAGTAGTCATCAATGAAAGTTAAGAAATATTTGAAACCAGAAAAGGAAGTAGATGGAAGAGAGCCACACAAGTCACTATGCACAAGCTCCAAGGGAACCAAGACGTGCCAAGAGGTACGTTTATCAAAACTATCCCGATGATGTTTTTCGAGTACACAATTGGAACAAACACCATCCTTGCAAGATAGCAGCGGAAGACCAATCACCATATTGTCTTTACATAATTGTTGAAATGAGCGATAATTTTAGTGACCAAATCACTCATGCCAAAGTTTTCTCAAGTTATCACTATTAGCAACAAAAACTAAAGGAAAAGGTGATGACCCAAAGTTGTTAAATTTGTACAACCTGGTAATATCATCAACAGTTCCAGTAGCAAGGACATTTTGAGGATTTTTAAAATCTTTGATTACAACTTGGTGGGGTGTAAACGTCACAGTTTTACCTTTGCCTGAATGAGTAATTTGATAGACTGATAACAAATTGCAGGAAATTTTTGGAACACATAGTACATCACTGACATGACCATTTTCTACTGGAACTGTTCCAGATCCTACAACACTTAGAGATCTATCATCACCAACAAATATTTGTTTGGTGTTACATTCATGCATAGTAGAAAACATGGCTTTATCCTTAGCCATATGATAAGATGCTCCAGAATCAATGAGCCATTCAATTGAAGTAGAAGAAGAAGATGCAGTATAAGAGTAACTAGAAACACAAAGTGCATGTCCATGAGAGTTAGATTCTAAAGACGAATCTAGGCTAATGTGGTGCTTCTTCATTGCTGCTTCCAAGGCTGCCATCTTCTTAAAACACTTAGATTCATCATGATTATCTTTCCCACAAAAATTACAATGACGCTCAGTCTTCTTTCCTTTTTGCTTGGATCCTTTGTCATTTTTTAAAGGAGGAGATGAATGAGAGGGTTTGGGACCCTTGTTGTTTGGATTATTATTACGAAAATTCTATTTCTTGGGAGGCTTGGACTTTTCTTTCTGTTGGGACAATAAGGCTTTCCCAGATGTATCTGCATTGTTAATTATTCCAAGATGAATGAGCTTATCTTGCTCTCTAATTAAGGAATCATAAAAGGATTCAAGACTAGGCTCTTGATAACTAGCTGTAGTCAATGATTCTTTCATGGAGTAGAATGTAGATACAAAAACAGAATATGCAGGTCCAAGTTTGGAAAGAATATGATAAATACATTGTTTGTCTTCTTTCTTAATCTTGCATTCTGCACATAAGAGTTTAAGAGTTTTATACTTCGATAAATAGTTTTGAATGTATGAAAAATCATTTGGATTCAAGGAAAGCAACTCATTCTCAAGGTGATGACCCTGAATTTCATTATGTTTACCAAACACAGATTCCAACTTTTCCTAAGCTTTATCAGGTTCATCAATTCCAGATATGTGGAATCGCAAATCAGTAGAGATTGACATCCCAATCAATCCACGAGCTTCATCACATCTATTTTCCCATTTAATTTTCTTATCATCATTAGTGGGCTCTGTTTCTTTCCCCGAGGTTATCCTGAAAAGTCTCCTACTTCGTAGAACATCCTCCATACGAGATTTCCATGAGAAATAGTTAGAACTTGTAAGTATAATATTACAAGGGGTGGCCATACTATAAAATAATGGCTGAAAAAATAGAAACTAACTATCTGGTTGCAAAGATCTCGAAAAAATATGCGATTTTAAAAAAAACAACACTTAAAACTGATTCTGGATGATAAAGTTATGCTTGATCAAAGAAAAAGTTGAAGATGTCCGCAATAGTGACGTGGCAGATATTAACTTGACCAACTAAAAAAAGAAGCCCCCTCTTCCCAAGATCAAACTTTGACAATCACTTTTACAATAAAGTTGCTTTGAAGTGAATCACTTTTGTAGAATAAGTGATGTTCACTTTTACAATAATGTGACTTTTAAATAGTGCGGCAATAATTTAAAAGACTTAAGTGACTCACTTTTATTTTATTTTATTAATGTGAGATGCACTTTTACAATAAAGTAACTTGAAAATAGAAATTGCATGCACTAAAAAGTAGCTTGATAAGACTTGAACTCAAGACTTACCAAGGTGTAAAGCAACTTTGGACCAAGTGAGCTAAGTTTAAAAAGTACGTAAAAGTATGGAAATAGGAAGGGTTTTTTTTTTTTTTTTTACTCTTCTCTCTCGTTTTCTGTGCTTGCTTTCTTTTCCTGCAAATCACAAAAAAAATGAAAAACAAAAAACAAAAAAACTTTTTCCACACAATGGGATTAGATCTTGGTTAGCTTACTCGAAAAGTCTACGTTTTCAAATTTTCTCGCTGTTTCTGATTTTCCATGATCGCACAAGGTGCACGACAAAGAGTATATATAGCCGAGAAGATAAGAAAAAAAAACTTTCCCATACTGTTTTTGATTCGCTGTGATCTCAAAAGGTGCATGGAAAAGAGCATATGCAGTCAGGGAAGGCAACAATACAAGACTAAAACAGAAAAGATCTGATAACAAACTGATAAAATATGAGAGATTTAAAAAAGTTAAATCTGTCACTGTAACATTATACCTTCAGATTTGCCGATATGGGTGTTTCTAGAGCAAACGGAGACGGTTTTCAGTGAAACGAAAATTATTTCTCAATGGAAACAATGCTTCGGATGCAATGGAATAGCTCCCATAGGCCACAAATGCATAGAAAATCTAGAACCAGAAACCATTTCAAAGTTTTGGCAACACCAGTTCCAGATCTAGATCAAAACCGAAAGCGGCTCTTCATAAAAGCTCTGATACCATGTTCGGGTACACAGGGTACTCCCAAAAGACTGAACACCTAGAGAAACTGCTTCACATAAATAGATCACAGATCAACACACCGATGTTTGTCACGTGGTTAAAACCCTCGAGAGGAAAACAGTCCAGGGCCCCAACCAAATAGCTACTTGGAGCAATTTATTATGCAAAAGAAAGAAAGTTACATGAACTTCTCATAATCGATCAACTAGCCAAGGACCCTCTATGCTCTTTAAATAGATATCATAGACAAATCGGGTGTTAAGCCACAGATCAATGGTAGGTATGATCTAAGAGAAGTTGAACCGTCAGATTACTCTATGTCTAGAACATATCGTAACCT
>LPNX010507187.1:28516-39841 GCA_001517045.1 Pseudotsuga menziesii | reverse complement strand
GCATACTAATGCATACTAAAGAAACACACTTTTACCTAACAGATATATTACACAAGTTGATCTTAACTAACTCCTAAGTGTCTAAATATCCTAACATTTTAGACTTGATGTGATTTCCTGGGCTCCATCGTCTCTCCTTTTGCCTCCCTCTTCTCTCCATGGTCAATGCATTACCTAATGTCTCACTTGTTATTTTTCTTTGCATTTCCTCAGTAAGAATAACACCAACAACATCATCAAAATTAAGAGTGTTTGAACTAGGGACATAGTTACTACAACCATTACCAAGCTATTCCAGCTTTTTGGCAATGGGCACAATATTAGAAGAGCCCTAAACTCATCATCAAAGTTCACATTTACAGAAATTAACTGACTCGTAAGTGTATTAAACTCATTTAAATGGTCAGTAACAGATCCACCTTCTGACATCTTCATATTAAATAAATGCTTCATTAAAAATACCTTGTTGGAAGACGAGGTTTTTTCGTAGAGTTTCGTCAATGCGCTCATCACAACCTCTATTGTTTCTTATTTCGAAATGTTGAAATCCATCGATGAAGCTAGGCACAACCATATTGTTCCCAGTTCCTTTCTGTCAAGAACCTCCCATTCATCATCCTCCATAGTCGTCGGTTGTTTTTCTTTTCCTCCCAACGGTAGGTAAAGATCCTTCTGGTACAGATAGTCCTCCATTTGCATCTTCCATAACTGATAGTTTTGGATGTTAAATTTCTCAACCCTAAACTTTCCCTCTTCTTCCATTGCTCCCACTCGAATCGGGAGCCCTTATTTCCTGTGAGTTTACCATCCAAAGAGACATTTTGGATCTGATACCAATTGTTAGAAACAAGATCGTAGAAATAATAGATATACAGTTAAATCATTAAAAAAGATGCAAAAAACACATTTAACACATTACAGAGAGACACATATATAATGTGGTTCACCCAAGAGATGGGATATGTCCACATAGAAATTGTCAGTCCTTTTATTAGCATCCATAAAGATGAAGGGATACAACCTGCAACAACTCTGTTGCAATTCCTCTTCACACTCTCACAGTCTCTCTCACACAATCATAGAGATTGTTTACAATACAATACAATACCATACCATACACAGCCATATTACAGTGCTTTTATTTTATAGCATGGAAAAATACTATGGTTAACCCAATACCATGGGTCCGCAATACCATTTCTTGGGGCGCTTCCCCCGAACCCCAAAGTTGGGGAATGAGTGTATAGCAAACCTGGGGTACAAATACAACTGAATAACATCTATGAATTTGTAAGATCAGGCTCCACAACCAACAACTATGTGTATCTTTTATGTTTTATGTTTTTTATGATTTTTATGTATGATATTGAGACTAATTTTCCTTACTATGCAGATGTCGAGGGATCCAGGCCAGCGGGATCCTCTCCTATTGCAAGGTGAGGGAAACCTAGACTTGTGCATCAAGAGGCTACTGAGGAGTTGTAAGAGGTTGAGGATATCCTCTAGAGACTCACCATGGACATTCTAGATATATCCATGGATGACTTGCTGGGGAGATATCAACGACACATAACTGGTGTGTCTGTACACTTTGGACGACTGTTTCGCAGGGTGGAAAGGGCTATTATTTGCTACCATGAGCAGCATTAGTGTGTAGTAGAGATACTTACTGAAATATATGAGCTTCAGTATTTTTGTTATCTTTTATATTGAAAGCTACTATGCTTAAGAATTGGTATCAAAACCACTTTTTTGTACAAACTTTTATGCATAGTATAAAAAAACATTTGTGACTTAAAAGAAATGTTTGAAATGGAATGTATTTACATAAATATAATCTCTTATACTACTTAATTTACAAATTTGCATGTTATTTTAGATATCAAAATGTCAATAATGTGCAATATGCCAATCTAAAATGTAATTTGCAAGTGAATTAGCAATTGAAAAAACATCTTGGAACATGTTTATAGGTTACAAACTCGAATGACCGTTCAAAGAGACTTAATCTACGGAAGAGATGAAGGCATACTGGGTTGCAGATAGAATAAATGTAATTTAACTGAGAAACCATTAACTAAGAGTCTAGGTATACAATCATATGATTGACACCATGGGAGGAAGATTCAGTCAATAATCCTATCACTGTGTGATATTCAACAATGTTATTAGTAGTTGGACCTAAGAAAACTCCACATGAACTGACTAGGTCATGGGATTGAGAATAAGGTACCCAAGTTGTTGAAGAAATATTCAGGGTATGATGGCTGGTGCCATCCACAAATCCATAGAAATAAGTCATCTATAGAGTGAAAACATGACAAGGGATAAGCAACCAAGGATAGGGCAAGATTAAAACCACACCAAAACAAGCAATCACACCACACCTAACTTTAACTATAACTAAATGTACAAGGTACAAATGAGAAATTTCTTAAGCATAGTACCTCTTAAGGTAAATCCCATTATGGGGCTTCCCAAAAGGTATACCATCATAATCGAATAACCTGTAGGCCCCTTTCTCCAAGACTCGACTTATGATATAGGGACCATACCACATTGACTTGAATTTACCTTTTCCCAACTTATCATGTCTTTGATCATAGGTCAAAACAATATATCCTTCATTGAACACTCGAGGTTTAACCAACTTATCATATTGGGCCTTGACATGCTTATTATGTGACTCATTAGTAAGATCAGCATCCTGACGTGTTTCATCAAGGTTAGTGAGATAAACAAAATGTTCATCCTCAGTCATGTTGTTCAGTAAAATTTTGACAGCTACCTTCAAATATGGAATCTCACATTCAATAGGTAAAATATCCTCTAGTCCATAAACTAGTTGGAAAGGTGTGAATCCAGTTGTTGTTTTTACAGTGGTCCTATATGCCCATACTGCTGAAAACAGTGTCAAATGCCAGTTTTCCTTATTATCGCCTATCGTCCTACGAATCATAGTTTTCAAAACTTTGTTAATTGCTTCAAACTGGCAATTAGCATGTGGATAGTAAGGAGTTGAGTTTTCATGTTGAAATCCCAACTTGGCAATTAACTCAGTCATCATTTGATTACGAAAATGAGACCCATGATCAGTGACTATGGCTTGAGTAAACCCAAACCTAGTAATAATGTGATTAAATAAAAAGAGAGCAGGAGTCTTACCATCCTTGGCATATGTAGGACTCTACAATGATGTAACCATGCCCCTTGGATGGGATAGGAATACAAAGCATAAAAAAAATCTACCATTTAGAAAAAGGGCTAATGACAATGACGAGTGTAAAGGAGTTGGGTGGGTGTGCTTTTTAGGGCAATTAATTTGATAGGGTGGGCATTTCTTAAGATCCTCATGACAATCTTTTAATATTGAGGGCCATAAATAGCCAACATGAAGGATGTTTTGGGTTGTATCCATCCAAGAAAGGTTACCACCACATGTTCTGGAGTGGCAATCATTTAAGACAAGTTCAACCTCTTCACGAGTCAAGCATCGTCATAGGATGGAATCGATACAAGTGTCATTGATAATAAGATAATACTTTATGTGATGCTGAATACAATGATGATTGTCTCGAGATAAGTTGAGATGAAAGTGTTGAGTCTAGAGATACAAAATGAGGTATCCATACTAAGGATTAGTCATGCTAATAAGAAACAAAGACTCATCTGGAAGTGATTCAATGGGATCAGTATCAATAGTAGCATGGGAAAGGTCACACATCAGTTATACAAAGGCCCAAGAATTTTTAGAAGTCGATTTCATGAATTCAAGTTAAAATTCTTGTAGGATAACTATCCAACGAGAATACCTTCCCCATGATACTTGACGGGTCAGAATATAGTACATGGGATTGAAGTCTGGAAGAACAATAGTGGTACGAATCATAATGTAATGACGAAAAATGTTGGTCATATGTGTTTTAGAATCTAATAGATACTTGCTCAGATAATAGATCATATATTGCTTCCCATTTTGATCTTCTTGCACTAATACCATACCGATGGTAGTAGTGGAAGCCACAAGCTATAATATATAATATTTAGAATATTTAGAAGGATGCAATATAGGTGAATGCGTAATTTCATGTTTCAGGTTATCGAAATATTTTTGAGCTAGATCATTCCAAATGAATGGAGTGCTCTTTTTCAACAGTCACATATATCCATGTGTTTTCTCTACAAAATTGCATACAAGACGACACAAATTTTTTTCCTCCCCTTGTAAAATTTGAAGTTTAGTTATGTTGGTGGGTGGGGGTAAGGCCATAATGAACTCAATTTTTAAAGGGTCAATATGAATCCCATCCTTAGAAACAATATCTCCAAGAAAACATCCAGTCTGCACACAAAAAACACATTTATGCGTATTAAGGAGAATGTTATAATGGCGACATCGAAGAAAAATTGCTCTAAGATGTTCGGAATGATATTCTCGTTGTTGTGAGTGAGCGGCTAAGTCATCCAAATAAGGTTCCACTATATGCTTAATATCGTGAAAATAATGGGACATGTCTCATTGAAATGTGGCACCAATGTTCTTTAAGCTAAAAGGAATTTTTCAATATGCAAATATTCCCCATGGGATAATGAAAGTCATCTTATGTTGATTGACGGGTAAGATCTCAATTTGATTATAGCTAGAAAATTCATTTGCAAAAGAAAAAATAAAGATTCTAGCATAATTGTCGATAGTATGATCAATATAGGGGGTAGGATAGTTTTCTTTTGGACAATCCTTGTTTAGATTCCTAAAATCAATGCAAACCCTAATAGTTCCATGATTTTTCATGACATGAACAATAATAGACACCCATTCAGTCAACAGCACAGGGTAAATAAAACTAGCCTTTAAAAGTTTTTCAACTTCGTCTTTCATAGCTGTGATTTTTCGAGGGTGGACCTGACAAATTTTCTTCTTGACAGATTTCATGGATAGATAAGTATTGATCTCATGAATGACAATCGATGGATCAATACCAGACATTTCTTCATATCTCCAAGAAAAAACATCTTGAAACTCTTTAAAAAGAGCCATATAAATCTTGATTTCATATGTTGAATAGATTTTGCCTATATGAACATGTCCAATAATTCTAGATTTGATCGATATGTCTATAGGGATAGTCTCAGTGACATTACATAGGTTTTCTTCAGAATCAGTACATTGTATGAACACATGTGACTAAGGATTTTTGACAATACAAAAAGAATGAACCATGAAAAATTAGACTCCACCAAATTGGAATTGGGAAGGAAAGATTATCTATGATGATGTTCTTCCCATTGAGATTCACCCAAAATCATAACCTCCACAATATACCCATCCAAAGGAAAACTATGCAAGAGATAATCGAGAGTAGGGGGAGGAGAATTTGACCAATAAGGAAAAAAATATGATTATGATGCTACAAAATGCTGGTCATCTATATAGGAATCAGAATTGGATTGGATGGAATCATAAAGTGCTTCAGAAGGACTCAGAGAAGATACATCAGTGATTTCTTTACCTTTGAACATGTCTTTGGTAGTAGAGTATATCATATTCACTGAGGCAAATTGCGAGGTAGGGGGAATTACTAGAAGGAAAGAATCCCATAAGGGAAGAGTCTTTGAGAAGCTTGACCCCTACATTCTGGTATTGAGGAGTTGACTGTGCCAGTAAAGGAACATTATTTTTTGTGGTGGAAGTAATATCCAGGGAGAAAAACTCGAGTTGGTCAATAGTTACAATCTTTCCTTGGTGGGGAAACTGGAGTAGGTGAAATAATGATGAAGCAACGAAATTAATGGCATGAACCAATTCATTCCCCAAAAAATGTTGTAATCTAAAGGCGCCTTGACCACCTCTTCCTGAATAGATATTGTTTTCCCCCTAACTTGATAGACATAGATGGTAACAAACCAAAATCTTGAAAAGCTCATCCATCGAAATCTTTTAGCGTGGTTGGAGAGAAATTAATTTTAGGAGAACCAATGGATCTCCAACAAGACATGGATATCATCAAGGTGGAGGTTCTTCATCTAATACTATAATATGGACCTTCCTACCAATTAATTTGGTTGTAATCTGGAAAGCAAGTTGGTGAGACAACATCAGTTTCAAGTGTAACAAATTAAAGGCAATAGTATTATAATTATAAGGATATAAATCCCTAAGAGCTGAAAACAAGTTCTTATGTTTAGTAGGACAAGTTTGGAGTACTACCAATGTGTACATAGTGCATGGTTCCTGAGCCATATATTCGACAATATTATAATACCGCGCAGCTCGAGTGCTAGGATTAAACATTGATTTATGTATTGTAATCTTTGGAGGACATAAGATCGTGTTAGGAACTAGTTTTTCAATAGTGACAGGACTAGTAGAAAGAAAAGAAGAAGAAGAATGAGTGTTTTTAGGGAAAGTGTTCCTATGGCTAGGATCGAGGCCACCAACGTACTATGGGTATAAAGACTGGTATATAACACTTTGCAAGCATGAATTAAACAAGGTTCAAGGGTTAGAAGGGTTCATACCTTACAGATTGAAGGCTGATCCAATATTTCCCTAGCCCTTCTATTGCTCTCCAATCTAAGAGACCTGCAAAGCAAACTTCACACCTTCATCAAACCAATTTGACCACATGTAAGGAGATGATATTCAATATAATATTAAACCCTAATCTGATAAACATCAACATCTAATCATAAAAAGAGATACAATACATATCATACACTGATTTGGAAAGGGAAGAGCATCAAATCTTTATTTTCAATGGAAGAAGTACAAGATATACCTTCTCCTCATGCAAGGAACCTCGTGAAACCTTTGATTTGGATCTCCTGCTTCTCTTCTCTAAGAATCTCAGCATCCAAGCTCTATAATCAAGGGATATGACATCTAGGGAAAAGGTAGGGGGTTGAGAGTCCCAATTTCACCAGCATAACAATGCGAAAGGCTAAGTATCCTTTCATGGACCCTTCTCCATCTGTTATAAACTATTCTGAAGAGTTAGGGTTGAAAAGGGATCAGTTATAACTGAAAGAGAAATTCCAAAGCCACCCAAACTTCAAGAGTTTTCCATGTTTTGATATTTTTTTCACTTCGGGGTATATACGTGCATTTAATTCAACAAATTTGCGAGGGAAACTCGAGTTTCCTTAGGAAAACTCAGGAATGGGTCAAAAAGGCCATTTTTTAGGGTATCTCCAAGAATTTTTAGGGATTTATTTCTTCTGGGAAGTTGTTCCTTGGTCCAATACCATTCCAATGGTATAGAAAATAGGTTAAATAGTGTTACAAACTCTAGATATGGCCCTTCCATCCACAAATTTCCTTTGAGTGACTAAAAATAGCTTTCATGAAGTGCTGTCATGCGACGAAAAAATGCAAAATCCGTCACAGATGGAGAAGTGCAATTTTGGGCTATAACATATGCCCTCTACTGTATGAGGTTAGAGGGGAAGAAGATAGCTGAAATACATTATAAAAAAGGAAATGAATGAGTCATGGATTCAGAGAAACTGGAGAATCCAAGATCGTAGGATCGAACGAAGGTTTTTGAAAGAGAGATAAATGTCAAACAAAACTGATCTCTGGGACATACATGTCCATATCCAAATCATATCCATAAAGATACAGGTGGATACAACATGTGTATAGCTGATGTAACTATCATGGTCGCACAATATGAAAAAAGGTGCCATATAAAATCTAAAGGAGTCATGGCAAAAAATGAACAACGTGGATCCACGATCAATAATTGAACATAGCCACAAGAATACAAGGTGGATCTATGCCTCAGAAAATGCCATATGAAGTGTGACAATTTCTTGCACAACTCAAGAAATAACTAAAGATGATGATGCTACTACTGAACCAAGTTCTTCAATCCAAACCTCCCAAAGGTATGAATCCTAACCATGCGACAAAGGATTTGAGGTCTAACATGGAGGAAAGCGTTTGATTATTGATCATTAATGAGAGCCGTTAACAAACGCGAGGAAAATCACCATTAATTAAAATAGTCCCCCAGGTACCTATTACATTCTAACAAGTGTGAATAAATGGTCTTGAAGTCGAACACCTGAAGAATCAATTGACTAGGGAACATTAAGGTATTCCCATTAACCAATGGCAAGGGAAATTGCCAATGATTACTCCAATACCCAAGGTACTGTCATAAAATCTAAATCCCATTTCCAAAGCAAGATGTGTTGAACTCAATAGGAAGATATCTATTGGAAGGAAGAATTAAAGCATCCTCCATCATCCAACATGAGGTAATTAAAAAAATGATTGTATTTGGGACTGGGACAAGGTTTTGCAACAGGGACCATTGAATAGTAAATGTAATGAACCAATACCAAGGAGTGGCTGACACAAACAGTCAAGGAAACTGTAGAATGGTTGACAAAGGTTTATCCTTGAACAGTGAGCATGACACAAACGTGACTCTGGCAGATTTAGACACAAAAGGATGAACGATACAAATATTCAATGTATAATACATTTATAGATTCTTCGTATAATTGGAAAACTTACCAACTGGAGGAGTAAAAAACGTTGAGATCATGCTTAATAATTAGGCCAAAAACTAGAACCCAACTATTGATAGACTCAAAACTAGTGCTTTGTTCAAGGAAACAAGACTTGTTTCCATGGTATAAGAAACATTTGAATGAACTTCCCTTTCCTTCTTTATTGTAAAGGATTAACAAGTCCAAGAAAGAAAACTCGAGACCTTCTTTTTGATGGAAAGGTTGAAGAAGAGAGAGAAGAATGCTTGATAAAGTACTAATACATGGATTTTACGAGCTCGAATTAGTGGATTCTCGGTGGAGTTTTCACAATTTTGAGAGTTTGAAAATGCCAAAGAATACTCTAGGGGAGAAATTTTTCATAAGGTTAGTCTCCAAAGTCCAAAAAAAGTATAGAACAACCAAGAGGAGAAATATCTTATCTTAGGAGAACTAAGGTATTCCTTTTTCTTATTTAGTTGGAAAGGTAGGAAAAAGGGTTAAAATATCACCATACTAACACTCTTTCAAAAGCAAGCATGTTGGCATCTTTCTCCTTCTTGTCTCGACCCATGGTTCAATCAACACATAATACCAACAAGACACCATAAGACATCGGCCCAATAGAGCAATCTCAGTCGGCAACACCTACAAGGCAGGTGCAGTCTCACCCAAGATATCTAATGGGTAACTGTAAGAACCATGTTTCCACAGTTACCCAGGGATTATAGTCCCTTGGAACACAGCCAAGGTGCTTGAAAAAGGAAACAGGACGATGGAGTCTGTTACTGCCTGAATGGGAACAACTGTATGACAATGCACACGCAACATGACCCTATCCTTAATCTCAACAACTGGTGCAACTTGTGCGATGCAACTGATTCCTTGCATTGACAGACATTGTGCTACTTATGCTTTAACTAAGGGAATTAAAGATTAACTTATACACAACATTCTAGGAATGATTTGAAACAATCATTCATTCACTAATTAATAAGATGGTGCCATACATTCAACAGTAACTCATCAATATACAATAAGCAAATACTTGACAATCACATAAGCATTCAACATCAATAAATCATTCAACATAGGAAATAACATGGAAACCCATTTGGGAAAAACCACCAAGGTGCTCTTCATCTAGCATGAGAAATGGATATAGCACCTTGCAGTCTGCAACCTGCAGATTGTTCTTATGATATGTCTTTTCTGACTAAATATTCTTTCTCGTATGCTCTCTGGTTTATTCTTCTATCTACTCCTACGGATATGCACACATCCTAGATCGACTCTTCTACCTAGCGGTCTGCGCACACAGCTGCAAGATCCATGACTCAACAACCTTCTTCCTCTACTCAACTCCTCTCCGAGTTGTTTCTTCTACTAACCCTACCTTCTTCTACAAAACTGAGTGACTTGGTGAATGAACCACCAATCAACTCCAGAACACCAAAAATGACCAACCCTTATACATAGCATGTTCCCTATTTATAAATTCTACAAGACCATGTAGGGTCGACTACATACTGCTCATCTATTACAGGTCATAATCAGCTGTTTAAAAATGGTTACAAGCTGTCATGGAATGACACAAGGTACTATCAACCTAAATTACATATATTCCATCATACATGCGTTGTCTATTGGATTACACCAACTTTAGCAGCCACGATCTTCCTGACTTGTTGCTTTCTGGCCATTACCCACCTGCATGCCTACAAGCTCGCCTTTCCTCCGTCGTGCGCATGTCCTATCCTTCTGTGCTGGTCACTTTGTTTCCTTTGCAACCTACTCTCCTCCTTGTCACGGGTGCAATTTTCCTTCCTTGCTTGTGTGCCAACTTCTTCTTTATGCACCTTTCCTGGCCCAACAGGCCCCCAACACTCACATGTGGATCATCTCGAGCCACTAAGAAAAAAGGGAAGTCTCCTCAAAATTTCCTGCAACAAAAATTCATGTTTCTCCCCCCAAAACTTATGTCTCTGGCGCCGACTGCACCATAGGAAAAAACTTGTCCTGAAATTCCTTCACCATTTGTTGCACTCTAGAAACTTCTTATGTTACTTCTTCAACCTGTGTAGCCAACTGTTCCAATCGGTCATAACTGATATGTTTCGATGGACCTTCCTCTACTGACTACGTAATGGTTCCAAGTTTCTACTACAATGGCTGAATTAGACCTGCGATCTGCGTTGCTTCCAATTGGTGTGCCTCAACTTCTGCTTCCCTAGTCCGACTTTGTCATGAAGAGCCTGGAATTCCTGCTGCAGTCATTTGATCTTAGTCATCTTCGTCACTTTCTCTTGAAATGATAACTTCTTCATCTCCGCCTTTTCCACAACGATTTTCTCGTTAGATTTGCTCATGTTTTCTCTTATGTTGTCCACAATCGCATATTCTAGAAGCGCTTCCCATATCATGGAGATGGCTTCTACTGCCTTAGAGCATAATGTTTATCCTTCAATTATCTTCCCAGTAGCCTCAAACATTGCTCTTCTTCGCTCCTCGAGCACCTCAGGAGGTGTGCTTGGCACCTGTCTTGCTTGAAGCTCTTCAATCTATTTCTTTAGTTCTTGTGCAATATGTACCAGCCTGTTACGGAGAGAAATTCCCATGGCTTGGGGTACCACAATAGACAGCTTAACTCCAGAAATAAATCCTTTCCAATATGCAATAGAAATTAAATGTCTAACACTAAAGGATCATACCTCGTACCTTATTCTAGACGGTTGAAGTAGATCCCCGTTGAGATTTCCAATCTTCAGCTTGAATTGATCTGTTACTTCCTCAACAACAAGTAAACAATACAAGCATTATAGT
>LPNX010507187.1:0-28493 GCA_001517045.1 Pseudotsuga menziesii | reverse complement strand
TGTTAGATCTATTCTAGCATATATAATCAATAATGTACAAGCATTTGACATAATCCCATGGATAAAATATTCATTCAAACACACATTATTGGACAGGAACAGATATTTCTATTAATATAAATCAGAGATTACAAGATACAACCTCTGACGGCACGTCTGCGAACCGGAGAAATTGAATCCCCCACTTGGGCCTCCACTACTTCAATCCTCCATCTCTCGATAGCAAGCTCATAAGTAAAAGGCAAGCTTGGGAAGAACACACTAGTGCTCCAAGGGACAAAGGGATGCAGACTCAAGCATAAGTTCCGTCAACAATGGACTATAGTTTCTTTGCTCTCAATTCTCTCTTATGCCTTCAATGTACCAAGGGGTTCCTTATATAGCTTTTAAAAGGGGTAATGAAAGGTGGAATCCGAGCGATCTCAAGGCATAGGGAAGGCCAGGAGTCAAATGAGTTGGATCCACATCAAGGAAAAATCCAAAAGGATTTGGATTATGCACACATCTCTATGTACACGGTTTTAGTGGTCAAACCCGTGTATATACACGCTTATAGGTTTAAAAGTCGCGTATATAATTTTTCATATATTTTTAGGGATGATCAAGGAAACATCAAAGGACAAAAAGTGGTCCATAGGGTCTAAGGAGTCTGCAGTGGGATAGGGGAATGCCATACAAAGTGTGATTCACCTAGAGTGGTGAAATCCACTATAACAGATGCCCCCTAATGTGTGAGGTCAGAGGGGTCATACGATGGCCGAAATACATTATAAGTCCATCCCAGAAGTGGAGTGATGAAGGATCCCAAATGGAAGACCAACCACCCAATCAACATAGTACAATAATACAACTCTGTATACAACTGCAAATACATATAGTAGTACATATAGCAGTCCTGGATACATAAGAGTACAATGGCCATGAATAGGCATGAAACATGATATCACATATGTGGCCATCACCACATACAATATACATAGATAAAAATCTCCATGACGAAGATATACAAAGGACCATGATCTCCAAAATGGCTGAAGATATATAATAGATCAAGATCTCCATGGTGGCTAGAAATATCTGACATATACTAGAATCAAGTCACGAGAGTTGAAATCTCATGAACACTAGCACGATCAAGGAGGTAGCATATAATAGATGCCACAAATCTGGAAAGTCTTCTACACAAACCGCTACGAGTACATGTCCTACTATGCGAATAGAGGTGTTGAGGTCAAACATAGTAGTCCATCATTTGATTACCGGTCATTAATGTATACCATTAACAGATGCGAGATTACCCACCGATAATGAAAATGGGAATCAAGGTACTAGAGTGCAAACTAACAAGTGTGAATAAATGTGTTGAGGTTGAACACTTGAAAGAGTCCATCGATCAAGGGACATTGATGTATTCCCAAGAAACTGTCGATGGCGAGAGAACCTGCCACTGATGATTGCAAGTCTCAAGGCACACAAAATGACTCTAGACTCCAATCCCAGAATAAATGATCTGAATTCGATGGGATGAAATCTGCTGGAAGGAGGGCATTAAGGCATCCCCCATCATTCAACACGAGGTACTCAGCAAAGCTGTATAATGTGGAAGGAATCGATCATAAAGTGCACGAACCAGTAACTGTACCGAGAATGGCCGACATGCAAAGTCAAGATAACTGAGGAATGGCTGACTCAGGTTTCAACTTCCTTCGAACAAGAGCATAATGGAGTATGGTGACTGAATGAAGGCAGCATAGACTCGATATACAAACTAGGACATCTCTGTGACACAGGAGGCATCAACAGAGGCACCATAGGGACTAGAAGCTTAACCAGTCAGTGGAGATAAACTCAGATAAATGAGTACAGCTCCTAAAATCAAACTATAACCCAACCAATGGATGTGATATACAATGCTTTGTTTGAAGGCGACATGACTCGACAGCTGCCAAAGATAACATCTTTCCTTGTCCGGATTTTTGGTTTTTTGATTTTTTTTGGACTTTTTCAGTTATTTGAAAAACTTGAAAAAAGAATAAACTAGCTTTATAGTTACAAAATAGGAGGAGACAAGTGTCACAAGGGAAAACAAACTAGTTCCAAGTAGTGGAACATACCTATCCTCAATGCAAGGATACATGTGTACGATATCAACACTCGGGGGAAAATCCCCTCCCGGTAAAAAGGGAATCAAGCTACGAAGGATATAAAAAATGGCTCTGCATGGCTAGATATGAGACAAGCTCAGGCTATATGGCTGAAACACAATGTCAGGGGAGCCGGCATAAAGCTCAATAAGGCAGGAAAAGCTCATGATAATGCATTCACAACTTGACATGAGGGAGTCCTGAGGGAAATAGGCCAGCATAAGATCAAGAGGAGTATGAGGCTCTTGTGAAATGTCATGGCAGTATTAAACAACGAACTCCCAGACCTAAGAGAGGACTCACAGCATGGGTACCAAATGCAAAGGGGAGTTAACTAGGACACCCATGTATAGGAAAGCTCTACCATTCACATAGTACCACTTCTAACAACAGCATGAAGGTTCTGTGATACCATGGAATGGGTTCGTACCTAAGGTTAAGATGAAACTGTCATAAGGCAATGCATAAGTGCAAGCGGATGTGAAATCCTAACCTATATGCCAGTTCAGACATAATACATGTGATAGGCATGAATGGGTCTAAACCTCGGAGAGAGTGTACAAAAAGTGGACCCTACATGACAACCATATTAGTCCAAAACAACCCAAATTAGTCAATAAAGAATCAAACTATAGGATATAGGGAGGAATGATCATGACAACAGCACCCAAAGGAAACAATGCGGTGAACAATGAGACATAAAAAGGAAACTAAGGTGTAGACCCAACGTTCACGCATACACCACCACCCCAGTGAGGGTGACCACTGGTGTAAAGACCGAGCGAAGGGAAAAAATCCTCCACAAATGGAGTAGAGGATGGAAGATGACCATTCCCAAATCTATGAGCACGGTAAGGGGCTGTGATTCCCCCAAGTCTGACACTAGGGTCCGTACTAGGACCAAAACGGGTGATAGGATACTAGGAATGCCGAAAATAAAAGGACCTAAACTCAAGAGAGCATAAATATACTCAAGTAACCACGATCCCAAAGGCCAACTAGCGCACAAAGAGCACACTCCTAAGAAAATCTATAGCCAAAATACAAGCAAACCAAGGGGAGTATATGTGAGCTCCCGAATGCAGCAGGTATGTCTCACCTAGGAGAGGCTTGAAACTCCCATACACTACAAGCAGAGGTGCGTAACCAATTATAGTGGCCCTCAGCTTCAATGCATATAGCGACTGTGCTGTCCGACCTCTACCTGGCCGGGACACCTACAGAATAACCCCTGCAGAGTACCCCCTCGATAACCTAGGTAAGGCAACTAAGGTCACCTCAATATAATCAATGCTCAGGTAGACAGTCGTAGGCGGGATTGACCATATGGGCAGGGTAGAAAATCCCAAAACTCTTGAAAGAGCCCCCAGATACGAATACAATCCTAGAAATATCTCCGATGCTACTCAGTTATGACTAGGGATCATCCCAATCAATAACCGCTCACACTGCCTCGTGCTTAACTCCCTTTTGAGAGGAGGATCCTGAGAAACACTGGTTATACCAAGGATTTCACACACTCACCTAGACAGACACATACATGTTGTTGTTTAGTGATCTTGGAGAATTGACTTACAATGAACTATTCCAAGATCCTAAAACCTAAGCTTGTTGGTGCACCCTAGAAAAGAAAAGAGTGCAGTTCATTTTAATTTAGCGTTGATTTTAATTGGTTGTAATTACTCAAAGGGAAATGGCCGTGCAACTAGTGAAGTTATGACTCAGCAGTGAAGTAAATATGCACACCATAACAAACAATGCTAAGTGCAATCTTTGTCAAATGAAAAATAGGGTATGCCACTACATGAGATGCATAAATATATATTCCTTTCCGAATGTCAATGCAATCCTTCCTGTATGAAATCCTAAAAACAACTCTCATCCAAGCAATCCAATGCAAGTAGCTCCTCAAATCCATATCTAAGATGCAACTAAGAGTGCTACTACTTTGTATTTTTCAATATAAAAGAATGAAAAATGCAATAAAAGTCATCTAAAACTCTCGGTCTCTACAGCAAGTATAAAAGACAAGCCCAACAAGACACCAAGACAAAAAGAGTAATGCACTAATGGAAAAACAAAAAGGATAAATGACTAAAACTAATTTCAAAGAAAAATCAATGAAAATGCGGTCTCTGGTCACAAAAGAAGCATCCAACAGACAACAACAAACCCAAGAAAGACCCAACCACACTCACAACCCACCTAGCAACTTCCCACAACATCAAACTCACCAAAATAGAGGATGTACGCGATTGTTTAAAGAACAACTGCTTATATACGCAACTTTTGGCCAAAAACCTGAGTGTATATGCGGATTTTGGCCAAAAACCTATGTGTATACGCGAATTTTGACCAAAAATCCGTGTATGTACGTGAATTTTGGCCAAAAACCTGTGTATATAGAGAAGGCAGTGGTAAAAAGAAGGCCAAGGGTCAAACCAATAAAGGGGAGTGTCAATGGATGAACATACTATAACATGCAACACAGAAATAGGGAGAAACAGAGAGCAAGACAAGAATATCAAGCCCATTATGCCCCCAACCCCAAAGAAAAACAAGGAACATCCCCAGCAGAGTCACTAATTCTGTTACAGAGAGAAATTCGTATGGCTTGGGGTACCACAACAGACAGCTTGACTCCAGAAATCAATCCTTTCCAATATGCAATAGAAATTAAATGTCTAACACTAAAGGATCAGACCTTGTACCTTATTTTGAATGGTTGAAGTAGATCCCTGTTGAGCTTTCCAATCTTCAGCTTGAATTGATCTGTTACTTCCTCAACAACAAGTAAACAATACAAGCATTCTAGATATCATGGTGTTAGATCTATTCTAGCATATATAATCAATAATGTACAAGCATTTGACATAATCCCATGGATAAAATATTCATTCAAACACACATTATTGGATAGGAAAAGATATTTCTATTAATATAAATCAGAGATTACAAGATACAACATTTGACGGCACGTCTGCGAACCGGAGAAATTGAATCCCCCACTTGGGCCTCCACCACTTCAATCCTCCATCTCTCGATAGCAAGCTCACAAGAAAAAGGCAAGCTTGGGAAGAACACACTAGTGCTCCAAGGGACAAAGGGATGTAGACTCAAGCATAAGTTCCGTCAACAATGGACTATAGTTTCTTTGCTCTCAATTCTCTCTTATGCCTTCAATGTACCAAGGGGTTCCTTATATAGCTTTTCAAAGGGGTAATGAAAGGTCGAATCTGAGCGATCTTAAGGCATAGGGAAGGCCAAGAGTCAAATGAGTTGGAACCATGTCAAGGAAAACTCCAAAAGGATTTGGATTATGCACACATCCCGATGTACACAGTTTTAGTGGTCAAACCTGTGTATATACGCACTTATAGGTTTAAAAGTCGCGTATATCATTTTTCATATATTTTTAGAGATGATCAAGGAAACATCAAAGGACAAAAAGTGGTCCATAGGGTCTAAGGAGTCTACAGCAGGATAGGGGAAGGCCATACAAAGTGTGATTCACCTAGAGTGGTGAAATCCGCTATAACATAGCCAAACAACCTTAGCTGCTGAATCCTCATCTTCATGGCCCACTTCTGATGGGAACTCTATGATTGCACTTTTAATAGTTTCATTTAATGTGATGCGGCTTTGCTCGTGTGCCACAATTTCTTGTACTTTCTCTCGAAGGAGGGCGATGCGCCCCTAAACTTCTTGTTCTTTTTCCTTAAGGAGGGCCTTGCATGCCTTTGCTTTCCTTTTTTGTTTTGTTTCTTGATAGGCAACATCATTTTCCCTTAGCCATATTTCCATCGTGGCTGCTTGTTGTATCTCATAGACTTCTCCCAATGAAAGCTTGGAGAAATCTATCTGAAGTGTGGTAAATTCCTTAACCACATTATCAAATACACCTGTCGTCATTCTTTTTTCCAATGTGGTCCCATGGTTCTGTACTTTGATCGGTGACACTAGTTTTGTTGTTACTAGTGGAATGCTGGGATCAACACCATATGTCTCAGCCTTAATAGTGGCTTTGACATCATTAATGACCTCAATGAACTTATTGATGTGCAATGCAACTTGCCCAGCCAAATTTACCTACTGCATGTTCAGCGCCTCGAGTCTTTTCTTGGAAACCGCAGCTACAGCACCTGCGAGCTCTTGAACATCGTCCTTAGTCAACGTGTTCATATTAGTTGTTCTGTCATATTTTCTTTTCTTGTGGAGTGGTTCATGCTATTGTTGTTGTTCTCTCCTACGATTGCAGGCCTCCTCATCAGTAGGCGTCTGTTCTTCATCACTTTGATGGGAGCCACCCTCATCACTTTCATCATAATTTTCTTCTTATGACTAGTTTTCTTGTATGCCGCCTTGATTCCTTCCTTGACCATTTCCTTTGCCAACTCCAGTATCTCTGCCCACGCCAGCTTTTCCACCTTGGTTAGTTGGTGGGTCTTCTTGGTTCTATCCTTCAGGAAGCAAATCTTCCAGTGGGTCGCGCCACTCTTCAGGCCATTCTTTAACAATGGCATCAACATCATCGTCTTCAATTAGGAACCCTTCCTGGTGTGCTTGCTTGGTTGGGTCCTTCTTTGGTTACAAAATCATGCTATGCACACCCGCATGAAAATTAATAAAATAAGCATACCTATGTATCATCATAGCATGTATTCGGTTGGATCTCCTAAAAACATCGCACGGCGTCTCGGCATGTACAAAGAACTCGATGTTACTATCATTCTGGTGAATCTTATTTTTCTTATCCTCCCACAAGTTTTGGTACTTTGCATCATGGCAAGGTAGTGGGAGATCCAATTGTACATAATCTGGTGGGTTGGACCACAAGGTGAATGATATCAAGATGAGAAGCTAGGAGTAGTGAAACTTGTAGTCCGGGTCTTCCTGCGTCGTCGATCAGTTCATTTAGCAAGAACTGCGACCAGTTGAAATTTATGCATAGCGAACACTGTACAGCAAGATCGACCACTCATGTAGTGCATTCAGTTGGTCTCATCTTGTGCAACAACTTGCATGACATGATTCTTATGGTGAACCACACACCAAAATATTCCATGAGGGGAATCAAGAATCCCCTACCCACGTGCTACAACTTATACTTAGTTTTCATCTCAGTGGTCTCTCTGCCTTGGCACATATACGGTGTCAGGTCATGTCCTGTCTTTGGAAGCCTTGTGATTGTGAAAATAAGCTCAACATCGACCGGGTATGGTCAATCAAGCCATAGGAACCCCCTATGGAAAAAGACCATGATCTACTTTACATATGTTTTTGCATGCAAGCTATGGCCAAAATGTAGAATGAACAACAAGTTTATCAATCCTTCCTGGTCGACACTAGAAACCCACTTCATTGGATTAAGAACCTAGGCCCTATTGACCTAGTTTTGACTGTGACCATGCAGTTTTCTCTTTCCAACCCCTCTTGCAGCTGACTGTCAAAATCCTTGAATTTTAACTCAAAAAGTTTTGACATTATGTCCATTAGTATGGGTACACACTGAGGGATACTAGGTGCTACTAAAAACATATTGGCTTTCATGGGGAGCATGAATGGCTCTGCCCTGGCTCTCCTCGGCCAGACATAATGGGGGAAGTTTTCATCTTGGTCCTCAACTTATAGATCTCTGTGGGGTGGGGAGTCCTCCATCATCTCTTCTTTGAGCACATCTTCCTCCATCAACACTTTCCCAGTTTCATCCACAACGAACTTGGCATTGCATTTCCTGGGTAAAGGTGGTGCGGACGGCCCTCTAGCCGCTTTCTCCCCAGCCTGTCTCTGCTCCATGACCAGTGGTGCAGTTGTATCTTGTGATCTATGAACTGGGTTCGGCATAGGGTGTGAAATAGGGGTTGGGATATTGGCAGGGGTGTTCACAAGACCAGCTGTATGAGCAGGTTTCTTCCTCGTTCGTTCCATCAGGTCGATTTTTGGTTGCTTCTCCTTGGGTGATTGAATCTCTTATTCAATTGGACACGGTGGGGCAATGGTCACGTCAAATAAGTCAATGGAACTAGAAATATCAATAACCATGGGTTGTGGCTCTCATGGTGTTACAGGCTTCGTCTCTCTAGAGTCTCAACTCTGGTTTGCTTGGCTCTCTTGGTGTGCGTAAAAGACTGTTTGATGGCTAAGCCTTGGATTTATACCTATCCATGTGTCTTGAAGTCATCATCTAGTAGGCAGCCGAGGTCTAATCCATCACATGGGATTCTTGGCCAACATATCCCTTCATTAAGTCGTTAACTTGAGTACTGTGTTGTACTTGTCACAATAGTTATGGCGGATTTGTCAGATGTTACCCTAAATCATGCCATCATTATCCTCATATCTCATCGAAATAATGATGCTTAGATATCATAACTACCTCAATCTTCATCAGATATTTTCACTTTAATTTCGGCCATCCTATCATTCCCGCTTTTTGTAGTACTTTCTGCCTTTTCCTATGCTTATTTATTTTTCGTACGCTTGGCTCTTTTTCCTACACTTTGCACTAGTTTCGTCACAGACATGCCATAGAACAGTTTACATATTTTGGCCTCTCTCTTTCACCCTTTTTTTTTCATGGCATGGCACGATTTTAACCAAGGAGGTTATGCCCATCATAATATGGTTTCAGGCAACTACCATTCACCATACCTACAACATACGTTCCATCTAGTCTCTGTAGTTCTACTGCACCCGCATTAGTGATGTGCATGATCACATATGCCCCTAGCCAATGCATCTTCAACTTGCCTAGATGTTTGAAAATTTTGTTGTCATACAACAATACAATTCCTTTGACTTCAAATGGTTTGACTCGTATATGGAGATCATACCATGATTTATGTCACTACTTATCAACTGTCTGATGAAACCCCGCAATGAAGTGTTCCTCTTCCATCTAAACAAGTTGTGCCAATCTTTGTTCGACAACATCCCCGTTTGTCATCTCTGTCTGCGCAACAATTCTTAGACTTGGTACAATGTACTCCATTGGCACAACAAATTCCTTTCCATATACTAGTCTGAATGGTATGCGCCTTGTTAGTCGCTTGCAAGTTGTTGGCAACAGAACCATTTGTTCGCCTCTTTCTCCTTCTTGTCTCGACCCATGATTCAATCAACACACAATACCAACAATACACAACAAGGCATTGGCCCAACAGAGAAAGCTCAGTTGGCAACACCTGCAAGGTAGGTGTAGTCTCACCCGAGATATCTAATGGGTAACTTCTAGAACCATGTTTTCGTAGTTGGCGAGGGATTATAGTCCCTTGGCATGTGGCCAAGGTGCTCGATAAAGGCAACAGGATGATGGAGTCTGTTACTGCCTGACTAGTCACAACTATATGACAGCGTGCATGCAACATGACCCTGTCCATAATATCAACAAATGGTGCAATTTGTACGATGCAGCTGATTCCTTGCACTGACAGATAGTGTGCAACTTATGCTTTTTAACTTAGGGAGTTAACCATGAACTTATACACAGCATTCCAGTAGTGCTTTGAAACAATCATTCATTCACTAATTAATAAGATGGCACCATACATTCAACAATAACTCATCAATATACAATAAGCAAATACTTGAAATTCACATAAACATTCAACATCAATCAATCATTCAACACAGGAAATAACATGGAAACCGATCTGGGGAAAACCACCAAGGTGCTCTTCATCTGGCATGAGAAATGGATATAGCACCTTACAGTCTGTGACCTACAAACTATTCTTATGATATGTCTTTCTGAATCAATATTCTTACTCTCCTGCTCTCTGGTTTATTCTTCTATCTAATCCTATTGATCCACACACATCCTGGATCGACTCTTCTACCTAGAGATCTGTGCACACAGCTACAAGAGTCACGACTCAACAGCCTTCTTCCTCTACTAGACTCCTCTCTGATTCGTTTCTTATACCAACCCTAAACTCTTCTACAAAACTGAGTGACTTGGTGAATGAACCACCAATCAACCCCAGAACAACCAACAATGACCAACCCTTATACAGAGTGGGTTCTTCCTATTTATAACTTCTACAAGACCACGCAGGGTCGACTACATATTGTTCATCTGTTACAGGTCGTAATCAGCCATTCAAAAATGGTTACAAGTTGCCTTGGACTAGCACAATGTTGGGCCAGGTGAAAGCATGAAACAAATAAGCGTAAACGAAGAAAAGCACAAGAATCAATCCACCATGCAAGAACAAACAAGGAAAAAGAAGCACACGACAAGAACATAAAAAATCTATGCAGACAAGGAAACCTGTGTGGAAAAGGAAAAGTGCGCCAAAGAGGGAAGCTGCACAGAAGAAGGAATATGCACAAAATATGTCACCTGCGTGGAAAAGGAAAACTGTGCGAAAGGAAGATGTCGTAATGTAAAACAGTGGCATAAGTGCAAAATAACGGCCAAAAGCGATAAGACAATCGTGGGTGCTGAAGTCGGCTTAAGTTGGTAGATGCCACACGAGTGAATGCATGCCGTAAGTAAGGACATTAGTTCCTTGTGTTAAGTAATGAGTGCCACAGCTGTAGCCTAAGGGATGGCTGATGGTGACAGTTAACGGACTTCCTATATGCAGTCGTCTCTGCGAGGTCATGTAAAATAGTATAAATAAGAGGGATTAAATAGTTAGAGGGTTGCTTTTTAGGTGATTGTTGGTGATTATTTCTTTATATTGGTTGTTTTTAGTCTTTAGTTGCTTTTTATGGGTTAATGGAGGGAAGATATCTGAGAGAGCGGAGTGAAACTGTGAGATCTGAGTGGTGTATTAGTTGGAATTCTGCAGGATGCAGTCGGAGGTAGTGTAGTAGAAGAGAAGCTCTACTAGAGGGGTGTAGATGCTAGAGAATTCAATCCAGGTTGTGTTTGGATCAATAGATGCTAGCAGTAGTTAGGATAAAAAAAGAAAGAGAGCATGAGAGCAAGAAATATTCTGAGCAGAAAGCTATATCTAAGATAGTCTATAGTTAAATGCAAGCTGAAGGCGCCATATATTTCTCATCCTAGATGAAGAGCGCCTTGTGGTTTTTCCCAGATGGGTTTCCATGTGAACTCTCCTATGTGTTGATGATTGAATGTGAATGGTTGTTTAGGTTTCTGTTTATGTTTATGTTTACGATGCAAGTCCTGTCATGGTTGAACAAATGTCGTACTGTCAATGGAAGTTTGAATGCATGAATAGGTTATTATGTGCTGCTTCTGAGTATTAGCTTATTCTTACGGTGCAATCACTGCTGCATGTCTGTTACATTGCGCCTATCTGTTAGATTGCTTTTATATTTAGTTATGTTGAAATTACTAAGGCCAAATTTGTGCCATGTTGTTAGTAGTTAATAAAACATATGCATGGTGTGCACTACAGTTCAACGTAAATGACTCCATCCTCACGAATTGGTTGAGCTCCTTGGCTGCACGCCAGGGGACTATAATCCCTCGATGAATCATGAAAACATGGTTCTGGTAGTCACCCATCGAAGAGATATCTCAAGTGAGACTGCGCCTGCTTTGCGGGTGTTGCCGAAGGGGCTTGCTATGTCATGCCGATATCTTAGGTGTTTGTTGGGTTGACGAGCTATGCAGAACATGGGTCACACGAGTTAGGAAAAGTGGCCAACAAATGGTTCCATTGCCGGGACCTATTGATCAAAATGAGGGCAATGTTGTGGCACCTGATCAAGAGTGAAGTCAAGGATTGGCTGGAGTCGAAGACGTTGATATTCACGCAGAAGGAAAGCGAGGGTTTGTAGCTAAGCCCTAAGAACTAGGTATAACGATATCTATCTTTGGATATCCATGAGATTTTCTTCATAGAATTTCCCATTATATTGCAAGAATGGTTGTTAGAGTTAGTAACCCGACATACTAACTTCCAAAGAAGAGGAGTAGCTGAGTGGACTGACCAGTTAACACAAGAAGTAGCACAAGTAAGTAACCCTATTTCCATAGGTGTTGAGTTTTGGATTGATAGCATATTAGAAGGATATGTTACTGAGTTCGTTGTTGAAGCGATAACCTCATATAGCGAGGCAGAGAGACATTTTTTCCAAGGACCTCGGGGAAGGTACATTATGTCTATAAACCTATGGATTAAAATGCTCCTTTATGAAAAGGGTATTTTACAACTCATTGATTGAGTCGCGCAGTCTATGAAGGGGATATGTTGTGTAAAATTTAGGAGTAATATGGAAGGTAGTAAGCAGAAATGTTCCTAGGAAGCTCAGAATACGAGTTGGACATTGGATTCTTAAGAAGCGGAAGGAGGTTCCGGTCAGGAAAGAGGAGGAAGGTAGCAGGAGACAGGAGGGCTTATAGCCTACCTAGGGAAGGTGAATATGGATGTGAGTCACACCTAAACGAAGGGTCCTGCGATGAAGAGGAGGAGTATAGCACAATTTCTGAGAGAGTAGAATCGAAAGAGTCTACAGAGACGCCAAGGACAGGATGTGACTACGACATTCCAAGAAGATCACCTGAAGTAAGACCTAGAAGTTCCTCACCTGAACAACTTGTGAGCACTAGTAGTCCTAGTGTCAGGACTGGTGTGTAAGGAATCCCATTAACGACCCCAGTAAATCTACCAAATCTAGGGAATCTAGTGAACAACCCCAAATCCACCCTAATGGCGGGGACAGACGTTAGGCTACCCACATTCAATGGGAATGGAAAATGGGATCTAGAAAACCACATTCAATGGGAATGGAAAACAGGATCTAGAAAAACACTCGTTCCTTTACAAGGAAGTATGGACAGTCTGCCTTGTTAACAATGATGACATCCAAAAAGCACAAATGATTATGACTCTGTGGGGCTGCACATTGGATTGGTATATGAAATACTGTGTAGTACCATTGGGGCAGTCATAGAGGACTCTTGAGGATATCTGACGCTCAATGATCTCAGAATTCAGAAAGCCACAATCTAATTCCCAATGTATAATCAAGATCAAGGAGATTAAGAAGGCTCTGGCAAAGAAAGTATGGGACTTTGACCAGCGGTTCAAGACATTGATGGCCAAAGTAAGCTTCCAGATGTCAAACATGCAACATAAAGAGTGGTTTATTGTTGTGGTACTGCCACACATTAGGGGACCACTCATGCAGCAAAATATTGCGACACAAATGAAGGCACTGGAATTGGAAATGAAGCTAGAGGCTTCACCTATTGGATATGGCGTTGCAGGAATGATGCAAATTCAGCCACAATTGGCTAATATGACGATTCAAGTCTAGGATGTAAAAAGAGGAAAAGAGGTGCAGGAAGACCTCTGGTGTACTAGATGTCGGACCAGTGGACATACCAAAGATGATTGTTCAACTTACATGAACTACATCTCGTATGGTGTGCCAAACCCATTGAATACCCAGGGGCTACCCTAGTGCAACATATGCCAGACTAGGGGACACCGCGACGTATATTGCATGTTCCTGCACAAGATGGTGTGTACCTTGGCTAGTTTTTATTTTAAATTTTGTAGATCTATAGGCCATGATGAAAAATATTGTAGGGCCTACCAACTTCTGAGAGAGAAAATGGTAGATTCATATCTAATGAATACTAAGGAGCAAATAAAGATTGAACAGGGACACGCTCAGTTCCAGGATGCGCCTCAATTTTATCCTGTGGAGCAGTTTCATCCTGCACCTCAGTTTCATCCTGTGCAACAGTATTAGATGGAACCACAGTTTCAAAATATGGCTCCATATAACCCGTATCAATAGCAGTATTGGCAATCACAATACCTTCCGTAGCCACCACAACCTCAATTGAGGGGGGGTGGCAATTACAAGGGCTGAGGGGGAGGATTTGGCCGAGGAAGAGGGCCAGTGGTATGCTACAATTGTGGAGTGCAGGGCCACTATGCTAGAGACTGCCCTGAACCTTCAAAGAATTGCTCATATTGCAAACAAGAGCACAATGTGGAGCAATGTCCACAACTTATCGCTATATGACAAGCTTGAATAACTGGAGCAGCTAATCCAGTGCCAAATCCTGCGCCGAATGCTCCCAACCCGAATGCTAATGCCAACATATAGATCATAGTCACAAAACCATGAGACCCAAGTGTAGTTGTGATAAAAAGGGGAGGTTCCACGACGGGTGCAGATCAAGCTACGCAGATAGAGCCTGGGACGCAAGCACAACCACAGGTACGACCCAACGCGCAAAAGAAAGCACTGCTTGATGTTCAAAAGTAGAAGCGCATATTCATGGATGTACGCCCAAAGTTCATAGGAATGAAACAACCATCTAGATCAGGCCAAGTGAAAGATATTCCTAAGAGATTCCAAAAGATATTCAAACAACAGACTGCAAGCAAGAGTGCAGATAAGGTTAGTAAGCTCAAACCATTCCTGTCAAGTTGTTTGGTGCTAATCCAGGACAATGATGCACTCGCATAGTTGGAAGCACTTATCAAAACTCTTTCGAAGGAAGACTCACCAGCAAAGAAGGCTAACAGTGTCAAGACAAAGTTCAAAATAGGACGTGAACTCAGGATGTCTGCAGAAATTGGTGATTATGACATGGACTATATCATCCTAGACCTGGGATCCGATGTTAAAAGTTTAACTTGCCAAACATGGGAAATAATGGGAAAGTCACCCCTAGAATGGTCCCCAATTCAATTAAAGCTTGCTAATCAGGAAAAGGTCCTGCCCATTGGTAGACTGATCAAGTCCAAGCGGATATTGAAGGACTGCGCACTTTTGCGGACTTCGATGTCATCAATATAAGATATGATACTAACCCATATCCCATGCTACTAGGGATTTATTGGGAAATGGGAAATCAAACCATTATAAACTTAAAACAAAGGATCCTATCATTTGAAGATGGTGAGATGAGGGTAGTTGTGCCCCTCAATCCAATGGAAGGACAAAGATACCTTGAACCAGTGTTCAATGGAGGGTAAGGCGATCACCTTGAAAACATCTATAATGTCATTTCCCTTAAGGAGGATTACATTAAACCTACTGCGGATGGTAACCTAAGTTGGAGATGCATGATTTCATGTACATTAGACTCAGGGGAGGCACTTGAGAACTGGCACAACCAATTACATGAAGTCTCTATGAGGAGATGTGCCACGATAAATAAGTTTGTCCAATGAGTGGGAAATCAGTCACGGCCGCTGCCTACATATGAAGGACTTCCTAAATTGGCAATGTTCTTGATTGAGTTTGAATAATTAGTAACAGAGCCGTGGTGACTATCTGTGCTGGAATTTGTGCTAAAAGCTACACCCACGCAATGGTGTGGTATGCACAAAAGCTCCACAACTAAATGGACGTAGTGTAGACAGCTGCTGGAAGAAAGGTTCGAAGATGAGGTCACAAATATCACACAAAGGTATATAGGGTTATCAAACCTTGTTGAACACTTGGAGCAGTGTTCTGCAATGTTCTCAAACTACCTGCTCCAAGAGTGGGCTTGACACTTCATCCATACTCTCAAAATGGCACCCAGACATCTATGGAGCTACGCAAAGAAACAAGAGAATGGGAAAAGGTTTCCCAAAATTTCATATACACATTCCAATTCACAGACGAGAAACCAATAGTTGATATTGCATTGAAGGTTATTAAGTAGAAGATATTCGCGGAGATCCCACTAGAGGTTGCGTATTCTCAACCCTGCACTGTGCATTCCCACCAGTGCTATGAGACAGTTTAGCACTGGATGACATGCTATAATCTCTCTCGAGATCTAGAGAATGATCTAACTAATATCAATATTCCAGAGTTGAAGGATTGCATGTAGTAGAAGGAAGTGACATTTCCAATGAGCAGTTCATCAAGCCACTTAAGATCAAGAAAGTTAACATTGGGTCGGAGGACAATCCGAAATTTGCTAACATTGGATACTATTGGGACAAAGAGACAGTAACCAAAATAATTGATCTATTACATGAATTCCAGGACCTATTCCCAATGAATTTCATGGAAATGAAGGGGATAGAAGGAGATTTGGGTGAAATCAAAATTCCACTCAAATTCGATGCGAGACTGGTAAAACAGTGCCCGTACAGACTAAATCCATGCTGTAAAGAAAAAGTGAAAGCAGAATTGGATCACATGCTGGAAGCAGGAATCATTGAACATGATGAAGAGTCAAAGTGGATAATACCTATAGTGATTCAAGACAAGAAGGCGACAGGTGAGGTCAGGATCTGTGTCAACCTTAGGAAGCTAAACAATGCCTGCTTACATGATCCATTCCCAACACCATTTAGACATGAAGTCTTGGAGAGAGTCAATGAACAAGAAATGTACTCATTCATAAACGGATTCTCAGGCTACCATCAAGTCAAAATTGCATAAGAGGACCACCACAAGACAACCTTTGTAACAAAATGGGGATGCTACCAATACACGGTAATGCTGTTTGGCCTTAAAAACGCCATGTTATTTTCTCTAGAATAGTAGGTTATGTTTTTAAAGATTTCATTCATAGGTTTCTTGAAGTATATTTTGATGATTGGACGGTCTTTGGTCTGGTGAGAGACCATATTGAGAATTTGCGCATGATGCTAGAAAGGAGTCGCCAGTATCAAATTGTCTAAATTTGAGAAAATGCATATTTTGCGCACCATTTGGTGTACTGCTAGGCCATGTAGTATGTCACGACAGGATCCTGGTCGATCCTGTGAAGGTGGCAATTATTCTGGACCTACCACCTCCCACATCGGTCACGCAACTCAGATCCACATTGGGACATACTAGATATTATCGAAAATTCATAAGAGGGTACGCGGAGATAACTGCCCCAATGGAGAAGCTGCTGAAGAAGGACGCCAAATTTGAGTGGAAGAAATATTGTCAAGGAAGTCTAGATATGCTAAAGCACAAAATGGCCACTACGCCAATATTAGTATTCCCTGACTAGAAGAAGGAGTTCCATGTACGTGTTGATGCATCATCCATTGCACTTGGTATAGTATTGACACAACCAGGAGAGGGTGCAATTGACCACCCAATTGCATTTGTAAGCAAGAAACTGTCAACTACATAGAAGAACTACACCACAACTAAAAGAGAAGGGCTTGCAATGGTCTATGCGCTACAAAAGTTCAGACATTATCTATTGGGTGGACACTTTAAAATGTTCACTGATCATTCTGTGCTGAAGTACCTGGTCAATAAGCCAATGTTGGAGGGGAATATCTACCGATGGCTCCTCTTATTTGAAGCATTTGACTTTGAATTCATTGTAAAGCCAGGTCGACTGAATGTTGGGCCATACCACTTGTCGCGCATTGAAAGTGGTGAGGAACCGAACAAATTAGAGGATAATCTACCTGATGCACAGGTTTTTCTATCGACATTGTTGATAAATAATTTGATGCTATTATGCACTTATTGAATACAGGCTATGCACCTGAAGATTATACAACATGGAAAAAGAAACAACTAGTTGTCAAGGCTGCTGAATACATGCTAATCACGGGAAAATTGTATAAATTGGGACCAGATGAAATACTGCACAGATGCATCTTTGATCATGAAAGGAA
The DNA here is from genome assembly GCA_001517045.1 of Pseudotsuga menziesii. Classification (NCBI taxonomy): domain Eukaryota; kingdom Viridiplantae; phylum Streptophyta; class Pinopsida; order Pinales; family Pinaceae; genus Pseudotsuga; species Pseudotsuga menziesii. Next base: position 10,828 of record LPNX010507187.1, on the reverse strand, counting down.
ATGGGTAATCCCTAAAGCGCATGCAGGTGTCTCAAGAGGACACTACGCCGGGAAGGAAACAATGTGCAAAATTTTGCAAGATGGACTCTAGTGGCCAACTGTACATATGGATACAAGGAAAGACTATTGTGACTCTGATAAGTGTCAAAGAACAGGGAAACCATCATGACGTGATGAAATGCCACTTGCGCCACAAATTACATCGTATGCCTTTAATAAATGGGCAGTGGATTTTGTTGGCCCTTTTAGTCCGCCAGGGAAATGGACTGGTGCATGCTATATTATAACTGTTACAGATTACTAGACAAGATGGGAAAAAGCGACACCTGTGAAAGATTGTACCACAGAAACTGCAGAGACGTTTCTTTTTGAAAATGTAGTGACAAGGTTTCGTTTCCTGAAGATCCTTATCATCAACCAAGGTACGCATTTTGTAAATAAACTAATTGTTGAGTTGACTGTAGAATTACAAATCTAGCACAAGAAGACAACACCCTACCATCCTCAAGCAAATGGAACTGTTGAGGCCTTCAACAAGATACTGGAGAATGCCTTGACCAAGGTCTGTAATGTGCACAAAGATGACTTGGACCATAAAGTATCAGCAGTATTATGGGATTACATAAAAACATGCAAATGATTAACTTGATACACTCCTTTACGTTTGTCTATGGACAAGAAGTAGTCGTGCCCATGGAGTACATTGTTTCGAGCCTATGAATTGTTGCGCTAACAAAAATGACAGATACCAACACCGTAGAAGAAATACTTGTGCAACTGATTCAAATGGAGGAAGAACACTTCATTATGGGCTTCCATCAAAACATGGAAAAACAATGGCAGAAAGCGTGGCATGAATGCCACATCAGAACAAACCAGTTCAAAGTCAATGAACTTGTTCTGATGTATGACAACAAGTTCTTCAAGCACCTAGGTAAGCTCAAAACACATTGGCTACCCCATATGTGGTTGCACACATTACTGAAGCAGGCATGGTAAAAATACATAAGCTGGATGGAACACCAGTTGCGGGTATTAACAATGACAGCCGATTAAAACCATACCTCGATGACTACAGAATGACCCAATAAGGCCAAGGCACACAGTAGTACCAGAGAAAAAAAAGAGGAAAGCAACAAGAGAAGAATCTCTAGCTCAACCTGGCACAGAAAAAGTAAGTTGCGCTAAAAATTGGTGCAATGTAAGCCCGCCAGCAAACCAGCTAAGAGACAACTAGAGGGCAGTGGAAGACAGCTGGTAGACATTGACAGATTGTTAAATGCATGAGGATTCCAAAAATAGTTGGCGCTCGCAACAACTCAGTAGCATTAATTTGGAAATTCCAAGGAGAATTGAGGCCTGCTTTTTGGTCCCATCTACCATATTAACCTTAACTTCCCTGACAAGTACATAATTGAACCTAAGTGTGTGAACAAAGGCGATGAAGGATGAGCCCATTTTCTCCATCAAATGGCCCATCATTGTGTCCAGTCACATCTTGGATGCCCAGTCTCCTATAAATATCAGTTTCCTCTATTGTTGTAACCTTTACATTTCCTTTAGAGCCAAGAAACCAAAGAGACGATCCCACTGAGTGAACTAGAACGCTCCTTCAGAGCCAAATCCCATGATTGTTCAGCTATCCAGTGACAATGAAGACTTCACTATTTCACCAGCTGCATCTTTCCTAATATTAGAAGTGCCATATGTCCCTGAACATAGTCGACCAACCAAGAATATGAAGAAGACACAGGATAAACTAAAGGCACCACTGAGGCCACCACACCCATCACCAGTAGGAGGCCAACAGATGCGGTTACCTGCAACCTGGCCACGAGGACAATCGACTGGGGTGCAAGTTTTTGCACCCAGATTTTAGTCGAGTGTAGACCTCCCCAATTCCTCTGGTCCCCCAGCAAAGATACCCAAAGTCCGTAGAGCCGACTCGGTTATGCCACCATCACCAGTGGACATAGAGCTGATTGATGAAGAAAAAAACTTGCTGCCCCCATATGTGTCACCAAGGGTCCCAAGCACCGCAAAAGTGACAGTGGACATGCCAAAACTTTTGGAAGAGCCCGCCATTCTAGAAGGCATCCCACAATCCTAGGATACAATCACTCCCAAACTTTAGGACTTGAAGTTTGAATACTAAAACACCAAGAAGCAAGAGGAGCTGGCCATAAATCGATTCATGGTCGCGGTTCCTGCTGAACCGCCGAATGCAGATGTAGTCTCTGCAATGGAGTGGGCATGCAAATTGGAGCAATCAGGCATATTAAACCTACTCCTTATGCTGCATTTCAACCGCACTGCCCCGGTCAAGATGTATGTCAAGCAACTTCTGGTATGCTTCTTTGGAGGCTACCTCTAGTTGGACAAACCATATGAGGTAACGATCGACCTGGTCGAAGAAGTTGACCTGGCCCCATACCTGCATAAGGACAGGGAAAAACTGGACAAGAATGACATGAAGATAAAGTACTAGCTTGTCCATAGCGGAAAGGGCTACCTTATTAGCTCTATTAATGACGTTGTTGTAAGGTCCACAGAAAAAACCTTGTGCAGTAAGGTTCTACGCAAGATGAGGCCTACTGAATGCACTACCGCAATAGTAGAGCTAGAAGAATAGTGTGCACAAAGAGTGCACATTAGCTCGTCCCAGTTCCTCGTGAATGAACTGATGGATGATGTAGTTGAGGTGTAGGAACTTCTCACGGCAAAGTTCCACTACTCGTGGCTTCTAATTTTGATCTCATTAGCAACCTGGAATCCTCCACCAGACTATCAACCCATGGAAATCCCGGTGGAATTCCTTGGCGTGCAGTTCCAGAACCTCTGGGACCACAAAGAAAATAAGCGCAAGGCCCATACAAAGATAGAATTCTTTCTCCAAGGAGAAACACTTAGACAGATCGTGTGCCAGTAGTGTAGACTGTTCCCTACGATGGTGGCCAAGTATCCTTTCATTAAATTCCAGGCAGGGCCACACAATATCATCTTACATCTGCACAATGACCACAACAATCAAGCACTCTTGACCTTCTTCATCATCAGATATGCATATATCGAGAGAGAAATAAAATACTAGCCCAAAGAATGGCTTAGTGAGCATGTGGAGGTGCCTACAGAGCAGCAAGCACTATAGGGGGCCTGTAGGAGAACCTGCCCCAGGGCCGTGTTAATACTGGCACCTAGGAGCATCAGGATGATGCACAAGAAGAAGAATAAGAAGAAGAAGAGTGAGACCCACCCATCGATGGCGAAGAAGACACCCCTACTGATGAGGAGGTGTATGCTGAAAGAACTAGGAAAAGAAAGGGAAAAGAGCTCATGGAGGAATATGTAAGAGCCTCAGGCATCCCACATAGGAAAAAGGAGAGGGCTAATTGACCCCAAGTCATGAGCATAGCAGAAGAGGATCTTCTTAGAGAGGCAGTCGCAGAAATAACCAATTCCACCTTAGGTGATATCACGTACAAACAAACCAATTGGATGACTTCGCTCAATGCACAAGTTACCCGACTAGAAGAGTTTGTCACAGAAGTGCATGACACCATGCAGGATGAGACCTATGGTGTAGACCCATCAAACACCTTGGCGATGCTGGTTCTGCTCCCACCCTTGAGAATAGAAATTCCTGTGTGGGAATTTTCTACAGATGCAGCAGAAACAAATGCAAGTGTCCATAGCTTGGATGCATTAACTTTGGATTTCTCTAAGCTTCCATTGCCGCAAATCTATTCCATTCAGCATGTCGCAGCCACAAAAGTGAGAATCTGAGAAAATGTGGTTGCATATCCAATAGCCAAGGAAACCAAGAAAGAAAAGTCACGCAAACAAGTCATCAAGCAACAGTAGGAAGACCTAGAAGCACAAGCGCAGAAGCAGGCTTCACTGGAAGAAGCCATAAAGGAGGCAGTCGCAGAACTATCAGATGAGGAAGAAGAAGGCATGATAGAACTTGTGCCATTAGAGGAAATTTCAATTTAAAATGGAACTTCCAAAAATAATACAAATTCCATGTCATCATGTATTAGCCAATCCAAATGCTTTAAAATTTAAAAAGGGAGCACCTCTTAAACAATTTTTTCATATAAATTTGGGGATAGGTATCATAAAAAAAACTATGTTTTTGGTTCGTATTTTCGACACATCTCCCTGTGTTTTTACTCAAATTTCGATCGAGAGAGTTGATTGGATGCGGAATTAGATTCTGCAACCAACAAGTACTCACTCAGCATACTTTTGACATGCCCCACTACCCCAAAAACAAGAAATACTTGAAAAAATGTGAAGATGATGTCATCATCAAGATTTTTCAGGTATTTCTTGTTTTCGGGGTAGTGGGGCCTGTCTAAAGTATGCCGAGTGGGTATTGGTTAGATGCGGAATTCAATTATGCATCCAATGAGCTCTCCCTATTGAAATTTGAGTAAAAAAATTGGGAGATATATTCCGCATCCAACGAGCTCTCCCAATCGAAATTTGAGTAAAAAATAGGGAGATATGTTGAAAATACGAACAAAAAAGTAGTTTCTTCTTTTCTTCCTCCAAAATTAATATATATTATTTTAGTATTTTAACTTATTTTATTAATTTTCCTTAGGAGGACCATTTGAGTTGAAATTTAGTCTAATGACCAACTAAGGTGGTTATCCAAACTGGTCGTAGTTCTAAAGAAACAGGTTCAAGAAGTAAAGACCAACCAGCAACCGAGCACGCCCCCCAAAGTTGTGCAACAAAGGCAAGAATCAGCAAATCAAGTTGTTGGTTGGCTTAGGGAATTCGAGAAGATCTACATAGATGTGGTGGAAGCAATTGCTGCAGTATGGGAGCAACTCATCGACGATGAGACTACAGAGCAGTTTGCCAATCAGGCGCGACAAGTAGACCTATAGGTATTGGCAGTGAAAGCATAAATTAAGAAGCTTCCAACAAAGGAGAAAATCACCAAAGGCGCTGAGATCAAACAGCTCCAGGATATGGCATGAACCCTATGCGACAAGGAAAACATCCGCAACAAAGAGACGACTGAGAAACAAGACAAAGTTGAAAGGGTGACAGGGCTAATTCATCCTGTCTAGCAGAGAATACATGAGTTCACATAGGCAGTGGCCAATACGTCAATGGAACACCCTAGCTCTGACCGAGTGTAGGAACTGGAGTAGTAGGTAGAAGAAGCTTGTCGGGAGATAGAAAGACTTACTCCCATTTTTGGCCAATTCCAACAGAAGGTTGGAAGCACAGAACAATATGCACCGGAAGATGCACCACAGGATGACCAAGAAGAGGAAAAGGAACAAGAAGAGGAAAAGGAAGATGAAGAGGACCAAGAAGAACAACCTGAAGAAGAGCTAGAGAAAACACAAGAAAAACCCATGGAGGAAGACTCTTCAGATGATGTCGAGGAAGAAATTGTATAACTCAAATTTTGTAATCTCAAATATTAACAATTTTTTCTAAGTATGGGATGAGCCTGCGGTGCAGGAAGCACCACCAAAAGAAAAAAGAGTAGCAAAATGCGCAAGTTAGGAAGTAGGTGAAAGGTGTGCACAAAAAAATAAATAAATAAATAAACTTTTTACAGCAAAGAGACGGTTGCGTAGGCTACACCGCCTCCTATGTACATTGCTTTGTTGCTCAGGATGATCCACATGTGAGTGTTGGGGGCCTATCGGGCCTAGGAAAACATGCAAGAAATAAGTGCAAATAAAGAAATGCACAAGAATCAATCAAAAATGCAAGCACAAACAAGGAAAAGGAAGCACACGGCAGGAACAGAAGAAATCTGCGTAGACAAGGAAACCTACGCGGACAAGGAAAACTGTGCAGAAGAGCGAAGCTGCACAGAAGAAGGAATATGCACAAAAGATTTCACCTACACGGAAAAGGGAAACTGTGTGGAAGGAATATGCCGCAGGGTAAAAAAGTAGCACAAGTGCAGAATAACAGTTGAAATTGATAGGATGATCGTGGGTACTGAAGTCGGCTTAAGTCAGTGGATGCCACATGAGTGAACGCATGTTATAAGTAAGGCTATTAGTGCCTCGTGTCAAGTAATGAGCACCACAGTTGTAGCCTAAGGGCGGTTGATGGTGACAATTAACAGACAGCCTGTATGCATTCAACCCTGCCTGGTCATGTAAAATAGTATAAATAGGAGGGATTCAATAGTTAGAGGGTTTCTTTTTAGGTGATTGTTGGTGATTATTGCTTTATATTGGTTGTTTTTAGTCTTTAGTTTCTTTTGATGGGTTAATGGAGGGAAGATCTCTGAGAGAGCAAAGTGAAGCTATGAGATATGAGTGGTATATTAGTTGGAAGTCTGGAGGATGTAGTCGGAGGTAGTGCAGTAGAAGAGAAGCTCTGCTAAACGGGTGCAGATGCTATAGAAGTCGATCCAGACCATGTGTATATCAGTAGATGGTAGCAATAATTAGGAGAAATAAAGACAGAGAGCATGAGATCAAGAAAGAGTCTAAGGAGAAAGCTAAATCTATGAAAGTCTGTATTCAAATCTAGGCTGAAAGCACCATATATTTCTCATGCCAAATGAAGAGTGCCTTGTGGTTTTTCCCAGATGGGTTTCCACGTGAACTCTCATGTGTGTTGATGATTGAATGTGTATGTTTGTTTAGGTTTTTGTTTATGTTTATGTTTATGATGCAATTCCTGTCATGGTTGAATGAATTTCATACTATTAATAGAATTATGAATGCATGAATAGGTTATTATGCACTGCTTCTGAGTATTAGCTTATATTTACGGTGCAATCGTTGTTCCGCGTCTGTTATATTGCACCTGTATGTTAGCTTGCTTTTATATTCTGTTATGTTGAAAGTACTAATTTTGAATCTGTGTCGCACTGTTAGTAGTTAATAAAACATATGCGTGGTGTGCACTACAGTTTGGTATAAATGACTCCATCCTCACAACTTGGTCGAGCTCCTTGGTCGCACGCCAAGGGACTATAATCCCTCTACGAATCGAAAAAACATGGTTCCAGTGGTTACCCATTGAAGAGATATCTTAGGTGAGAATACACCTGATTTGTGGGCGTTACGGACAGGGAATTCTCTGTCAGGCCGATATCTTGGGTGTTTGTTGGGTTGAAAGGCTGTGCAGAACCTGGGTCGCACGAGTTAGGAAAAGTGGCCAACACACAAGGCACTATCGACCTGACTTACATATATTCCTTCATACGTTTGTTTTCCATTGGCTTACACTAACTTTAGTAGCCATGATCTTCCTGACTTGTCGCTTTCTAGCCATTACCCACCTACACACCCGCAAGCTTGCCTTTCCTTTGTCGCACGCATGTCCTATCCTTCTACGGTGGTCCCTTTGCTTCCTTTGTGTCCTACTCTCCTCCTCGTTACACATGCAAATTTCCTTCCTTGCTTACGCGTCAACTTCTTCTTTGTGCACCTTTCCTGGCCCAACAAAGAAAAATGCTTTAGTTTTAATGAGTGTGAAGGAAAGAAAGATCACTCGATGCTTTTGTACTAAAGTTTTAGCAAGCATGAAAATGGCATAAAGAATGCTCATAACATTTTTCATAGTTTAAACCAGATCACAAAAAAGAAAAAGTAAGCTCAAACATGTTCCTTTTTCATAAGTTTAGTCTCCCAGGCCCAAGAAAGAGATAAACCTATAGCTAAAAATACTCTTCTAGCCAAAAGAAAATAGAGTATTCCTTTTTTCGTAAGTAATCCACATGGTACAGAAAAGGGTTAAAATTATACCGATATGGATGATCCTTCATTTCCTTTAACTAGTCTGAAAGAACAAGTAACTCATCTATTTAGTCAGTTTTAAGGAGTCAGACTAGGGCTTGAAGATAACTCTAGAGTCCATATACCTTTCCCTCTAAGTTTTAACGAACACAGAAAATTTAACTCATGGACTCCTTACTATTTTTAATGAGCTCAAAGGAAATCAAGAAGAATGCTCTAAATGCGAGGATATGAGTGTCAGAGGCATGCGGAACTAGTTCCACGCATGAGGAACAAACCTAATCATAGTGCAAGGAACCCGAGAAACATAAGGACATTCAGGGAGTGTCTCCTCCAGGTAAAGGTTGTCAAGTTGCTGAGACACAATGATACAAAAATGAGCAATGATGAGAGTAGAGATGGGGGCTTATATAAAGAGATAAAAGCATGGAAACCGAAATTAGGCTCATAAGCACAAGAAAGGTGTACGAAAATGTAGTTACAACTTGAAAAAAAAAGGTGAGGCCAGTAAGGAGTTTTCAATACAACTAAAAATCATGTCTCCAATAAAAAATACAATCAAGATCATATTCAAAAGAAGAGTTCTGATACAGGTCACTTTGGTAGGAACATTTGCAAATTCACTCTCTTCCATAAAAGACATAGTTGAGCTAGAGTTAACCAAGGAAGACTCTATAATTCCAAGGCTCGAGGATTTATAATCAATAAGATCACCCTCAAGAGGAAATTTAAAGTTTACATAGCTGATGGGATCTGCAGGAACCGAATCAACAATACCGAAGTAGAAAATTCTACAAGAAAGGTCAAACTCATCAGGATCACCGACTTGTTGTTCAATGGGAGAGTCCAAATACTCAACAATGCAAACATAGGAGGATCAATTGTCAGACATATTAGACTCAATAAGAAGGTCAAGGTTGGTTTTAACTAAAAATGAGTAAACATCCATAAGAAGGTAATACTGTATCAAATACTCTAAGAATAATTCCTTGGAAGGAAGTAGATCATCCCAGATAGAATACATGTCTAAACATTCAGATGGATCAATAAGGTGGAGAGAAGGATCCACAGTTTGCATAGGATAGATCACCTGGTGAATTGCTAGGACAGATTCCCAAGAAGGTAAACATGAACTCAGAGGCTTCTTCTCAGTAGCAATTAGACACAAGGAATATGAGCCCACATAATTCACCTGTGGTTGGGCAGTGTCTACCGAAACACTGGGAATTAACAAATGAAAGACTTGGTCAACAGTCAAGTGAGAAGAGGGATCAATAAATTCTAGTTGATTGATAGTGACAATTCTTTTGTTGTGAGGAAATTACATCACATGAAAGAGCATCGACGACACAGCTTGCATAGCATAAACATAATAGTGCCCGAGGAGCATATTGAAGTCCAAGGGGACCTCTATCACCTTGAAATCAACCAAGAAGGTCTTCCAACCCAAAGTAGCAGGTGTTTGAGTAAGAAATCCCAAATTTTGACTAGTTCTTCTATCAAAATCATGTAACTAACTATCATTCGACATAAGGTTGGGAGACCCCATGGCTCTCCAAGCACATGCAGATAAAATACTAATAGAGGCTCCTTCATCTACAATACAATGGGAAATCATATAGTGTTCAATTTGGACATTTAATTGGAAATGTGCATCTGAATGAAGGTGCAGCTCAACTAGGCTATCCCAATTAAAAGAAGAAATTTGAGGGCTTGGTAGGGGTTCATTCGAAGCAAAGTGAGTGCCCCCTAGTCCAGAAGGTTCTGAACTGGTAGTGAAGAAAATATGACTAGCAGACAATTCACTCTCCAAAGGAAGAGTGGGATTGATTAAATATGGAATCGATTCAACCACTTGATAAAGGTCACTCTCCGAAGGAAGAGTGGAATTGACCAAATATTCATCAATTCAATCACTTGATAAAGGCGACTCTCCAAAGGAAGAGTGGGATTGACCAAAGATTGCATTAGTTCAACCACTTGATCAATCAAAGCTTGAATAGATTGTTGGGAAATCACAAGTTGTTCAGGAATAGGGTATTCTTGGAACCACACTCTTCATACCTCTACAATGGTAGGAAACTGATGAGTAAGGTCACTACTACATTTCGATCCAAAATCCGACGGTTTTTTTCGACGGCGCGTGGATTTTTTATTTTAATAGTGCCAAAAATCAGGAAGATAATTTTTTTTTTTGAAATGGTGGTTGTAAGCGTCGCTTAAGCGACGGCTAGGCTTCCAAGCGTCGCTTAAGCGACGGCTATCCACCTAAGCGTCGCTTAAGCGACGGCTATCCTTCCTAAGCGTCGCTTAAGCGACGACGCTTCAATTACTCATTCATTTACTAATGTCTTATCAATCATTTAATAATTTGTCGTAATTGGTTTATTATTTAAAATGGAAAGCGACGCTTAAGACATTATCCCACACACATTAAAATGGAAAGGCTAGGTTCATTTTTCATATAAATAGATGTACGGCTAGGTTCATTATCTCACACACTGAGTCTCACACTTATCTCTTGGTTAAGGAGTGCGAAATTCCTAAGGGTTTTTTTTTGGCATTGCTCTTTTGTGGGGATCTTCCCACTTGGTCTTGGTTTTTGGCGTTGCTCTTTTGTGGGGATCTTCCCACTTGGTCTTGGATTTTGGCATTGCTCTTTTATGGGGATCTTCCCACTTGGTCTTGGATTTTGGGGTTGCTCTTTTGTGGGGATCTTCCCACTTGGTCTTGGCCGATTTTGGCGTTGCTCTTTTGTGGGGATCTTCCCACTTGGTCTTGGATTTTGGGGTTGCTCTTTTGTGGGGATCTTCCCACTTGGTCTTGGCTGATTTTGGCCTTGGCGCTCTTTTGTGGGGATCTTCCCACTTGGTCTTGGATTTTGGTCTTGCTCTTTGGATTTGGTTCTAACCCTTGTGGAAAAGACGACTCATCATATACTTGGGTTTGCTCATACTTTGTTCTTAGGGTTTGAGTAATAAAATGTCACGTAGCAATGATGTTACAGGTCATCAAGATCCGGCAGAACAAAATCGACAATTGCTTGCTAGGTTGTGGGAGGGAGTGGAAAGAAGGGGTGATGGAAAATG
>LPNX010507169.1:622-15422 GCA_001517045.1 Pseudotsuga menziesii | reverse complement strand
TTACCATGGCATTTCTTGATTTTTTACTTCAAAATAAAAAAATGTGAATTTTGACTTAGGGAAATTAATTAATTCCCTAGGAAAAATAGACCTTGCTTAGAAAATATGGTCTATCTCCTCAACCACTCATCAGAATGACATGGGACTCGAAGCAGTGGCTTAGGGGGTTTCATAGCAATTATCTTTGCATTCATAGCCCCTATTACAAAATGCCATGCTCGAGCGATTACATTATTACATCAACGACTGGGTTAATTAATCACCATGGGGTGAAATTAATTAACTAGAAAAAATAATTGAAAATACAACAACACAACGAAACTCCGCAAGACTCTAGACAAATGCCTAGCATGGTCATGAATCACACTTTGAAGCTTTAGCCACCTCATGGAATTGACTGGTAGAACGCCCGTCACCACTTTGGAGGATTTTGAGTGAAAACCAAACCGATTAAACTCGTTTGTTCAACAAGGTCAATTGGAAAGGGAAAAACACTCGATGAGGGGACTTCCCTAACAACCCGTTCCATAGTGTGGCATCCGTATCATATGACCCACACTAGCACATTAAATTACATTAATTTTCCCACGCAAGGGAGCGGACATTTCGTTTTACAAAGGGGCAATAGCCCTGCAGAAGTGAAAAATCCTCAGATTTTTCTAAGGTACAATTATGTACAACTTCGTGTACATGGAGTTGCCACCTGGTCGAAATAGGTGGGCAACAGACCCTACTAAGAAAGGGATACAAGAGCCAGCCTGTATTACAAGTACATATTTGTCACATTACATCATCACAATCACATCATCCTCATTCTGCCCATAATTATATCATCATAGATCTGTCCACATCATCCTTCTGTCTATAAACATGTCTTCAGTCTGTCCATAGGAAAACCATCATTATGTTGTCAGCACATATTCATCTCATCAATTACACGTCATTACTGTCAGGAGCTAAACACGCCATCATCAATTTGTCAGTCATATCATCAACACCTCATTTTATTCATTAGCAAATCCACAAATTGTCATCTATCATATCATTTGTATTTATGTCATTATGTCATTGCTTGTCTTCAGTGGTATGTACAAGTCATCTGTAAGTTTTTACTCAGTTTAAGCCTTTGGTTAAGTGTCAAAAATAACTCAGTTTAATGCCCAACCCAAAAATTCATAAGGCTGGAAATAACATAAATTTTTAGACTTAAGTGAACACTGCTGTAACTCAAATTTTTAATGACAGAAAATAAATAAATGCACTTTCAGACAACACACAGTACTCATAAATGTTTGGCTAATAGCCTTGGAAAAACCCACAAGGGGAAAACTAATTAGAGAGAGTATTTATTATTTCTTCTAGGAAAATATCAGGACAGTCATTTTCAGTGAAAATACAATTTATCTCAACCAAAGAAAATAACCTAGCAGGATGCCTCGATTTATGTGCAAATGTTGCCGCGATTTTTGTGCCTTTCCTTCTCGAGAAACGTGCCTAAAATCATAGGAAAGCTTTGCCCTCATTTTTTGTGCCAGAACTCATCGAAAATTGTGCTGTACGGATTGTAATAAATGTTGTTGTACAACCTAAAAAATCGTGCCACAAAAACCTGTTTGCTGCCTAGGGAAACTTGCTCATTCTTCCTCGAAACTCGTGCTTAGTTTCTGCCCTCGAAATTTGTGCCCAAAATCCGTACTGTATGGATGGCCGTACTCTCCTCAAAAACTGTGCCACACATTAAATGCTGTCTCAATTTTCGTGCCCACTGAAAAACTCTTTAGACAGGGTGCCTCGAATTCTGTGCCTCTCAGGTCTCTCTTCACGCTCACTCTCATCACAAGAATGAATGTATTTTTCCTTTCCCTTGCATTTTTGACTAAACCCTAGTTAGGTGAGAAGCCATCTAATCCAATGGCTGAGATTAGATTAGATCAATGGATGAGAATAAATGCTCTCATTTTATTCTCATAAAAATTAATTTCACTCACCCACTTAAATTGATCAAACTTTGACTTTAATCTCTAAAGTCACATTAAATGCTCATCTCAAATCATTTAATGGAAGGGTCACTTAAATTTACCCTTTTAAGTGACTAAGGCTAAAGTCACCTAGGGGAACACTTTCCCAGGTACAAAAAATCAACACTCTCTCTTACTGAGGAAGGTGTTCTGCACCACTCCCAACTTGTCCCTAAAGAAGACAAACTTGCCCCTCCCTAAAGATTTCGTCAAAATATTTACAACCTTCTCATCAGTGGAAATGTACTGTAAAGTCACTGCTCCTCTCTGAACATAATCTCAGATGAAATGGTACCTGATCTCAATATGCTTTGACTGGTCATGAAATACTAGATTCTCAGAGAGCTGGATGCAACTTTGATTGTCAGAGTAGATCACCGTAGGCCTCAGCTCCTAACCAAATAAATTCACTAGTAACTTGCAAAGCCACACAGTCTCGCAATTGGCCTGACTGGTTGCCATATACTCGGCCTCAGTAGAACTCAAAGCAATAGACTTTTGCTTCCGACTGAACCACGACACTGCTGCCGAGCCCAAACTGAAACAACATCTGAAAGTGCTCTTCTGGTCTGCTACACTGCTTGCCCAATCTGAATTTGTGAATCCAATCAGCCCGATCCCATCCGACCTCCTGTAGTGCAGACCATAATCCACTGTCCATGCTAGGTATCACAATACATGTTTTGCGGCTATCCAGTGCACTCTCCTAGTCTCAACCATGAACTGACTGAGAGTGTTCACCTCAAAACACAAATCTAGCCGAGAGTTGACCAGATACATCAATGAACCAATGAGCCGACGGTATAATGTAGGATCCACCAACTCTCCCTCAAAAGCATGAAGCTTCTTCTAGTTGGTGACCATCGGTGTCGACATTGACCTGCAATCCTCCATCCTAAATCTCCTCAGAATATCAACAACATACTTTCCCTATCCTAGAAAAATATGTCCAGGCTCTTGCCAAACCTCCAATCCCAGAAAATAGTGCATCAACCCAATATCTGTCATCTCATACTCTGAAGCAAGATCCTTCTTGCAAGCTGCAATGGGTCTCTCTCCCCCTGTGATAAATGAGTCATCAACATATAATAAAAGAATAAGCGGATCATCTCCAACCATGATGAAATAGAGATTCGGATCTGCTTCACTCTTCTGAAACCCCATCCTCTACAAGTAAGAATCGATCCTGGAGTACCAAGCTCTAGGAGCTTGCTTCAACCCATACAAGGCTTTCTTCAGCCTGCAAACATGAGACTCTCTCTCATGAATCTCAAAGCCCTAAGGCTGCTCAACATAAATCTCCACTTGAATGATTCCATTGAGAAATGCGGTCTTCACATCCATCTGATGGATCTTCCAACCCATTTCCGCTGCAATAGAAATCAATGCCCTGATCGAAGTATACTGAGCAACCGGCGCAAAGGTCTCATCATAATCCACACCCTCAACCTGTGAAAACCCCTGCGCTACAAACCTGGCCTTGTACTTCTCCACACTACCATCTGCAACATGCTTTAGCTTCTAAAGCCACTGAGAAGTCACCATTGACTTCCCCTCAAGTCTCGAAACTATCTCCCATACATCGTTCTTCATGATGAATGGTACTCATCCATCATGGCATCTCGCCAAACATGGTGCTGGGAGGCCTTCTCAAAAGTAGAAGGTTCTGAATCACGTAAACTAGCCATCAAAACAGTGCCCAATCTGTCAGGCATCTGAATGGACCTCACTAGCTCTCTCGGTGTCCCAAACTCTTGAGCTTCCTTCAAGGTGTCTCGAAGCCACCTAGGTGTCTTCTTCCTTGGAGGCTTCTCCGACACTGGTCTGTCCTCATCCGAAGAACTACTAGAGGTAGAAACCCTAGTAACTTGTGAACTAGAAGCTGGTGTACCAACAACTGGTGAACTTTGTGATCTTGATCCTCTATACGGTGAACCTATAATCTGAGACCCAAAACTTGTTCCCGAAGATTCTACTGGCTGATCCACTGAACCTGGTGAACTTGTGCCTGCATTGTGTGGTCCAGTAACTCTGAAAAACCTGTGATCCTGTTTGCTGTGCTGAAGGTACCTGTGTAACTGCCTGAGGTGCAGGAACCTGTTGCTCTCAATGCTCCAACTCTCTCAACTTCCTAAAGGATCCCTCCTCACAACAACTTTCCTCTAAGAAGGAAGGTAAATACGGAAGGCCTTCGAAGTCTCATCATAGCCCACAAAGATGCCCTTCTTTGCAGTGGGCTCCAACTTTGCCCTCTTCTCAGAAGGGACATGAGAGTAAGTCAAACTACCAAATATGCGAAAATGGCTGACCTCAAGCTTCTTTCTTGTGAAACACTCCTCAAGTGTCATGTTCCCCACTACCCGATGGGGACTCCTGTTCTGAAGATATACAACTGTGCTGCATGCCTCAGCCTAAAGAAAGAAAGGAAGTGGCTGGTCATGTAATATAGCTCTGGCTGATCCAACAATAGACCTGTCTTTCCTCTCTACCACTCCATTCTGCTTTGGAGTGTATGGAACTGTCAACTTCCTCTTGATACCCTCCTGTCTGCAATATCCATCAAACTCCTTGGACATATACTCACCCCCGTTATCCGATCTGAGAACTCGGATCTTCATCCCTGTCTGGTTCTCCACAAGAGCTTTGAACTCTTTGAACCTCTGCAAGACCTTAGATTTCTTGCTCTTCATAAAGTAGATCCAGGTCTTCCTGGAATAATCATCAACGAATGTCACATAGTACTCATATCCTCTCAAGGAAACATATGACATCGATCCACACAAATCTGAATGTATCAAGTCAAGAATCCTTGCTGACCTGCTATCACTGCTAGGAAAAGCAGTCTTGGTGTACTTTCCCAAAGAACACCCCCTGCAAACATCATATATGCTTTGAGCTGAACTATGGTAAACCTGTAACCATATGTCTCAACAACCCCAAAGCTGGATGATGCAAGTGAGCCATCCTCCTATGCCAAAGCTCACAAAGGCATGCTATGTGCCAAGGCATGCTGAGGCTGAAATAAGAGCCTGTACAGTTTCCCACATCTAACTCTAGTGGCAAATGAAGAAGATGGTCCAGCAGTCTTGGGAAACAGACGCAGTCCATCTATGAAGGACACCCCAAGACCCTGATCCTCAATCATGGAAACTGAAATCAAGTTCTTTTTTAGCCTAGGTACATACAATACATCTCTCAACACCATGGGACTAATGGACTCCCTCTGAAAGGTAATGGTCCCACGCCCAACTGCTTTGCCTGCTAATTCATCTCCCAACACCACCTCCACATCAGTCTTTGTCTGTGAAAGCTCGGAGAACATCTCACGAGGACCTGTCACGTGGCTCGAAGCTCCGCTATCAATATACCATGTGCTGGAAGCAGATGCACTGTAGGAATGGTCTGTCACCAAGGAAACCTCCCTCTCTCTATCAACATCCGCATTGGTGATAGTAGATGCTCTCTCTCTATCAATATGCCCAGTGCACAGAGAAAACTCTCTCTGAAATCTCGCTGCAAAGTCATCGACCTTCGCCGAATCTACTATTTGCTGCTGCTTCTTCTTCTTCTTGTTCAGACACTGCCTAGCATAGTGTCCCATCTTCTGACATGCAAAACACTTTACAGTGCTCAGATCCTTCTTCTTCCCATCCTGTTGCTTGGCCCCACCCTTCTTGGGACCCTTCTTGTTCTTCTTCTTCTCTTTTGCTGTCAAAGCCACATCCTCCTCATCCTCCCTACTAGTAGAAGTACTTCACTGCTGTTGGCTTAATCTTCCTTCTTGTCTCGACTTGAGGTCCAACAACAATACAATACCGACAAAACACCTAAAGACATTGGCCCAACAGAGCAAGGTCAGTCGGCAACACCCGCGAGGCAGGGAGATATCTTAATGTGTAAATGCCAGAACCATGTTTCCGCAGTTGGCGAGGGGTTATAGTCCCTTGGTGCGCAACCAAGGTGCTAGACAGAGTTGGAAGGATGGAGTCTTTTACTATGCAACATAGGTGCAACTGTGTGCCACAACTGGCACGTGACGCAACCTTGTCCTTAACCACTTAACAACTGGCGCAACAGTGCGGCGTAGAGGATTCCTTACTTATAATGAACAGTGTGTGACTTATATTGTAACTTAGCTGCTTAACCATGAAATCATACATAACATGTTGACAATGCATAAACATTCATTCATGCGACACAGGAAATAACGTGGAAACCCATCTGGGAAAAACCACCAAGGTGCTCTTCATCGAGCATGAGAAATGTGTATAGCACCTTGCAGACTATTCTGAGACATGTCTATTGGACTCAGACTCTTCTTGCTCTCATGATCTTTGGTTTATTCTTCTATCTACTCCTACTGATCCGCACACATCCTGGATCAACTCTTCTACTTTACTGTCTGTGCACTCAGCTGCAGATTCCCTCTACCAACAGTTTGCGCACTCAACTGTAGATTCGTAGCTCAATAGCCTTCTACTTCTACTAGACTTCTCTTTTGAGTCAACAATGAACTAACAACTTCCTCTAGCTAACTCTCTGAACTACCGAACCGAATCTAACCCTTATACAGAGCGGGTTCCTCCTATTTATAGCATTTACAAGACCACACAGGGTTGGCTGAGTACAACTCAGTTATTATAGACACAAGTAGCTACAAAAATATCTTCTATTACATTAATGCCGACCCATACCTAGCCGCAAAAGTCCTATATTACATTAACCACAACCTTAACTAGCTGCAGAAACGTCTTTCAGCCTGTCTATACAGGTCATAACTAGCTGCAAAACTCTCCTTTAGTCTTGTTATCACCAACCTTGTAGTTGTCTATGTGAGATGGATCCAGGATGGATGATAGAGGGACTAGTAACTAAGGAGGTGGAACCAAGATTGCTTCGACTCCCAAATAGATGGTTGTCACGTCAATCGAGGCAGTCTTCACTTTATGTTATCTTAGCCCAAAACAACAATGGGGGAGACCCAGATTTGCTCTCGACAGGAGAGATTAGACCTAGACACTAGATCAGATCAAATGGACTTGAGGTACGTAAGGTGTAAGGTGATGGAAACCCTAGATCTATGGATGACGTCATTAAGTGAACCAAGGCTTTGGATCAAGGTTTAGGAGATATGAGATTTGATCCAAGTTGGGACATAGATAACCTATGAGGTAAATACTAGATCTGTGGTTAAGGTACTAGCAGGAGGTGAAGATATCCACTGCCTTGGGAAACGTAACCAATGCAGGGAGGGCAAGAACAGGAATGGGGCTATCTAGTATCGATGGATAGACTCGTATGAAGGTATGACAATGTCAAAGCACCCGAACCACTAGGAAAAGGTCAAAACACAAGAGAACGAGGCAAAAGAGGGGGTAGCGTTAGGGTTGGAGATCAGTGCCTTTCAAATCTAGGGCAATGGAGTCAGTTTCTGCACAGCGTTCAAGCAAACCCACTTGGGTATAGACCCGATCTACAAACCCAAAAAGAGGTTTTGCCGGAAAAGTCAAATCACAAGAAAATATGGCAACCTGGAGGACAGCGCTAGGGTTTGGAGGACAGTTTCTCAGATCTAGGCCAAATGGGTCACTTTTTGCTTAGCGTTGAGGAAGATTCTCCTAGGGTATGACCTGATCTACAAAACCCAGAAATGGTTTGCCGGGAACTCAAGCGGATTGAGCCATCATATTTTTGGTTTTTTATTATTTAGGGTTTTTAAAGTAAAAATGGAAATACGGATGCCAATGGATTGAGATCTTGGAAGAGAAGAACTAACTTGTAGATCTTACCTGGAAAACCTTGTGGATGCCTTGATGATGATAATCTCTGCTATCTTGATCAATTTGAGAAGATTTGAGTGAGTTCTATGCTCAACGTTTTGCCCAAAAAAGCCATTGTGCCCTCTCTCCTGCACAACAAACGTCAACCATATCAGATTTGCTGTATCACGAGAAAAAAACAACAGCTACAGAAAAATAGCAAGATGAAATCATAGATCGCATTGATGCTAATGAAAACCCCCTGATACAAAACGCATCTAAGCCAAGCGAGTTGAGGTAGCCCTGCAAAAACGCCCAAGTTGAAGTCACCCTCCTGTAGACAAAACAATGTCTCCCGAAAAATATATAGATCTCAAAACAAATACCCAAATGCTAGGAAGCAAAAGATTTTCCAATCACCATCGAAGAACACCAGATGCAAAGGAGATCCAAAAATATCCACAAGAAAAGTTTTTCTATTATCTAGATCCGAGAGCCAAAGACCCATTACAAATGAGAAGCTCTCTCCTTTAAATAGGAAATGAGAGAACCAAAATCATAACCACTTTTCAAATGAGTGGCTAAGATTAAAAGATACAAATGTTCTAATCAATGGTTGAGATGAGCTCAACATAGAGTACATGGATCAATACATCAATATAATATAAAAGTGGACCAAATTACCCAAGGAGAGGGGAATCCCACTCAACAAAAAATAAATGAGGCACATGGTGAGTCCAGGGAGTGTTAACTAACTCCCTTTGGGTGTCCCCATGGCACAATAAAAATAATATAATTTTTAAATTGTGAAAAATGTGCCTCCTTGAGGAAATCATGAGCCTCCAAAAGCTCCAAAAAATAATATAATATGCTCGGAAAATAGATGTGGGCCCATCCAAGTGCTGCAACTGCTGGAGAAGAAGTGGAAGACATCACCCTCATCATCAAAACTCATTCCATGCCATTTCCTTGCCTCAGTAGCCCAAATCGAATTCTTCAGTAGCCATTTTAATTATTTTTTATCTGCCTCGGGAAATGTGAAGTGCCAAAACTACCTCCTAGGGTGCCTGCGTTATCCAACTGAGCTCGCCAGGCTTTCTGGGAGAGGGGTAATATGGTACCCTCAAGTGGCTGGACCCCCTATCCCTCATACAACGCCCTAGGAGATCCATAAAAGATATCTCCCTGCTCAGACAGGCCATCAAGTATGACAAAACTGCGCCAAAAGGGTACACTGAGCCAAATCATCTCTGCAAGTGCCCGAAACTGAAAAGAAGTTGTCTCATTGGACTCAGAGAGTCCAAATCCATCTAAGGTGTATACTCATACCCCCTCTAGGTCTCTGTATGATCATCTACAACATCCAGATATACAAAATAATAATCTGTAAATGACCATATAACCAGTAATATAACTCAGGCTAGCATCCATCTGCTGCAAGTGTTCACAAGTCAAGACATGCTCTACAATCATTCAAATAACACTTATAACAAGTAGTAATCATTTCATTGGCTATCTATCAACCACATATAAAGGATTTCGTTTATTAACTATAACTCAGATCAGACTTTCAAGACCATACTCACTTCATAGTTGTAATCATTTTGCTAGTGAAGGGTGAGGGCTGGAATTCACAAGGCTAGGGCAAAGGGTGACTACCAACTTGACATTGTGACACTTCGGATATGGAAAGGGGATACTCACCCTAGCATATGACAGACAAGCAACAACAAAGGGGATGGCAGTGTCTCACAAATGGGTGAGTTACTTCAGAGGTGCTTATTCACCTTGACAAATGCTCACAATCCAACTCAATACAAGTAAGGCCAAAAATCCTTAGATATAACTATAGGAACCATTGCTTTTTTGGGCCTTTGATTTTCCATAGCCTTTGCCCATGTTTTTATTACATGGTTTTTTTATTATTTAGGCTTGATGCATTCATGTATGTTGAAAAACACTACTTTTCATGAATGTTTTAAGATATTCTTTTCATTGTACTTCAAAGCCAATTTCATTAGGCGAGCCTTGCATTCACATATGTTAAAAAACACTACTTTTCATGAATGGGGTTTTTCATAAGATATTCATTTCATTTCCAAATACATTGTATTGATGGTAGCGCTACTTGTTTCAGGTTAGCCAACATAACCTAGGCAACTCAGAGCCGAGACACAAATAACAGGGAGGCTTGTCCCACAAATGCTCTAGTGGGGAAAAGGTCCTCCATGCCATAAGTTAAGTAGTAGGTCGGGTTGAGAACATAACTGGAAGGTAATGGATGGGTGGAGACAATGAATAATGAAACCAACATTAGCAAGCCAAAGTATGATGGGAATGCCTACCTCTATTCTCCCTAAGGAGGGTAAAACCTATGAGTATAGATCAAGAACTTCCAGGTCTGAGTAAGGACATCAATACATAATAACAATACATCCAAGTCCACATATTTATATGACCACCAGATCATGACACTAAATGCTAATACATGTCACAAGAATGAGTATAAGAGCAATGATAACTATAACATAAGATATATAAGCTGAGTCATAAATAATCCATTTGAACCAACATCAGTCTAATGAGAAAACACTGATACAACTCTGGGCATCAATAACTGCTCTGCAAATGCCTAAAATGACTACATCAGTCCTCAAATCTGAGTGTCCTGAGACTCAGTCATGGCATGGGAGAGTACTATAGTCCAAAATCAAATCATGATCCATCATAGATGCTCATCAAATCATCTCATATGTAGGGGAACTGGATGAAAAATGTATTGGAATCTGAAAAATAGAGTATGGTAGCCCGACTACTATATATGTGATAACATCTGGCTCTAACTGGGACAAGTGCTTTGCTGAATAGAGCGCTTGAGAACCTCAGAATCTCTGGTCCTTGCACTCTGCTAATAACATCCTCAATCAATCCCTCCAGCTCTGTAACTGCTGCTAAAATGTCACCAACTTCCTGCAAAATGTCCAAAGCTATACAAACTCACAGACCGGTTGTCAACACACTGTGTGGATAAAATAAAATACTCAAACTGAAATGCATGAATTTGAAAAGCAGAAAGTAAATCTAATCTATAACCATAACCTTTTAAGAAAAGCTTGATTTTTATTTTGCAAGGAAAGAAAATGCTAAGACTGAAAACTACACTAAGAGTTTTGAAAAGCAAGCTTCAGGCAAAGACAAGGTGCAAGACTGATAGGCTACACTACTGCCCAACAAGGGCTTATTCAAATCCTACCTATTCTTCCCTACTAGGCAAGACACACGCGATGGGCGGGAAGTAATGCTTTAGCAAAATCCCATTCACAGGAAGTTCAAATTCATCCCCATCCAGAGTTTCCAAATAGACTGATCCTTTTCTGGCTATGCCAGATACTCGATAAGGACCCATCCATATCTTTTCCAACTTTCCATGTTTTCCAGGTTTCTCTTTTAATTTATCCCATGGTAAGACTATGTCTCCTATTCCAAATTTTACATGTCTTGTTCTTTGATCAAAAGTTCCCTTAACTTTTTCTTGCTCAATAACCATTTTATCAAATGCCAGCCTTCTTGCTTTATCAAGCTCCACTAACTTGTCAATTCTTGCTTGAAATGCTTCCTGATCTGAAGTGCATTGTTGCAACAATTCATATATTGGGATTTGCATATTAATTGGAAGCCTACAATCTTGCCCATAAACCAATTCGAAAGGAGCTTTGCCTGTTATTCTTTTTACTGTCGTTCTATCGGCCCACAATGCATATTTTAGTTTGTTATCCCAACTTCTCTTATTTTCTCCAACCATTCTTTTCAAAAGCTTAATCAAATTTTTGTTACTGAATTCAACGAGGCCATGACCATGGGGATAATAGTTAGACGAGTGGGATAATGTAATTCCATGATTCATGCAAAAGGTTGACATCTCTAGCTTACTAAAAGCTTTAGCATTGTCAGTGGTTATCTTTATAGGGCACCCATACCGAGAGACAATGTTTTCTTCTAGGAATTTGACAACTACTGCAGCTGTACATTTCTTAGTTGGTATAGCTTCAACCCATTGAGTAAAGTAATCCGTGCAAGTCAAGATGTATTTATATCCATTGCTAGAGTTCTGATCAAAGGGGCCAATAAAATCCATACCCTATTGCTGAAAAGGAGTTTCTATTACAACTGGGTTTAGTGGCAAAGCTCACAACCTGGGTTTTCCTGAGAAAAACTGACACTCTTAACAGGTTCTCACCAATGAGTGCACATCCTTGAAGAGGGTTGGCCAGTAATATCCTGCTCTCATAATCTTTGCGATAGTTGTTCTAGGTGCATAATGTCCACCACAAACACCTGCATGGATTTCCTTAAAGATGGTCTCAGATTCCTCCACACTAACACATTTCAAAATTATTCCATCGGTGTTCCTCCAACCTAGACCATTTTTATTTAATACATACTTTTCCGCCTTCAACCTTAAGGCTCTCCTTTGATGATCTACCAAATAATCCGGGCAAGACAGACTTCTCAAAAAATAGATAATATCCTTATACTAGTCATGGTCTTCATCGATATGCAAAATATGCAATTCATGCTCCCTAGCAAGATTAACTACATGACTATTACTTTTCTCAGTTAACAATTGAGCCAAACCTTGAGCTTTCACAATTTGAATGGGTTTGATCTCCAAATCATACTCTTGGATCCATGAAATCCAGTTTCCTCTAACCCCTATACCATCTGCTTGTGATAAGACATCCTTAACTACTTGATATGGCACAAAGGCTTTAATCTTGGATTACCCTATGTAAGTCTTGAAATGTTTTAAGGCTTTGACTAGAGTGTAGGCTTGCTTTTTCGTAGTAGTGTATTTTAATTCAACATCTCTCAAGTTTTCACTCATAAACGCTAAAGGTTGTTCGTGATTTTCATTGTTCTTTTGTAACAGAACTCCAGCAATGGTGTCCTCAGAAGCATATGAATAGATCAGAAATTCCTTGCTGTAATCAGGACACGCTAAAACAAGAGCAGTTGAAATGGATTTCTTTAGTTTAACGAATGATGTTTCACAAGTTTTATCCCAGACGAATTTCGTATCTTTCTTAAGAAGAGCATTTAGAGGCTTGGCTAGCTCTGCTAAGTTTGGTATAAATCTTCGGATGAAGTTTATTTTTTCAAAGAAGGATTGCAGGGAAGCAACATTATGGGGTGCATCAATAGTATTAATGGCTTGGGCCCGCTCAGGATCCATCCTAATACCTTCTTTAGACACAATATGCCATAATAACTTACCTTCATCAATTCCGAAAGTTGACTTTTTGGGATTCAAAGATATACCAAACTTTCTGCACCAATCAAAAACCTTCTTCAAATGTTTCACATGATCATCTTGTTCCTTGGAGAAAACTATTAGGTCATCTTGATAAATGGCGATAATCTTTCCAATGAGGTCATTGAAGGTTTGATCCATGGCTCTTAGAAAAGTTGAGCCAATGTTTAATAACCCGAAAGGCATTCTTATGTACTCAAAAGTTCTCCATGGAGTTGTAAAAGTTGTTTTTTCTCTATCTTCCTTTTTAATATGCACCTGATTGTATCCCGAAAAACCATCTAACATTGACAACATACCTACGCCTGTTACACTTTGCAATAAATTCTCCATGTTTGGCAAAGGGTAGTTATCTTTAAGAGACGCTTGATTTAGATTTCTAAAATCTGTGCATATCCTGATTTCATCACTCTTCTTTCTCACAATCACAGGGTTAGAGACCCAGGTGGTGTGTCGCACTGGTCTGATAATTCCAATTGTCAGCATCTTTTCAAGTTCCTTTTTTATCAATGGAGCTAACTTAGGATTGACATTTCACAACTTTTTCCTATAGGGTTTTGCTCCTTCATTTAATGGGATAGTATGCTCAATAATGGCAGGATCAAAAGTCTTGAGATCATCGTACGTCCAAGCAAAAACATCCTTGTACTCCCTAATTAGATTTTCGATAGCTTTCCTCTCTTTTGGGGAGGTGTTCTTTCCAATCTTAATCATTTTAGGAGAAACTGAGCTTCCAATGTTAATCTCTATATGACCTCATCTACTGGTTCAGCGCTCTTACCCTTATATTCATCATGTCTATTGGAATTCTTCTCTAAAGGGATTGCTAATTTCATAACATCAACATCTTGCAATGACAAGTTGTTCACTTTATCTTCCAAGTCGACATTGCAGTTCTGAAAATTATCTGAGTGTTGTAAGAAGGCAATGATTTGAGCATCATTGTCAAAGACTTGCCAATGCTCCTGATTGTCAGGGACTGATGATCTAAATAACACCTCGATTTTACACTCCTCTTTAAGGTGGTTGGGGATTTCAAAAGTGCATGCTATCACTGATAATGCATCGACCAAGGTGTTCTCCTCTCTTGGAACTGCTTGGATCGCAAAGGCATCGAACATTTCAATGGTATCCCAAACAACATTTCTATAATCTCTAAGTTGATTGTTTTTGGCCGCAAATTGATTTTTAAACCGGGACATGATTAAATCCGAATCACCTATAACACAAGCATTTGATTTTCTGATCTCGGGCAATCTCTAATCCCAAAAGTAAGGCTTCATACTCGACCACGTTATTTGTGGCTTCAAACTCTAGATGGAAAGAAAAATACTTTTCTTCTCCAGACGGAGGAATAAGGACGATTCCTACTGTTGCCCACCTATTTCGACTAGGTGGCAACTCCATGTACATGAAGTGTACATAATTATACCTTGGAAAAATCTGAGGATTTTTTCACTTCTGCAGGGCAATTGCCCCTTTGTAAAACGAAATGTCCGCTCCCTTGCGTGGGAAAACAAATGTAATTTTATGTACTAGTGTGGATCATATGATACGGATGCCACACCATGGAACTGATTGTTAGGGAAGTCCCCTCATCGAGTGTTTTTCCCTTTCCAATTGATCTTGTTGAAGAAACGAGTTTAATCGGTTTGGTTTTCACTCAAAATCCTCCAAAGTGGTGACGGGCGTTCTACCAGTCAAGTCCGTGA
>LPNX010507166.1:7023-21935 GCA_001517045.1 Pseudotsuga menziesii | reverse complement strand
CCCTGTAAAGATAACCAAACTTTTATTTGACTTTTGACGATGGGGAGTTTTATTTGACTCTTCACAATGAGCCACAACGCCCAAAATTGGGGAATCAAAATTCCCTCCATCATCAGACATACACAGAAGGTTTCCTGACATCGGAGGCGTGTTATCCTTAAGTCCATCAACTTGTATTGCCACGGTTATGCCGGAATAACTTCCACCGAAATTGACACCCAAAACAATACCATTAGTCCAAACCCTCATATCGCGCAACGACTTCTTCCTATTAAGGTCTGAGATGCCCTTTCTGAGACCCCAAAAGCAGTCCTCCTGCAACAATCGAAAATAAATGTCCATGTAATTATCAATAGACCCGTAGCTTCCCTTCTTCTTAACACAAGGGAGCCCCTTCAAGCAATTTTTCGAATCCGAATCCATCTCATATGTTCGGCAATCTGTAATTTCAGGCACCAGCGCCATTTTATTCCACGGAAGATTAGCGTTCGTTGCGCAAACTGCAATGCCCGCGTGAGCGGCGAGCATATCCAGAAGGAACTGACAGTGGCAATCACTATTTTCTCCACTTTTTGTTCGAAGCACCATATTGTTCAACAATGGCAAAACATCAGAAACTGTTTCAGGACAGTGTTCTGCCAGACATATCAAGAACTTCTTGAGAAGCTTTTCCGTTGAAGCTGAGTGGAATAACTTTTCACCATACTCTTTCAGAGACGACTGTAATAGAGCAGTACCACAGAAAAGCCTATGAAACTGCTTCAACCTCGCACTATATAACTCTGCCTCGTCGTGATGAGAGAGAATGTCAACCAACTCTAATACGGAGTGTACAAGATCAAATGGGAGCTTCTGAAAATTTAATACCTGCAGAAATCCAGCTGGGCATTTTGTAATCTGCCGCAGAACATTGCTTCTGGTGTTTGCTTGGCAAAGGCTCAAAAGTGTATCCAAGTAAGAAAATAAAGCTTTCGGACGCCTTGGATTGCATTCAACTAGGCATGCATAAATTGCTCTCGGCCTATCTGGTGATTCATTGGATATAAATTCAAATACATCTCCGTCTTCCAGCTGGAGCATGCCCGTCTCTACGCTGGACGTGCCTACAAATCTAAAATATACGTTCTTTGATGGAGCTGCTGTTCCAAGTGGAGAAAGGAAGCCGTAGCCTTCTTTCAAATCCAAAGATAAAAGCTTACCCCGCTTCATAGCAGATGCCGTCACACGGGACTGCACTTCTGGACAGGCTTGTGTATGAGGCGCGGGGTCAGAATTATGGCCCACATTACGCAGTTTCTCCTCATTAAAAGAAGATGGGCGTCTCCATGATTGAAAATCCTCACTAGAGGAAGGTTGTCGTCTGCAGAATGGCGGTCTCCATGACTGTGGACTAATAGTAGGAGAAGATTGCCGTCTCCAGGAAGTTTGATCCCCAGGCGCTTGAGATTTGCTTGGCCAAAATTCCTCATTTTTTGATTTCCAAGTGCTATACTCCGACCGTCTATGGCTCTGGCTGTCGTAACGTTTAAGTGAAGCCCCTCCTTCCTCCATCATCCCGAAACTTGCTTCCTCCGTCATCCCAAAACCTGAAAAAGTAAACTCAAACTCTTTGATCAACAAGGCCCGCTCAGGCGAGTCTTATGCATTATAGAGAATTCTCGGTCACCGAGGCAACTGACTCTACGTCGTATCAAATCCAGCGGCGCATCTTTACGCGCCTCGATATTTGCCTCCAGTCTCAGATCCAACGACACATCCTCGTCCTCATTCGACTCGGGAAGCGTGAGAAAACTGACTCTACGTCGTATCAAATCCAGCGGCGCATCTTTACGCGCCTCGATATTTGCCTCCAGTCTCAGATCCAACGACACATCCTCGTCCTCATTCGACTCGGGAAGCGTGAGAAAACTTTGATGCCGCCGGATCTCAGTATTATAGTACAGTGTAAATTCGTTCATTCGAACACGGTTTACATAACTGGTTGACTAGAGTTAAAAATCGGATATAGATTGTAGTCGTGAAGGATTTTCATCATCATCTAGATTGGATCCTTCGTCATCACGAAAACCTGATTAAAAAACACAACGGACCAACCGGCCGGACCCTGTAGAATGTTACCATGGAAATTTGTTCGCTTGAGGCACGGATTACATCGCTGGTTGATTGAATTTAAAGATCTAATCAATATTTAATTAACTGATTGCGTATTTTGGATATAGATTTTAAGTATGTCCTAATTCACGGAGGCGAGCCTTATTCACCGACAGGCTGGTCTTATGGCTGATCTTATGGTCAGACCAGACGTTCATCCTACTGGCATAAGATATGACCTACCGCTATTCATCCTACGTTCATCCTACGTTATTCGCACATCCAGCATGAGCTACCGCTGAGCAGTATAAGCGCTAACTACACAAAAAGTCATAAATTTCTCTCTACATTTATTAAAAAGAATTACACATTAAATAGAAAAAATACAATTATCTATAATTAAATAGAAAGATTTACAAATTTAAAGAAAAGAAAAACAATTATAAAACAATAGAAATACAATGGTTAAATGTGTTTAAGTATGCAATGTGTTTAATGTGTTTAAGTATGGTTGAATGTGTGATATATTAAATATATTCAATAAAAACAATAGCCCGAACCAAAACCTAACTTGAACTTAAAGAAGAATTATCATCATTTATATTCTAAATTGTGATTCTGTGGAAGTTAATTTAGCTGCAATATATTTCCAACTAGTAAACTTTATATATATATATAGTTGATAGGATGATTACTATTGCATTATAAATTAGCCATCTTTATCCAACAACAATTTCCTATATAGTTGATAGGATGATTACTATTGCATTATAAATGAGCCATCTTTACCCAACAACCATTTCCTATTTCCTATCTTTGTGAAGTATTATTTTGTATTACTAAGCATAATGGTTGATAAAATGGTTCACTTTTATGTCACTGCATTCATTAAGGGGTCTTTGATGGATGGCATATTTTGAGGCTTTTAATAAAGCTTGCCATTTAAACATGACTTGGGCTTAAATATGGATGATATTAATTGATGGAAAAAAATATTAAGATATTATGTTTCTTCAAAATGATCTACAATTTTATAATATATTGATATCACATTATGAATATATACAATTTCAAGTTACATGAGAAAACGTTTGATCATTATTTTCAAGATTACATATAACATGTTTATTATAGCCATCAATTTCTTGGAAATCGAAATTAGTGATATACTTTACATCTTAATTTTTTCATCTTAAATGTTAATAAGTTCTTAGTTCATGTGATCTATGAAATTACCATGTGTAGCCCATATGTAGCTCTTCTAGACATTAAAATTTACCACCAAATTAGGATGACTATACACCAAAATATGTCATTTAGTATTAGGTAAGTTATAAAAAAATGTGAACATTCAAACTTATAGTATTATATATAGGATCCAAATTTAATCAAATTATTGTTTATAAGGAGTATATTTAGGTGCATAATTAGTCATGTTTTGATCACCTTAAGGAAAAGAAGTATCTTTCCCAAAAGAAATCAAAATATGGAGTAGTGAGTGAGCATGGAATTTTGATGTGAGAGAGATATATCATCTTATACTTGAATAAGAGAAGTGTTCTATCTTTTAGAATATTTAATCTATAATTCCACATGATATTGGCATAGGGCATTTTATAATCCGAGCCCGAGCCATTGCGTTGCAAGGGCGATTTTAATGAACAAGAGTACAACCTTTAAACCTCTTCTAGCTTGAACAAAAGTGCAATCTTCTATATTTTTTAACCATACTTTTTGGATGTTAAATTGGAATAACTTAAATTCTAAAAATATAGTTTTATAGCCACATTCTAAAATGATACGATATAACTTATTCATAATTTGACTAATCATGATTGTCCTATAATTTGAGGGGTTCCTAGCAACTACTTACAAATATTGTTTGGTAAGGAACTAAAGTTTCCGTGACATATTTGCCGCGCTTTTAGAGTGTGGAGATTGTTTAGTTCTTGCATCTTTCCTTTTATAGGATCATATTCAAGTCTTACACTTTGTATTAACATCATTATACCCAATTGTACCTTCTTTAGTGGCTCTTTATTGGATATTAATAAAATTATCTTATCTTATCTTGTGCAGTAAAAAAATCCATTACTCTCTCATTACTTGAATGTTTAAAGATACTTTTTATATATTTATCTAACTACTATCAACATTATTTAATATATTAAAGAAATATGTCATGGGAGGATGGCCTCTTCAGAACCAAACCCTAAATAGAAAAGAGCTATGACTTCACTAACAATTGGTAGGACGGGGAGAGGTTTAGCTAATTAATTCTAAAACATGTTTAAGCATATGCGTGGGATGAAGGTGTTATGAATTAGTCTTAATGAAAAGTGATTTAGAAACAAGGGATCATGAAAGATATTTTCTAGATCACTTTTTTTTTAAATGTGACCTATATTACATTGAGGGAGGGAAAATGGTCGATATTTGTATTGGAAAGCTTAGGATTGACACTAAGGACGCATGTATTATAAAGTGAGAGTTATGGTACAAATAATATCTTATATCCCTAATTATTAAGAGTATATGAGCCTCTAAGGAGGCATACATTCAAAGTCACAACCTATAATCTTAGGGGATTTGGGATCATTTCCTTAGCTCACCTGGTTTTGGTTTACTTTATTGATTCCAACTTAATGAGAAAAGCAAGATATTAATTTCTTTCTTCCCTCACTTTAGAAATAAAGGTCAACCTTTCAAGACATTTGCTTATGGTGTTCATCTACTTAATCTATGATTTTACAATATCTTACAGTTCCATGAACATCTATTATAACTATGGTATTCATGATTTTGTAAATGTTAACCATTGTTTCACCAACATTGTTCATGGTTCTTCTCAAGGATATTTCACTATAATTATTTCTATCATACCTTCACTTGTCATCTTCAATGGATTTCATTGACATTTGGTGAGGTGAATGTATGGCCCTAGTTATGAAAAACTACAGATTATTCAAGGTTTTGTAAACATGGTTCCACCACCAAATGGTCACGATTCCACCTCCAAATGTTCATGGTTCTAACTATAGATTATTCAAGTTTTTGTAAACATGGTTTGACCATTAAATGCTCACAATTCCACTGCCTAATGTTCATTGTTCTAGTGCCAACCTCCAGGGCTCATTAAGTGATCCAACCAGTAACTGACAAGTTCACCTTGGCATGTTCAGCCAACAGGTTCACCTTAGCCGACATATTCGCCTCGGCATGTTCAGCCAACAATTTCACCTTCAACAGGTTCTCCCTCGACAAGTTTGCCTCAAATACAACATACCAACATGCTCTACGATGGTTGAACTTCTAAACCATTATAAATTCTTTTGTAACTGAAAGTAGTGGGTAGTCACCCAAGTGTCTCAGCATCCTATATAAGCATGTACATTAATGTAATATAACATCTTTCTGATCATCTATCTGATTCCTCCATCTTTCATGGAGCAAAAGTAATAAATTGGTTTGAATTCTTGCATATTGTCTCTGTGTATATTTCTTGTCGACCTAGTGTGTTTCCTACTTTGTTGAATCTTCTTAAAAGCTTCTGCCATAACAGTACTCGACTCATTCAGTCGTCTGTTGTCCCCAGCGTGCACCTAGGCAGGACCTACATCATTGGTATCAGAGCAAGATCTTGTTCAGAGTCTTAAGTTACATAAGCACTTCCCTCGAAGTTATTTAACTTATGCATGTTCAAACACGCTCGCAAACTCAGCAACACAAGCAGACACTTCCCTAGACTTCAGAAAATATGGCCAAAGAAGTAGACAATAGACATGCAATTGACGAGACAGAGCAACTCATAGAAAAAGAACTGGCTCTCCAGCGAACCGAAATGTTCACCAAATTCAGAGAGATTCTCATGAAAGTCACTGCGAACTCAGGGGAATCCTTGACACGATCTCACTCTGATAAAATCAGCCCCTTTAAAGTGCAAATGAATCTAGACATACCGAACCTTGAAGGAAAGATTGACATGGAATTCGTCGACAATTGGGTACAACAACTGGAATCGTACTACGCGGTAAATCATCTCTCATAAGCGGAAAAGATCACCATTGCATCCTTAAAGATGTCAACCTTCGTACACTGCTGGTGGGAGAATATATCAACAAAGATGGAAAAAGAAGAAGACCCCATAGACACATGGGTAAAATTTGTCGAATATGTCCGAAAGTAGTTCTATCTGCCCAAGTACCTTGAACAACAGTACAAGAAGTGGCAGCAGCTAAGGCAGTGGAAAGACCAATCTGTACAGAGTACACCGACGAGTTCTACCGACTCATGGCTAGACTTGGTGTCCAAGAAGAAGAGAAATTGATTGTCCTGTAGTATGTCAATGGTTTATCCCCGTACATTTAGCAAGAGATGGAGTTTCTAAATGTCAGCACGCTTGCGGATGCATTTCATTATGCCATCAAGATTAAAGCTAAACAGAAAGGAAAAGAACGTTTCACGAACAAGCCAACAGGTCGAACATCCGACAAGAAGTTAGCAACCGACTCCGACAAGTTCGAGAACCCTTCTCAGCCGACTCCGCCAAATCCTGATCATCCAAAGAAGAAATTTCAGAAAGACAAGAGGGATCGCAACAAATAGACTCCTACCGAGAAATGGTGTGATTATCACATTTCATCATGGCATGATATGTCATAATGCAAAGCTCGAAAGAGATTTTTGTAAAAATTGTCGACACCCAACTTGTCTGACAGAACCCTGGTAGAAATTATTCAGATCCCTCAACCATCTTGGCTTCGACCTCGACCACTCCGATAACCTCGACCATGGTCGATGAGGAGGAACGAGAGCGTCTGTTCCATACCCGGATATGGATTCAGTGAAATCCATTACATCTGATTGTGGATAATGGTAGCTAAAAGAACTTCGTTTCTGAAGATCTTGTGAAGAAATTAGGTCTTGTCACCACTCCACATCCTCAGCCTTACAATATCGATTAAATGAAGGATGGGCAGGAACTAAGGATCACACGACAATGCAAACTCGCCTACTTCATTAAGCCTTTTGAAGATGAAGTACTCTGTGACGTCGCACCGCTTTCTATAGTCGACGCCCTATTTGGTAAACCCTACCTATGGGATCAACACGGTACATATCAATCACGACCTCAAAAGGCTATTGTCAAAATACGGAATCAATGGTATGGCATACCAAAGCGACAACCCACATCAATGATTGCTATGATATCTGCCAAACCAACAAAGAAGCTTATCAATCATGCTCAAAATTTCACATTAATCATGATCAAGCATTAACATTCCAGGAATACTGTAGCAACAAGTCGAATCACTAACCAGCACAGTCCCGACAACAAAAACATATCAACAACATTCTTTAAGAATGCCAGAACATATTTCAAGCACCAGACAGAGTATCTCTCCATTGTCAAGTAAAACACTCCATTGAACTTGTTCCTGGTTCTTCATTACCTAATGCATCTATTTACAGAAGATCCATTCTCGAAAATGATGAGATTCGTAGACAAATCTAGGATTTGATTGACAAGGGTCATATCTACCCCAACTCCTCTCCTTGTGGAAGTCCAGTCGTCTTAGTTCCAAAGAAAGACAGGACTTGGTGCATGTGCATCGACTATCGAGCTCTCAACAAAATTTCAGTGAAGAACAGATACCCTCTTCCATGGATTGATGAACTCATCGACAATCTGAAAGGTGCTAAGTTCTTTACGAAATTCGATTTCAAGTTGGGATACCACCAAATTCCAATCGAGTCCACTGATGTATGGAAATGGATTTCAATACCAAGGAAGGATTGTTTGAATGGTTAGTCATGCCTTTTGGCTTAACCAATGCACCTGCAACCTTCATGAGATATATGGATGACCTTCTATGACCTTTCATTCGTAAATGTGTCATTGTCTATCTTGACAATATCTTGATTTTCAGTTGATCATGGGAAGAACATGTCCAACAACTTCAACAAGTTTTCAATACTCTCCAACAAAATTGGCTATATCTGAACATGGACAAATGCTCATTTGCAATGACCAGCATCAAATATTTGGGGTGTGTAATTGACTGTGCAGGCATTCATGTCGACCCAGAAAAGGTATAGATCCTCAAAGATTGTCCCATTCCTCAAAACATTCATGAAGTAAGAAGTTTTCTTGGTTTGGCGAATTTCTATCGACAATTAATACTTGGCTTCAGCCACATCACATGGCCTTTGAATCAATTGACGAAAGGAAATGGGAAAACTGTCGTCAAATGGACACCGACACTGTCAAATAATTCTTTTTCAGTTTAATAACTTGTTTTTCTTTGCGACCACAAGGTGGAACTGTCATGACATCCCGGGCTTACTTAGCTTTTGAGCTAACGCAGAAAGTTTACCTGCTCTTACAGAATTACAGGTAAGAAAGATCCGGTGCTGCTTGTCAATAATCATTACGCATACAGATATGTGTTCGTTGCAAAAATACTAGCTCAGTAAAAGAATATAAATGCTATGCAATCTTCAATGCTTTATGAGGTAAAACCAATAAATCGTTATTCTTTTAAAAACACCATGGAAACGAGATTCAGTCCTATCAGTATTGGTGACAGTTGCTTTCTCTCCAGTAGTTATAATTTATAGTTTTTATTGTGTACTAAACTCCTCTATGTTCATCAATGTTTGCTATGGTCGTCGTGCGTACACGTCTTAAATCTTTCTTTACATGCAGGCTAAAGTTGGCAGAATTATTACGTTAAGAGATTATCTTAAATTGTGAATCTATACCATGTACGTCATGTTAGATTTGATTTCCCCATGGAATATGAAATTAATGCGCATAAATAAGGAGTTTTTATACTTTTAACTATCTTCCAAAGCTTGAAAGTTTGAAGGGATTTATTTCTTCGTTCATACTGCTATCAATTAAGCTAAGATAGTGTGAAAGAACCTAATTCTTATTCACGTAACTTATGCGGATGATATGGCCCAGTTATGGTTATTAATCTTCAAAGGTTACTTATTGTCAAGCTTGATAGTACTATAATGTTTAACCTTTTTGTTTGCAAACTTAATAGTTTAAGCAAGGATAATACTTAAAGGCATTACTAGAATCAATCTCACAAGATGGTTATTTATCATAACTAGGTCTTATGAAATTCCTTTTAATAGTTACTAAAAGGCATATTCTTAATGGATTTATAACCATTTAAAGATTGATTATCATGTTAGTATAATAAATGGTGGTAATATTGACCCCACCCTTGGTGAGCTTACAGGCATAACCTTTATGTTGATGATTCTTTTGTTAAAAGATAAGTGGCATGACTCTTTCCATACTTATAATAGTTTGTTGAAAGATTATTTTGCGAAGTATAAATAAGAGGGTCGTGAAAATAGACCACGCCAAAATGAATATAAGGATTAACCTTAATTTAAGTTTTTTAATAATCTTTTACTATATACTTCTCTTGCTTGTATGATGTGCTAGATCGCATATTATCATATCATTGCTATGTTATAAACATTGGATTAACCAAATATTATATGGCATCACTTTGAATAGGTTAATCGTTTGAGCGTATGAATACCATTTGTAAAGGTGATGGGTCGTAGTATTGACTACGCCCATGATGAGTTTTGTGGCACGGTTTGAATATTAATAATTTCTTTTGATCACCATAACGTGCATGCTAGGTTGACTTCAGGACCCAAGGTTATGGTGGAACCTTCGAAACAACAAAATGATTGGAAAAAAAAATAGTCCTCTCGTGATTGCTCATCGGGACTATAGAGATTACTCACTGCATGCAAATATTTTGTTTGGTGAACGTGGCATCACCAAGGCCATGTGTTGTGTAGATAAAAGGACTCTCTCGAACCCTAAACTTATTATTTTTTCCGTGGTTTTCAGCCTCCGGCTGCTCTGCAACTGTGTTGGTTGCTTGCCTTGTCGCACTGCTACTCTGCGTTGGTAGTCTCCTAGCTCGTTTCTTGTCTCCCGCTCGTTGAGAGCTCACCCTGAATGCTCACAGAGAAGAGTTGTAAACATTTGATTTCTGTTGGAACTGGGTTAGTTATTTTCCACCGGGGTTTGTCCTTCCTTGCTCGTTCAGTTCAGAGTCTATCAGTCTGTAAGGCCCCTTTTTCCTCTTTGGTTCGGTAGTGGGAGTCGTGGCCTCGTAGGTTTACTGGGTTAAAGGGTTTTGCAGCAACTGTGTTTTTGGTTAAATATCCATTACGGCTCAAGGGTTTATACTTGTTGGCCGGTGACTGCATTTCTCTGTCGATGTTGGTCGATGCTGTGTAGTAATACCTCCTCCCTTGCAACTGATGAAAGGTTTACTTCTCTTCACGCTGGTGGTAGCTCTTCTTCTCGTGGGTGGTTATGTTACCTTACAATTCTAGGTAAGATTTTACTAATATCTTTTTTATTCTTTAATCTTTCGATTTCATTACAATTCTGCTTTTGTAATGCAAGTTATTGATACACTATGGGTGTTGTTGATACAGGTGATAGCTCGACCTTCTACGTAGATAGAGTAAGACCGGGACAGCTACTAGCTTACGGGTAAGCCTTGGACTCTCCATGGCAGTTCTTCCTTGTCCGTTCCCTTATGGGACATTTACGGGTTGGTCGCCGTGGCCTGCAAAACCCTCGTGGTTTTGGTTTATCTGGTTTACTTGGTTTACTGTTTTTAGATGATGTTGAACCCTTGCTTAAAGCGGGGTTTCCGGCTTGGCCGTGACTGTACATTTCGATTTTGCTATAGTTACTTGTATAAATGAAAGGAAGGCTATTAAAGCCATACTCTGTTGACTTTGTTTGAAGCTGAGAGGGGTTTAAAGAGCTTGTACTCTTGGGTTTTACATTTATGTTGTAATTTTTGAGATATTAGGGTTTTACCCTAACTTGGCGATATGAAAAGTATTTACTGTTTCTTTAAAATTATCTTTGGTTTACTAAGAAATACTACTGTAATTTATCTGGTTATTACTTTTCTGGTGTAATGGATGGTTGAGCTCGGTGAAACGAGCATATTTATAAACTGTTAATTTACTTCATGAGCATTATTGCATTTGAATTCTACCCTGTAATATTATTTAAATATCACCTGCTAGGATAACTGTACATTGTTTTTATATTAATTTACTTTATTATAATAGAATTTGTAAATAATGTTATATAATTTTTAACCTTCAGAATATAAGAATTTCATGTTTTTAGTGTTGCACTTCTGTAACTGATAGTTACATCTTTTAAGTACAGAATTTATATTTACCTAGTATTTATTATAAAGGAATAAGAGTATTATTTCATTTATATACCAATGTTGTTCCTATAATTAGATGCATTATTTTTGTACTTGGTTTATTTATAGGTAGATAATAAGAAAGTATTTTGTTAATAAATTCTTATGCTTCCTATATTGAATAATTTATAAGAAGTTCTTTCTATATTTTATGTTACCCTATTTATATTATAGTATCAGTATTTATAAAATAAAGAAATTAATAAACTAACTAGATGTATCTTTATAATTTATTCCAAATTTACCTATACTTGCTCACAATTTGATTACTATAAATACTATAGTTATTTAACCTATACAGAAAAGAAATAAACTGTAAAGTTTGAAAAGTACTTTTATTTAACCTAACACTACACATCTAACTAATATATTCTTCCTTTTGATTTCAAAATAAATATAAAGATTACTGAAATGAATGCAGTATAGAAACTGTTTTATCTACCAAAACATACTACTGTTAGTATAATGACATAGTTTTCCTTTCCTTTTCTAATGACCTGACATTCAGTCTAGGACTAACACCATTCTATGAACATGATAGTAATTTTCTGACAACAAATGAAAGAAAACATTTATTAATTTGAGCTAACATCTTATTCTATATTTGCATCATATTTTCTTCATTTAAATACACCACCTGTGCTAGAGTACGATCTGGATTACTCCAGATGGGAAAAAACACAGGTAGGATTTGTTTATCATCAAGAATAATTTCATTACTAAACTAACTAAAATATTCTATCATCTAGGTTTTTACATCATAAACTGCAAATGCATCATTCAATCACACATAGATAATAACACAGAAATTAATAAATAACGGAACCTGTTCTTAGAGCTTGGTCGACAACAGCAATGGGAGGCCGTTCCTCCCTACCAACTCCTGGAGAGCGCTCAAACAACGACTCCTTAGGACCCCCGAGCTTGCTCTGGTCTCCTTGGTTGGAACTAGGTGCACTACAACAAAAACTGGATTTAGCGTCAGATTTAGCGCCAGATTTTAGTGTAATTTTTTCTCAATTGTGATGAACAATCTGGCGCTAAAACAGGCGCTATTGTACATTTTCGTAAAACGCCGTCTATTGCGTCTTTTGTTTCGTCTTTTTAAACGTCCATTTTTGCTTCCTTTGTTGCGCCCATTTTTTTGCGTCTTTTTTTACACCTTTTTTTGTGCCCAATTTTGCATCTTGTATTGCATCTTTTTTACGCCCTTGGTTACATCCTTGCTTGCACCCAGTTTGGCGCCCAGTTTAGCATCCAATGTTGCGTATGATGTTGCTCCTAATTTGACGTCAAGTTTGGCACCCAATTTTGTATCTATTTTTACGTCTACATTTGCATCTAGCTTTACGTCTAGTTTTACTTCTAATTTTGCATCCCATTTTACATATTTTTTTGCGTCCATGTTTGTGCCCAAAATATCATCATATTTCACGTCCTCTTTTGCATCTAGGTTTGCACCCAGCTTGCACCTAATGTTGCACCTATGTTTGTGTGTAATATTGTGTCAT
The DNA here is from genome assembly GCA_001517045.1 of Pseudotsuga menziesii. Lineage (NCBI taxonomy): Eukaryota > Viridiplantae > Streptophyta > Pinopsida > Pinales > Pinaceae > Pseudotsuga > Pseudotsuga menziesii. Next base: position 9,043 of record LPNX010507166.1, on the reverse strand, counting down.
GTTTTACATCCAATATTGCATCTAGTTTTACATCCAATGTTTCAACCCATTTTACACCAAATATTGTATCTCGTTTTATGCCTTTCTTTGTGCCAAGTTTTGCTTACAGTTTTGTGCCTAGTCTTGTGCTTGGCTTTACATCGAATGATGCGTCCAATTTTATGCCAACTTTAGCTTCCAATTTTATGTCAACTTTAGCGTCCAATTTTGCGTCCAACCGAGAATCCACTTTTGCATCTACTATTGCATCTAGTTTTTGGCATCACATCTTTTGCGTCTAAGTTTGCACCTACTATTCCATCTTGGTTGATGTCTTTTTTTGCATCTAAGTTTGCAACCAGCGTTGCATCTAATGTTGCACCCATGTTTATGTCTAATGTTGTGTCATGTTTTACATCCAATATGGCATCTACTTTTATATCCAATGTTTCATCCCATTTTACATCCAATATTGTATCTCGTTTTAACTCTTTCTGTGTGTCAAGCATTGCTCATAGTTTTACGTTTAGTGTTGTGCCTAGTTTTACATCAAATGTTGTGCCCAATTTTATGCCAACTTTAGCGTCCAACCAAGAATCCACTTTTGCATATACTATTGCATATAGTTTTGGGCCTAATATTGAATATAGTTTTGAGCATTTAATTGTGTCTAGTTTTTTCATCCATTTTTATGTTTACTGTAATGTCCATTTGTGTGTCCACATTGTCTTATGTGACGTCCACTTTTATATCCACGTTTGCATTTGGTGTGACGTCTACTTTTACGTCATGTTTTTCATCCAGATTTGCAATTAGTGTTGCATATAATGTTGCATCCATTTTGTGTTTTGTTTTGTATTTACTGTTAATTAAGAATTTAAAATCCAATTATTAATAATGAAATATAACATTTTTTATTGTTTTTGCATCCATTTTATTAACTTCAATTAAATGTTGAAATATATCAAAATTATCAAATATCATTAAAAATTCAAAATTAAAACATAACATTTCTGAAAAAAGTCTACTGAAAATTCTCAACATCCATCCAAAAATAGTAATATCATCATATATATATTGCTAATTATTCATCAAAAGAACATTGGCAATTTCCAATATAAATAAAGAAACAAGACATTACTAATTATATCGCCATATTCTTTAATCAAATCAACTAAAATTCAAATGTTTGATCAACGTATCAAAACCTTTCATGGATATCACTAAGGTAAAGTAAAAAGAAGTCAAACATATATATGATTTAAATACCAAACTAACAAAAAACAAGTTGTATAATATACATAAGTCAAAATTATAAATTTATCATAGTTATATATCATCAATAATATATGTAAATATAATTCAAAATGTATCATGTTCTTTAATCAAATCAACTAAGATTCAAATGTTTGATCAACATACCAAAACCTTTCATGGATATCATTATAGTAAAGCAAAGCGAAGTCAAATATATATGTGAATTAAATACCACTCTAACAAAAAAAATGTTGTATAATCTCTATATATAAGTATAAAAGTCAAAATTATAAATGTATCATAGTTATATATGTAAATATAATGCAAAATATATCATGTTCTTGCATAGCATCAGTCTCTAACTAGCACCACCAACATCATCATCAAGATCATGTTCATGATCATCAAAATCGCCATCTTGATTAACCTCATCATCATTGTCGCCATCATCATCATCACCATCATCGTCTTCTTTTTCTTCTATATCCAATGTAGGCTCAACATAATTTGGGTCATTATCTATAGAGTCATCAATTGTTGTGATCTGGAAAAAATAAATCAATATCAGATGTTAGTATTAATTTCATACCACAATGCATATTTCTCATATATTTTTAATATTACCTCATACCAAATTAAAAATAAGTATAATACAATTGCAATTAATGTCTGTGTACTAATATAACTACAAAAAAAAGCAAAAAATAGAACTAAATGACTATTTTATTAAAACGTTTGAAGCTTTATCCAAGATATTGGCGGGTCCTTTGGCAGTGTATTGCTT
>LPNX010507130.1:739252-756200 GCA_001517045.1 Pseudotsuga menziesii | reverse complement strand
CAATATTTTGAATGACGATTTGAAATTTATAGCATAGGAATTTCAATATCTTGAGAAATTTATATGGATGGGTAATTTCAAATGTAAACTAAAACATTACTTTTTTGGGGGGGTGTAAATATAATTATTGTTGTTCTATGATAATAAAAATAATAATATTCATGGATTTGTAAACGAAAAACATTAATTTTTTTTTGGGGTGTAAATATAATTATTGTTGTTCTATGATAATAAAAATAATAATATTGAATTTAAAGTTTCTAGTAATTAATTAGGTTTAAATTTATGTTAATCATTCTAGTAGCTTATCATTTAGAGTCTTAAACTTATCTCCCAATCACTTGAGGTGTTGATCTCTTGAGAATAATCTATGGTTTCGATTAGGTAGACCTATTTTGCTAAAGGGATTTTTTGTGTACTTCCATTCCATTTGTGTTGAAGTTATTTCCTCATTTTCAAGAAATAATAATAATATATTTTTAAGATCACACTCAAGCGAGACACCAATTTTGTTGTATGAGACCCCCTTATTTGTGGGACAAGGAACCTCCTCTATGCAACTATTTAACTACTAAAGTCTACATAGGTGTACATACCCTACCCCACTCCAGATTTGAACATGTGACCTCCTGCGAGGAAACACATGTTCTTAACCATTAGACCCACTCAAGCTATTACTCTAACAACTAAAGTTGGGGCTTAAAGATTGATATATTCATTCATGATATTTAACTTTTCTATTTTTTTTTAATAAATATTGTGGGGAAATCCACTAGATGTGTCCCCACATTCATGAATGGCATCCCTAATAAACTTATCGACATTGATTAGTGTGACTANGGCATCCCTAATAAACTTATCGACATAGATTAGTGTGACTATTAACCCAAAATGATTCAACTTACCAGCACATAACTAGACAAATGCCCAACAACATTGATGGCAATCAGTTGAACTAATTTTGAGTGTATAGGTTGACAACAATATTGCACTTAGAGAAGAGGCTTGATGCCAGCAAACACATCCACTAACATTTGGAGTTGTAGCCAGAGACCTCACTGGATGNATGACAATCAGTTGAACTAATTTTGAGTGTATAGGTTGACAACAATATTGCACTTAGAGAAGAGGCTTGATGCCAGCAAACACATCCACTAACATTTGGATTTGTAGCCAGAGACCTCACTGGATGTCTCTAGTTGTGCACATCGTGAATCAGGAGGGTGGCGACGTCAGATGCAAAATTTACCTCGCTAATAATGCATAAAGGAGGTTTAACTTGATAGTGATAAGGAGAGGTTATCACCGCATTATACATATCATATTCTGCGAGGTGGGGACTATTAGAGATTGAGGAATCGAAATATTTACCTGAAACTTCGAGATGGGGTCGGGCTTCTACCTTTTTACTACATATGGATCTAAGACNTCTAGTTGTGCACATCGTGAATCAGGAGGGTGGCGACGTCAGATGCAAAATTTACCTCGCCAATAATGCATAAAGGAGGTTTAACTTGATAGTGATAAGGAGAGGTTATCACCGCATTATACATATCATATTCTGCGAGGTGAGGACTATTAGAGATTGAGAAATCGAAATATTTACCTGAAACTTCGAGATGGGGTCGGGCTTCTACCTTTTTACTACATATGGATCTGAGACTAGTTCTGGGTCAACACTCCAGTTTAATTATAATTGAAACTTTGATTGGTTAAAATATTGTTCCTGGTGCTTCCACCGGTTCAATTATTATTGGATCAACTGCTTCGATGNTGGGTCAACACTCCAGTTTAATTATAATTGAAACTTTGATTGGTTAAAATATTGTTCCTGGTGCTTCCACCGGTTCAATTATTATTGGATCAACTGCTTTGATGTTTAAAGGAATTGATCCTAGTGAAGCTATGTCGAGCTAGTTCGACGGTCACAAATCATGATAGTTATATTGAAGTTAGAAAAACACCTCAGTATGGGACTTGGGACTCTTACATTGAAGGATCAACAACTAGCTATGATGCTTCTAGGTATCGATATGGTACTAGTTCTAGTACCTAATTCGTAACTGTAGGAACCTAATTTCCTTTGGCACACACTTAACGGTTTACTTCAATGGTGCAGCAGGGATAAAGATGGTCAAGAGAAAATTAGNTTACATTGAAGGATCAACAACTAGCTATGATGCTTCTAGGTATCGATATGGTACTAGTTCTAGTACCTAATTCGTAACTATAGGAACCTAATTTCCTTTGGCACACGCTTAACGGTTTACTTCAATGGTGCAGCAGGGATAAAGATGGTCAAGAGAAAATTCGTTCAATTGCTTTGTTGGATCTCTGAAGATCGAGGTGCATGGCACTAATATTACTAATAGAAGGTAAACAATTTACAAAATTTACTAAATTGTAACACTTCATTGTCACAATTGAAANTTTACTAAATTGTAACACTTCATTGTCACAATTAAAAATGACTAATTCATATTCTTCTAGTTAGTCATTTTTTATGTCGTGACTAAATTAGTCGTTTATGTTAGTCAATTTAANCATATTCTTCTAGTTAGTCATTTTTTATGTCGTGACTAAATTAGTCGTTTATGTTAGTCATTTTAACTCTATCACTTATTGTCTAGTCATATTTGCTAACTGGCGACTANATCAAAATTACTCATATTTAGTAGTAAATCACTTGAAAAACCTGTGGTGACTAGAATTTTTAGTCACGTAGTAGCTAATTCCTCATTTTGTACTAGTGAGAGAAAATTCGNTTAGTCGTTTATAGTTGGGCCAATCAAAATTACTCATATTTAGTAGTAAATCACTTGAAAAACCTGTGGTGACTAGAATTTTTAGTCACGTAGTAGCTAATTTCTCATTTTGTACTAGTGGAGGGTGCCTCCCTATTTATATTATTTTTTTGAGTAACTAACTCAACTAACTAGGTCATCTAGGAAATCTTTGGGGTTGACCTAAATAGGAATACACAAAGTACATTTTCCTTTACTTAACCTGGGAACTATTGCACCAAATTACAATGGAGGGTTTGCCTTAGTGACGATACACAATGATGAAATCCTGAAAGGATGGAAACACATCTCCAAAGGGGTACAAATATATAAAATAGTAGTATACACCAAAATATCTTCCAAAGTTACAATTACAACAACACTCCCTCTTAACTAATAATATATTCTCTTCGCCACAGTCATCAACACATATGGTCATGTCACTGAGTCATCATGATCATTGCTTCCATTGTACTCATCTTTTCCAATCCATTGCATCTATCCATAATAGGAAGTTTCTATAGATCAGACCATTTTTCATGGTGGGTGTAGTCCTATTCCTCATCTAGGTATTCATCATATCTATGATCAGGCCATCAATTAGGTACAAACCATGACCATTATTTATATTTCCATGGAACTAACCTATGTTTCCTACCATCATATCATCGTACCTAGATCATTTCTTTGTCCTGCAAAAAACAAAACAAAACAAATAGATCACACAGAGCATAGCACATATGTAGACCACCTATGTTATACCAACATAGGAACATGTTAGGAACTAACTTGCATCTACTACTATGCAAGAATCTCATAGGATAACACCAAGTGCATTATGTCTCTCTGCGGTCAACCTAGGTTCTCCCAATTTGGGAGAACTTCCCAAGTGCACACCAAGTGTCTTGTGACCTCATCATCTCCAACATGGGAACACACACATACAAGGACTGATTATGATGGTACAACCTACGTACCATGCCAAGATATTTTCCCTTCAGGTCAACCTCAAGGAATTATTACATCTGAACAACTTGAGTTCAGGATATTTTCTATTCGGAAAACCTTCCATGACTTATTACGTCCGAACAACCTTTTTATGATGCAAGGACTCTCTATTTATGCTCGAACAACCTAAAGGATTGATTACATTTGAGGAACCTACGTACTACACCAAGACTCTCTATTTACACTTGGATAATATGTCTTAGGACTAATTATGTCCAAGGATATAACCTGTGAACTTCTCTAGGACTAATTACATCTTAGGAAATTCTAGGACTGATTAGGTCACTAAGACAACCTGTATCGCTGACTATGCTAGAACACGTCACTCCCTCTTTTGAGGGGTCTTATTCTGGATCACACCAAGTATTTCTCTGAAGTACTTGAAATAACTATGGTTAGAGTCTTGGTCAATACATCAACTATCTTCTCATTTGTCTCCACATACTGGATCTTCACTTATCCTCTCTACATGATACAGAAATGAAATTCAGATCAAACAAATTAGATAGTATCTTTCGAAGCCATACTACCTCACAACTAGCTAGTTAAGCGACAACATATTATGCCTTATCTCTAGTCAACATTACTCGTGCCTTTTTCCTGGTAAACCAAGAGATCATATTAGATCTCAAATTGAAGCAACAACCCTAAGTTCCCTTCCTATCAATGGAACTTCTTTCCCAATATGAATCAATATAATCGTGCAGGTTAGTCTTATGATTTGTCTCATACTTAATCCCATACACAAATGTACCATTCAAGTACCTCAATACATTCTTTGTAGAAATCAGCTGAACATGTCTTGGATCTATCAAGAGCTGGCTCAGTGTTTTCACGTCAAAGAATATTTCTATATCATATTCATCAAGCACATCGATGAACCAATCATTTGAAAATACATCGTGGCATCAACTGAATTTTATGAAGCATCAGAGAGTAGCTTCAAGTTACATTCCATAGGTGTGGACATTTCCTTGCAGTCCAACATTTTGAATCTCTTCATAATCTTCACTACATACTTACCTTGACCAAGGAAAATACCATCTCCATTCTACCACACCTCCATTCCTAAGAAGTAGTGCATCATCCCTAAGTATTTCATCTCAAACTCAATAGCAAGTCTCCTCTCAGCATCTTTAATGAGTTTTTCCTCTCCTTTCAAGGACATGTCATCGACATATAGTAGAATCATCACTGGTATTCCACCTTCAACCTTAAAGTAAAGTTTGGAATCCACTTTATTGTCAGTAAATCTAGGCCCATCTGTATGTTTTCCATCTTATTGTACCATGTCAATATTCTCAAACTTTGATATCTATTGTAGTCACTCCCTCTAAAGCTGAGCATCATCCTCCCTCTACATTCTATAATTTATGTATAAAAACATTCTTTACTGTAGTGATAGGTATCTTTCTTTGCTATTGATATTCTATGTATCCATATAAGGTCACTAGATACCAAGACCCTCTATCTTGAAATTTGTTTAAAATTTCCTCTTGCACCCATCTGTGAGCTTTCCATCCTATACGGGCTTCCATATTCAACCTTGTAGCAAAGGTTAAGATCTTCATCACACTAGGAAATCTCCAAGCTCCTCATGTAATTGTATGTGCTATCCCATGGGTGCCTTCTGAGCTCGTACAAGGCCTTATTCAATTTTCACACATAAGTCTACCTATCATGTGTCTTGAGTCCTAGTGGTTGTTCTACATACACTTCCTCCTCAAATACACCATTTAAGAATGTTTTCTTAAAATTCATATGGTGTATCTCCCATCACATAACTGCTTCCAATGCAAGTATATATATTATGTAAGTGTACCTCGCTATTGGTGCAAATGTTTCCTCATAGTGTATTCCTTCTTTCTGTTAGAAGAATCATGCTATGAGTCTTTCCTTATATCCCTTGATGTTTCCATATATTGCATGCTTGATATTGTATATTAACATGGAAGAAATTATGGACTTCCTTTCACGTCTCGAAACCGCATCCTATACATCAATGTTGTTTATCAACCGAAACTCTTTGATCATAGTCACCTTCCATTTCTTCTTGGCTACTTCTTCATAGTTGGAAGTATTTGCATCAATGATGTCACCCAATGGTGCAACATAACTGGAGTGTGTCCAAGGCCTCTAACTTTATTTAGGAGCATCATCATCCTATTCTTCATCTTGGATAATTTATTATGCCCAATACGGTTATCAACTCTCTAGGTGGATCTACTATTATCTTCATGTCATATCATGATTCTTTATGTTCTTCTAAAGGTATTTATTCTGCCACAATGTCTCTGACCTAGGGAGCTTTAGGTTCTTCTTCTGAACTGTCATCACTTGTTCTTCAAAATGATCTACAAGTATATTTCAGTTGCATGATTAGAATCATTTAATTATTTCCAAAATATATTACTCTAATACATCAAGATATGTGTCACACAATCATGCAACTATCTTATCCAATGATACAACATTCATCCGTGTCCTATATACATATGGTAACTTTCTAGATGCCTTCCATCTCTCCCAAATATGTAATCATAGAGGTTTCAATCTAGATATGTACCAGTCGCATGTTATACAAAACCATAGGCTACTTACCCATCACATGTAAGTCAATAGTATAAGTGAAAACACTCAGACAATTGAACACTTATATTTGTTTGTTTGGTGGGTGGACTTCCTCTTGATCTTTATGTCCTTGTAAGAATAACTGTATTCTTTAATGGTGTGTTCTACTTCTTCATTCACAACTGCATTCCTTCTTATCCAAGTACTGAGATGGATAAGAGTATGATCTTCATATTCACTAGTATAATTCATATTCCTCATCACTTGAGGAATCTTCCTTTTATTCTTTGAATTCTTGTTGAAGGAGCTTATGTTTCTGGGACAGTCACTAGAGTAGTGTACCTTCTCATCACAAGTGTAGAATATAATAGTGAAATGATCTCTTCTGAATTCCTCCTGTATTTTGTTGTGATGATGGTCCTCCTTCTTTCTATGATTTCTTCTAGTGTGAACAGTGAGATTTTGATCTTTATTTTCTCCCATCTTATCTACTCTTGTTATGATATGAGCTTCTTCTTGTGTGCATTCTTCCCATATTCTGTTGAAAGAGATCAACTTCCTTCTTACACATATTCCTTGAATGAATGAATCCCATGATCTTGGTAGGCCATTCAAGGTGGTCATAAAAATATATTCTTCTTACACGTTCTCTTCAACTTCTTCAAGTTGTTCCTTTATTTGAACAACCTTTGTGAAGTAGGACTACATGGTCTCTAAGTTTTGTATCTTCCTATTCTTCAACTGATTCCTCAATTTCATTTTCTGATTGATATTATTTCCTTCAAAAAATTCTGCAAATCATCGAATACTTCCTTTGGTGTCTTCAATGATGAAACATATGGGACAAGATGATCCCTAATAGAGTCTGTAATGATTCTCTTGGCCTTAACCAAGTTCTTCTTTTGAGTATCCCTAGCCTAGTCTTCCTCTAACTCTGAAACTTCCTTACTGGTATACTAATCCAAGTCATTTTATTCAAGGATCAGGGATATCTTATACTTCCATGCTAGAAATTTGTATCGTACCCCAAGATTATCATTAAGTTGGGTGTGATGAGTCATTTTGAAATGAGAACGTCAAATGGAAATAGAAAATATTTTGATCCTACCGATTTGAAGTGTCCAACCTAGTTTCAGAGTTGGTTGATATAGGGTTTGTTAGAGAGACCCTAATTTTCAAAAATTGGAATTTCAAACCTCTTATCGGACAATAATATGTTCCACTTTAAGGAGAGTTGTACAATGTACTCATTTTCTGAAAATTATGGTGGGAAGCCTCTGAAACTTGATATCCTGGTTTCTTCTTACACTATCCCACAATGTCCTGCAATCAAAAATTGAAATTCCACATAATGAGAAACTTTTTCCATAGAAATATGCGGCCTCCTATGGAAAGTTTGATGGTATTCTTTTTTTAAGGAATCGGTGGAGGGAAGTGCCTGGAACAACAAATGCTAGTTTCTTGAATTTCTTCTACAAAATTTCATGATCTTGTTTCTACTATATATATGAAGTTTATTCTCCTCAAGGTATTAAACTTCATTCTGAGGTATCTTGTTACGTCTTGTTTCAAACCCCATAGATTAGAGTATAATTGGATTCACCAAGTGGTACTTATGATAAGTTTCCCAAGGTGACTTGTTTGATGAATTTTCAACATAGAGAACTTGTACGGACTGATGCCACTGTTTCACCTTCGGGGTATGAAACTTAGACCAAAGAAAATATGGTTCATTCCTTGTCTAAAACATCGTTATAAATTAAATTTTGAGCTTCATAGACCTAGATATAACAATTCTCCCTAGGTCACTTGTTTATGATTGTATTCTAGAGGAGCCTAAAACCCTGATTTAGAGGAATCATATCCCCTAAAGTACAATGAATCTGTGGCTGAAATTCGTACACAAAGTACAAAAATATTTCATATTCATCTAGCAAAGTTTTCATATCTTGATCCTTCTCCAATATCGAGTTATAGAGAAAGTAACAAGATGACTATATTTTGTCTTCTATGGTTTTCAAGCATGAAACCCTAATTTCCAATAGTTTCCATTGTATCAATATTTCGGTTGCACAGTGTCTTCTTTGAGAGTGCCTCTAATACCATGTTAGTTTTTGTAAGTTAATTCACTTAGGATATTTCTATGAAATAATAACAAGTACAAGAATACATAAAATATACACAAGATACATAAGACACATAGATTTTAATCGAGGAAACCATAAAGGAGAAAACCCCACAAACTTCCTTAGAATAGTTATGTCGCAAAGACAAGATCACAAGATGGAATGACCAAGAACAATATGTCTTTTGCATCTCTATCTCTTCCTCCTCAATTTCCTCTCTCTCCTAATGCGCACATGAGAGAGTGAATGAGTGTGTGAAAAATGAAGAGGGCACCTCTGTATTTATATTCTTCCATTGAGTAACTAACTCAACTAACTAGGTCGACCAAGTAACCTTTGGGGCCGACCTACCTAGGAATACACAATGTACAGTTTCATTTATTTATCTTGGGGACTATTTCCATGATTTAAAACTGATGTTTTACCTCTATGACCATACACAATGATGACATCCTGAAAGGATGGAAACACATCTTCAACCAGGGTACAACAATATACAATAGTAATATACATGGAAATATCTTTCAAAGTTACAATTACAACAACACATTGAAATTATACATTATAATCTTCTGAAGATAAATAAGTTAGTTGTCCCTACAAATGAATTTCCTAGATAAGTAAAGACTCACTCACTTTGGCCTATCATATGTTGGAACAATGAAAATACAATCCTTTGTAGGCCTTCCTAGAAGTTGTGCTTGTAATATGGATCCATTCGAAATAACACTCTTCTTCAACAAGTCAAAGTATTTCTCACCGAGTTACATTTCCAATATCAATCCAAGAAAAAATAATTTTACATTAGTTTTATATGGAAAAAATAAGATAATAATAAGCAATAAACATAACTTCATGGGATGACTATATTAGTTAACACTAACATTTTCCAAAAAGAGAACAAGGGCCATATGTAAAAATAGGAAACAAATTAGATCATATTTCTATTTGATTGCAGTATTCGTTAAGTATAATATCATAACATTGTAGATCAATATAAAGTGTTTCTATTTAATCCATGTAACTAGCATAGATCAATATTAACCATTGATCTATTAAGTTCCAAATGGGACCAAAATCCCCAAGGTGCAAATTTTGATGTAGTTAACTAAGAATTGGTTTATGACCACATTAGAGCATGCATGCAATACCATTCTTACACACAACAATGAAATCACATCAAATTAACAGGTAAATCGAGGAGTAAATTATAACACATATAGATTTAAATCCATTGCAATTAAATGTAAACTTCACAGAGATTTAAATTTGACTACTCCCAAATTTGCAACTGATAGGATGAAATTATTTCCCTATGTCTGATTTTTAAATTCCTATAACCATTACAAAATAGAGGTAGCAAAAGTTTGTATTCCCAAAACATAATCAAAGTCTCAAGGTTCCTGCTTGTAAAACATATCCAAAATGTGTAATTTTTTTCACTAAGTGAAGACCTGGAACTCATACTTTTTCTTTGCAAATATTACATGTAATTCATTATACTATTTTATCACTACTAGTCACATTATATACATTGATCAAGTGTTCATGTGTAGTTGTATACCTCATACTTTTCCTTTGCAAATATTACATGTAATTCATTATACTATTTTATCACTACCAGTCACATTATATGCATTGATCAATTGTTCATGTGTAGTTGTATACCAACACATCTTGTACCATTTGCTTATGAGTCCCTAACATGATCATGATTAAATGATTGAAAATAATCAAATATAAGTGATGTTTCCACCTTACAAAACTCATTCTCTAGAGTACATAGTAGCTTCACAAAAAGAAAGAAAGTGAGTACATCCTCTTCATAATACATAGTAACCAGCCTACAATTACTCTTTAAAAATATATTTGTTATATATTTTTTCATCTCTAAGATAACCTTCACATCCCACATAGAACCTTGGGTTTTTTTGCAAGAAAAAACAATAGAATTATAAATTGAAATACTATGTGAAAAAAAAAACCCCAAGGTCAACCACCTCACTCAGAACATTCTTATATCCACTTTCACTGAAAAGAAAGAATGAAATCATATCACCAAAACAATTTTTAGTATTGACATAAATAAAAGTTTTCATTGACATGTGCACAATGAGAGGCCAAGAAGATCCCCCCACAATAAATCTTAAGTTTTCTTCCCTAATGCCCATCCCACCAACTTAAAGGTTTGACGACTAAAAATAAAATTTACTTTCCCATGACCTAATTTACCACTCTACATATTTCAATTTTTTCATGAGGTTTGTATTGTTGGAATATTATTAAACCCACTCACAACCTAGGATAAAATAATTAATCAATGTTGATTAATTTCCTACCCACAAGCCTAGATATTGGCATCCACTTGCACTACAAAGTCAACACTTTCCATATATACCCAGGAATGCTTTAATTCTGATTCTGGGTTGATCTTGACCACTTTATTGACTCCTAGAATTAGTAACCGCGTTTTCGTGTAGATTCCTCCTTATTCTTCTTTTATCTGTCTTTTATGTGGATAAGGTAAAGCTAGTTAACTAGGAAACTAGTATCTTTTGTTGGAAACCCATACTCAATTATTTTCTCTCCATGTTCTAGGATTAACATGCTTTTCCATCACTCTTCACAACTCACTCATGCTCTTGATAATTTGTGAGGTATTTGACTGATTTGGGAGTGATTTAGCCACCTATGGGCGTTTATCATATTTGGTAAGTCTGATTTATAAGCTAGAAATGGGTTGTCTTCCATCAACTCAACTATACTTTATAAGGATGTATTTCCAATTTAATAATATAAATTATAGTTTATTGATCATTCATTAATGTTTGTTCATTAGTTCCTGTTATTCTCTCCTCGTGCTAATTCTCTGCAGTTTCCAGTGAGCTTAATTGTGTGCTTAGATTCTTAGCTTGTTTATGGAATTCATGTTTCCATCAAGGAATTAGAATTATGACATGGTATCATAGCTTTGGGATCTCATCAATTAATTATCATTTTCATATTTGTGGGTTTATTTGCAGGTGCAACAACTTCAATATGGATTCGAAAGTTCCTCTATTATCTCCTTTCAGCTATGCTTATTGGAAGCCAAAGATGAGTTTATAATTGAAGAGGAAATGTCTCTTTGATGTCTCTATTGGTGCTTTGAGTGAGCTTGAGTCTTATGAAGAGAAGATTGACTGGATAAATAATTGTGATAGATATTATGGAATTATGTTTGGGAATATATCCAAATATACATCATCTCATAGATTCTACTAAATATCCATTTGAGCTCTGGAACAATTTGGACAAATATTTTAGTGTACAGGAATTAGAAGATGAAGCATGGAGCAAACCCAACATCTCCTCATGTTCTCTCTCTTAATATGTCTTGGCCTCTACATTCTCTGATAAAAATTTTCATGATGAAGAAGTCTCTCATACAGTTCTTATTGTTGCTACCCTCATTGATTGAAATGCTTCCTTATTCAATCAAGAAGCAAATATTGAAGAGTCATATTTTTCTATGTCTCTTGACGTTGATTCATGTGCTTCTACATCTCCTCCTTATTATTGGCATCAATATGCCGAGCCTCCTTGAATATTTTGAACATCTCCTTCCTTCCTCCTTTCATACTTCTACTACAGAGGATTCATTTTCAGTGTATTCCCATGAGTCTACTGATATGATTATATGTGATATTTTGGACTCTTTATATGCTATATCAACCCATATATCCCTTGCATTCACACTCTTTGATCCTATGGATTCTCTCCGTTCCTACATGGTCATTCACACTCATCCTCTCTATGTAAATGAAGTTAGAGACCTCATACATTCGCTTGGACTCTTATTTCACCTATATAGATCTGATTTCATCTGTATTGGTTCGAATTTCAAGTCATTACATCATCTTGGATCTATTTACAACTCTCAAGAGTATTCACATCACTGGATCTTAGTTGTCCTACACGATCCCAGTTTTCATCCTCTAGTTGTTTTTAATCCAGGTGAGCAGATTTTCTTCTTCCCAAGAAGATGATTCCTCTATGCATCAGTATTTAGTTTGGATCAGAATCAATATCAGTTCAAAATTTTTGGTTTTCCTCTCATGTCCTTCCTTGAGGGAGCATTTTCCCCATGTGGTTTGCCTCTTTTCTCATCTCTTTGGGCATAATAATTTTTAAAGGGTGACCATATACTTGTTGTTGGGCCCTATAAGCATCCATATTCATATATATACCATCTCAAAGTGAGAATTAAAGGGGGGTGTTGGAATATTATTAAACCCACTCACAACTTAGGATAAAATAATTAATCAAATTTTATTAATTTCCTACGCACTAGCCTAAATAGTTGGAATCCACTTGCATTACAAAGTCAACACTTTCCATCTATACCCCAGGAGTACTTTAATTTTGATTCTTGGTTGATCTTTTCCACTTTATTGACTCTCGGAATTAGTAACTGTGCTTTCCTATAGATCCTTCCTTATCGTTCTTTTATCCATCTTTTTTGTGGATAAGTTAAAGCTAGTTAACTAGGAAACTGGTATCTTTTGTTTCCAATCCATCCTCCATCATTTTCTCTCCATATTCCAGGATTAACATGTTTTTCCATCAGTCTTGACAACTCAGTCATTCTCTTGCTAATTCGTGAGTTATTTGACTAATTTGGGAAGTGGTTTAGACACCTATGGAGGTTTATCATATTTGGTGAGTCTGATTTATGAGATAGCAATGAGTTGTCTTCCATCAAGTCAAATATCCTTTATAAGGATGTATTACCAATGTAAAATATCGATTATCATTTATTGATCATTCTTTTTAATGTTTGTTCATTAATTCCTCTTCTTCTCTCCTTATGCTAATTCTCTGCATTTCCCAATGAGGTTAATTGTGTTCTTAGATTCTTAGCTTGTTTATGGAATTCATGTTTCCATCAATGATTTAGAATTATGATATGTACATTCCCCTCAAACCAATAGTGATTATGTATTTGTAGCCCATATTTAACCCATCAATCCACCTTTATTCTTTCTTCAACACATTTTTCCTTGTACTTGCATTTGATGAATACTTCGAATGCTTCATGTGGCTGGACACTATGCGAAAAAAGAAACAATGATTACAATCCAATGCAGTAATTGTTTAGGTAATATTTCAAAATATTTTTCAATAAATTAACATCATGTTACAAATGTAAATTAATTTATAAATACAACAACAACAACAATAATATAGTTAAGAGACATAACCCTTCAATCAAGAGGCGTTAAAGGGACTATATAATGGCCAACCATTCTATTTTACAATAATCATCTTATATTTATAATTTTTTAAATATCGTGGCGTTTGAATTATTGTGGATCTAGAAAATGTGTTCCTTTCAAAGCAACCATTGAGAATATTCAGATATAGATATTACATTGGTAGTAGATCTTCGATTCGTCTCTTTAGATTCCAAATCTCTCCTTCCCATGCATCCCTAATCATTCCATGCTCCACACTCTACTCCACTCCATCCATCTCTCATCTCACTCACACTCCAATCACATGTAATCTTACACTCACTTCCCTCCATTCAATGCACCTACATTCCTCATGTATCATTCACATTCCCCTCATGTGTTGACCTCTACACATGTGCATCCACAAACCCACGCACCCTTATCTCTACGTGCTCCTCACAAACCCACCCCTTATCACTCCATAGCGACACACACCAGTTCCTCTCCCTCTCTACAATCCAAAATTGGGTCTTAATATTCACCCCATATATATCAAAGTGGCATCTAATTATTCGACTCCACATACTAGAACAACGATGATAGAATTAAAAACCCAATTCGAGAAATTGGAGAAAAGCTTGAACACCACATTTGATGCTATCATAAAGAGGATGGAAAAGTCTAGTAATCACCATAAGCAACAAAGTAATTCGAGGAAATTATTTTCCTCATCCACCACTACATCCCAAATGACATCATATATGTATAAAGCATATCCAAATCCAACAAATTCCAACAAGAATTGTGATGAAGAGGAAGCTAAAAAAAAAAGATGACATATTTGATAAAGATGATGAAAAGTAGGAAGATAAAAGAACCCATTATGTCAACCAAGATGAGATTAATGATACCAACCAAGCCTAATAAGAAAGACAAGGATACAAAATCTCATAGTGATGATGAAAATAACAATATAATTGATAAATATGAAGACGATATTAACCAATTTTGTGATGAGATTCAACCCAATGTTGCTTACAATAATGATGATCGATGCAAGGACAAGGGATGAGGCCCATAATGTGAAAAAGAAATCAATCATGAGAAATAAGATATTCTAGATTCAAACTCTACCTTTACTATCCTCTCACCTCAAAAGAACATCACTGGGAACAACCGTAATATTAATCATATACACGATAAGATTGAATTTTTTTGTGAGCATTATAAGTACAAAGATACCTTCAAAGGAACAAGCACAAAATATGTTGGGAATGACATCATGAAACAAGTTACTATTTCCAATTCTATAAAGTTTGTTCAGTTGAAGAAAAAAATAGTTAAATCTACAACCACGAAAGTAACAAAAGCATAAATGAAACGCCGAGAAAAATAGTTAAAATCTATTACCACACAAGTGATAAAGGCATAAACGAAACTTCTCCAAGTTTGTACTTAATGTGGATTCAAAAACAAAATAACAAAATGAAGTAATGATCGTAATCAAAATTGCATGTCTCAAGTCTAAAGTTAAAACCTTACATATTCGATTATTATTTATACCTATGTATTTTGATAATTGAATGATGATTTCTACAATAAGTTCATGCTTATATATTTATGAAGAGACACCTTTAAACAATGTGTCCTTCCAATTCTGACTTTTCCATAAATAATTAATAACCTAAAGTAATAATTAATAATAACTAATTAATAAATGTAATATACATTTGGCATATTACAAGTCTTCCCGCTCTGAAAAGATTCGATCACGAATCTACAATGAGCGTGTTGCAACTAGAATTTTTGCCACAAATAATAGTGCTACGGTTTAACATTTCTTGAAATAATTGGTTGCGTTTCCATTCAAATTTTTTCATGCATATGATTTTGTAGATAAACGAATAACAACTATATGAGGTATTCTTCTTAGCTTCTAATCTGATTGTGTTCTTTTGATATTCTAATTTAATGTAGAATTTGGGCACATCTTGAGCTATGCTCTTTGGTAGAATGCTCATATTTTCATTTGTCATAGCATGTTTGAAATTTCATTCTTCTACATTATCATGATCATTTGTCGCAACATCTTCAAGGTTTCCTTCTTCTACATTATCTTGATTATTCATCACGACATGTTATGGATTTCGTTCTTCTACGTTATCCTGATCATTTTTCGCAACATCTTCTGGGTTTCATTCTTCTACGTTATACTGATCATTTGTCGAAGCATCTTCTAGGTTCCATTCTTCTATGTTATCCTCGTATTCATCGGTATTTGGTGTTTCATTATTACAATTTATGAGATTGTCATCTTCTTTAGAATTGGAATTGGCGTTAAGATTCTCGTCAGATGAAGCTATCCTTTTATCTTTCTTATTCTCAAGTAATTTTTCTTCAAGTTCATTTTGATCTTCTCTACTCCGGGATTTATCATTGTCCTGAGTAATATTTTGTTTCATAGTCTGTGTTATTGTATTTATTATCATGTCCTTGGCCTTGGTTTGTATTACGAGCCAGGATTACAACCCAAATTTTTTTTGGAGCTTCAGGAGCTAATTTTATAGATTTTCCAATTGTCCTCTTAATGTTCCTTAGTTACCCCACCTTGTAAGAAGCCACAGCAAAATTCTGGTTGACGTACATATTTTTTGCTATGTACTATATTTGAGGTTTGTGGTTGGGGTGTCTTTTGTTATCCCTTCTGGAGACTGGTGGCTAGAATCTTTTGTGAGGAGGCGGTCGTCATTGCCTCTCTTCCTTTCTGGTTGAAGTAGTGACTTCAGACTCTTCCCTACTGATATAATCTTTACACTCATCATTATAATGTTAGATATCTTCATCCTCTTTATAATCATTATCAGCATCATGTTTCTTCATGTCTAGTGTATATAACTCCTTGTCTTTGTTAGTGTTATCCTCAACTTGTACTTCTTCTTTAGGTTCATTAATATGTTGAACTATATGTTTGTTTTCTTTACTATCATTCACACCAACCTCTTTTGTAGATTCATTTTGGTCTTCCACATTCTGAATTCCATGCATGTCCTTTTTATCTTTATTTTCTTCGTCATTTCTATCGTCTTCCTTTCCTTTTTTTCTGGCTATTTTTCTTTTATTTTCAATATGATCATTTTCAATTTTGTGTACGTTTCCTCTTCCTTAAGGTATCTCTTTTCGATTTATTCGAGTTTAGATTCAATAATACTTCTCGGCTTCTGGCTATGCATGATTTAATTGAATG
>LPNX010507130.1:698148-738636 GCA_001517045.1 Pseudotsuga menziesii | reverse complement strand
TTTTCTAAACTACATATGGGTTTCTTTAAAACCATGTGTGGTTTTATACTTTGTTTTCTCTGTAAAAAAAAATATTTGACCACAGTCACCATCATGTGGCTTATATATTTATGAAGAGACACCTTTAAACAATGTATCCCCCTAATGACGATGTTTACATAAATAATTAATAACCTAAATTCATTATTAAATGCAATATCCCTTATGTATATACATCAATTCATCGATTCGACACAGAGAAAGAATAAAAGAGGACATCAACTTACTCAACTTTAAGGACAAAGCTTCCCTAAAAGGAAGGAAAAATGTTACAAACATAAAATAATATATAAATACATTAATAATAATAATTATTACAATAATTTTATCATTTTCCAAATATTGTGGGTTTCAAATTATTGTGGATTCAGAAAATGTGTTAGTTTACACATCTCTACATTTAGGATACATGTGTATAATGCTTTTCCGACAACATCAAATCTACTTACCCTATCCAAAAACAAATAAGTTGACATAGGTAGGTAGGTATAACATGAGCCTTGCCTTCCCACTAAAAACATTTCCAATTGAGGGAAGAATAATTTCTATTTATTTGACGTAGAACCTATGTAACAAGTTATTGTGTTACGCATCGATTCATTAGAAAGGAACTCAAAACATTTTCTACATTAGGACCCCAACAAAATGATTATTACCTGAACAATGATTAAATCATAATAAATTTGATTTCATCAACATGACATGTATTTCATCAACATGACATGTATTCCATCAACATTGAGAAGTTGCAAGGATTTGAGAAAACTGCGAGTTTACCCAGTGGTTCTTTCTCTCCAAGGTCAAGGTTATGTTTCAGATAAGGGCATCGTTCCAATATCTAAAGGTTGTCCTAATATTAACTACGTTCTATATTTCTGCAGGAAAATTACAAATGTTGCACTTGTCACTGTAGCTCAGAACAATCCCAAGTTAACCCATTTCCACCTTTGCATTATGGCTCCCCATCAACCAGACCACTTGACAAATGAGCCTATGGATGAATCTTTTGGAGCCATTGTAAGGAATTAAAATTATAAGAATTTGTATTGCTTGTCATTATATGGTTGTCTCATTGATAAAAATTTTCAAATATGTTGGTTGTTATGGAAAGAACTTGCAAACTTTGTCTGTGGCCTTTGTTGGAAATAGTGACAGGGGCATGCAATATGTGCTACAAGGTTGTCCAAATCTTTGCAAACTTGAGATACATGATTTCCCATTTGGGCATGTCACTCTTCTATTAGGGATGGACCATTATGAATCAATTCCTTCATTATGGATGTCAACATGCATTATTACACTTAATGGTTGCAGAACTATTGCACAAGAGATTGCCAGAGTTAATGTTGAAATAATTAAGGAAGATGACAATGAGAATATACAGGTATAAATTTATATGTTTATCGGGCATAAACCCAACATGATTTTCGATCTCTTTCCATTTCATGAGAAGAGATAACCCATTACAGTGGGAATTTGGATGCGACAAGGATGTACTGAGTTGTAGAAATTGGTCTTGAGGAGACATTGGCGGGTGAATTAAGTATAATATAAGGGCTTTGACATGGGACAATTCTTCCCATGAGTACTTACATTGCTATGCACTTCTCTTATTGTTACCCATTTTCTCCAGTTCAAGCTGTAGTGTGCTTCATGAGGGACATATTTTGTTTTTTATTTGAGTGAAATATGCCACACATATTGCATCCCCTGCTTAGATTTTTATTTCCATTGAGCTTTTGAGTGTTCCGATTCAATGAAAAAGTAGGATACGCTAGGATCTTGGCATGCCAAAGTTCAGAGGGTATTGATCCATGGAACCTATTGGCACCAATTAACAATGTCGAAAGAGATGAATAGTTTCCCAATTCTTGAGGAAAATGACCTTCAAAATAGTTTTTGGATAACCTTATAGAATTTTCTCTTCACCATATGCCAAGCCAGGTTGGAAGATGGTCAGAAAAAAGATTTCCCTCAACAATAAAATTTAGAATTAGTTTAAGGTACATGAAATCATGAGGGAGTGTCCCATACAATGCATTGAATGACAAATCTAGCACTTGTAATTTCTTTCAATTGGCAGTTGTAGTTGGTATGCGCTCACTTAATCAATTGATCATGCCTATTATATACAAAAGGTTGTACAAATGTCAAATGATGTCTGGAAATGATCCTTGAAGGTTTTTCTCTAAGAAGTGAAGTTTTTTCAAAGAAACAATGGTTTCAATTTTTAAAGAAATGTAAGTAGTGTAAATGATGTGCAACAGTGTAGCCAACCTTGTCTCTGAGACCTCCTCCTCAATGTCACCATATGCCTATGATTTGAATGTCAACTAATTTGTACAGAATCACCCTACTCCAATTTTGGATGCCTGAAGTAGTGTAAATATAAGGTATCCATTTGTCAAATGGATTCATGTTTCTTGTATTTCTCCTACATGGCTTTAACAAGATAAATGAATTAAACCTATTAACACAACACAAGACTATAAACTTATCACCCAAGTGGAGGTAAATGTATCTTGAAAGTATGAAATTTTTTTAAGTCCCATTTGTTTGTTCTTTAGTTTAGAAATCTTTTTAATTTATATATGTATGGAGGGGAGTTGTTGAAGGTCATGAAGAAGCCTAAGCATGACCGATCTCTTTTAAATCAAAGAAAACCATTTGGGGAGCTTCATGTCAAGCTAAATTCCAGCTAGCATGCATTTGGCTTCATAGTACTCAAAATTTCACTTGAACCTGATGCGTTTGAGAGCTAATTTCTAGTTTTCTTTCACAGTAGACTCCTTAGTCCCAGCAGATTTATCGAATTGAATATTGATAAATGTCGATGCGGAATGGAACCGCATGCTAGCAACCACACTTCAATGGCGTTCCAAGTACCCATAGTTGGGCGTTGGGCAAGGTAGGATTTCCATGGGTGTGAGTATATTGGGTCTTTATATGTATCCAAGTTGTTAGATAATCAACATATATACTAATTTTGACATTCAAGCTTATACATGTCAAGCAAGCATTTAAACTAATATTGAAATAACTCCTCATACTCAAACTAACAATGAAACTGATACTAAAATCGAGCAATTGGCTCCACCAAAGGGCAAGTTGAACTACATTTCTTTATAATGAAAACAAAAATACATTATTATTAGTACAACCACATAGTTTGTGGATGGATCAAGTTGATGGAGATCAAATAGTTAAGAAATAGTTATGATAATTTGAAATTTTTTTATATTCTTTGTATTCTTTTAATTAAACAAGTTCAACTGTGAGTTATCCATGACTAGCTACATGTTATCACCCACATTCTTCCTTTTATACATTCATCACCTATGAGTTATCCATGCCTTGCTACCAATTATCCATTTATATTCTTTTTTTTTATATAATTGTTTATCAAATTTTGAATGACTGCCATATAATCAATCTAAACAATACACTTGTCTCATCCTCCAAACAACTTTTTTACGTGCATGGCTTGAAAGTAATCGTACTTGATGCATATTCCACCATTGTCTTTTCAACTGCATGCATATTAAAACATGTTACGAGTGTCTATGCTAAATATCATTATAAATGCCAAATTGCATTTGTCATTACCATGATATGAATCTTGATCAGCCAATCCCTCCCTCCCTAATGTGCAAATGGTTATAGATAGAATGAAAAGTGGTGCTTTGTCTGTGGCTTCCACATCCATTGCCTGGTAGATAGTAAGGTTTGGAGAACCGTTTTTTAATATTGAACTTATCCATTCTCCCACTTCTGCAAAACAAAACTGAGGCACCAGAGTATACAATCGATCTTAGAGTGCAATTGATTGAACGGTTCGAGGAATTAGGCAAGATTTTGAGGATTTTAGAGCCTTTTGCGTGTGTTTTACAGTCTTTTATGAGGAAAGCTGGAGGCAATCAATAATTATCTGGCTGCCCAGGCTTCAATGCGACGGCAGCTGTTTAGCAGGCAATTGAAAGATCCAACAGCACAGCTGCCCTCCCATTAAAGCCTATGCTGATTAAGTTTTGCCAAAGTTAGATGTATTACATTACATACATTTTTGTCTTTCTCCAATTTCAACTCCCAGTCGAACAACTTCACGCCCACCTTTTCTTAACAGGTCTTGCATCTTCACTTGCTGAGTCGCTTGCATCTGTTAAAGAGATGAAAAATCTGTAGTCTCCTTCACCTTCTTCGTCTTGCATGCTTTTCTTGTTTTCTTGTTTCATGGCCAGCTTTTGACTTGTTTTCTTATAAATGAATTTCGTTCCCTCTCTTCTCTAAGCAAGCATAGGACCGGGTTTCTCTTAGGCTAAGCTAGCTGCGAACATAAATACAGCAATTTTGTCGGTAGATGCATACAAATGCAGTAATATGAGAGCTCGGTCAACACAATTTTAAAAAATTGAGCATAGAACAGACTAATTCAATTAAAAACTTAAAAATAAAAACTACTTTCATAAATGACAATAAAAAAACAAAGTGAATACTCGTGAAAAAACAAAATTTCATACAGTCCGTTCAAAGCAACTTTCATGGCTCATTTAAAGTTATAGTATTCATTTTCTATGTCAGTTAAGATTTTAGATTAATGTTGTGGATTACAGAAAATAAAGTTTCAAATTTTATAAATTATTAATATTATGAGGTTTTTAATATTAACAATGTTAATGAGATTGTCAAAAATAACTAATTTGATGTGATTTCCAAGTTTCATAACAAAATTAACATGTTCATTTGCTAGGTTTGAGTTTGACATCACTACATTTATTTTTCAAACATCGCTAAAATACAATTTCTTGCACCACATTTGCATATCCTACATAAGTCATGTCAATTTTGTGAAGGTGATACTAATCTAGTGATAAAATACAATATGACTTGTTTGAGGAGCATAATGAGGCTAACCATGTAGAAGTAGCAATGGCATTTAAAAAATTGTGCAAGACTAAGGGGGTGTGTTGTTAGGATGGATTCATTAAAAAATAATGAGTATGTTGAGTATAAGAAATATTAAAATAACAAGAGGTTAGGAACATAATTCAATTCTATGTGGTAAATAATTATACAATTTAATTTGATGTGGTGAAATACCATGCATAACCAGAGTTATCTTTTCCTAACAAAACTTGCTTTCCACTATGATTTAAATAATATTTTATATTATATAGTTTGTAGGTAAGGAAAAAACAAACATCAAACATAACTTTACCAAAAAATTATAACATATATTTGTGAATATAAAAAAGATAAATTATATATATACATTTATGAAAAAGGAAAGGAAAGCACTTTGACATCTTACTCTTAAACATTATAGATTTTTGGAGTTACACACCATATTTATCTACATATTGTAAGAGCAACATTTCAAGACCATATGTGTGTTATAGATTTTACTTTGCATTTTTGAAACAAGCTAAATCTTATGATAATGACCATTAGAGTATCTAGTATTATCTTAAATCTTATATATTTAGTTATTACTTTTATATAATAATTTTTTTATATTCTTTTTAGAGAAGTGTATTTTTAACTTTTGAGAAAATTTATTAAAGAAAAAACAATGTAATGCTTATCATCTATGTTATGCTTTTCCTTTAAAAAGAGCTCCGGGTTTCCCACTAAACACCCAACTTTGTCTATGCCAATCACAACATTTTAATGTATAAATTACATAATGTTGATATGGATTCAAGAATCAACAACCATGGTTTTTTTTAAAAACGTGCCATTAAAGTATAACCACAAACCATGTGGACTAAGATCTTTACCATATCTTAACAGCCAGCACATGAATTTTTCCAAGTTTTAATGGAGCTAGAGTTGGGAATGAGGGCTCGCAAAATCTCAAAATATCGATAGAAATATATTTCAAAGATGTGGAGCCAAAAAAAAACTTCTACATACTAAAGACACATGATGAAAATACAACCACAAACAATATTTAGTTTTGTAATAGACACGTAAAAGGTATTGACATAAAGTTTTTATGATAAATCTTTTAAAAGTATTTTTAGACATGAAAACAATTTTTTTTAATAAATTCAAAAAAAATTAGTTGTTAACACCCAATATAGTTTTACTATAACTACTTAAAGGTTTCTCTTTATTACAAGCGACTTTGTAAAAGGTTAGGTGAGGAGTACAAAAAACATAAAATTAAAATTAAAATTCAGATTAATATGTGCTATTAAGAATTTGTATTTTCTAGTTTTTCATGCAGTGGTATATATATGCTTGATCATAAAACCAGCCTCATCACACTATTTTGGAAGAAACGTTTATGGCTTCTTCAAAAATTTATGGTGGAATTAAAAGTAAAAAGAATATAAAAAAGGAGGACAAATAATATGCATGTTTTAATGGGTTGAATATATAAATTTATTTAATAGATTTTCTATAGTAAAACTATCTGAATAAACTTTCTATCTATCATTACTAAAGGAAATCAAATTTTTTGAATAAACTTTTTTCCATGGTATACTAAAAATAGACATAGATTTGCATTAAAAATATTTATTAATTTTATTTTTTATTTAAAAACTGAAAATATTTTGTTTTATTTTATATATATATTTATTTTTGTAGGCATTTGTCCTAAGAAATTCATGGCCAAGCTATAAAAAACATAAAGAATATATTTTATATACAAAATTCTCATTTTTTGAATTACAAAGTAGGGAATGGCTTCTAGTGTTTTAACAATTATTTTTTGTAATTAACATTGGATTAAATACATGTCATAGTTATATTTTAGAAGATGAAAGGGAAAGTTGTTTTGATCATTATTAATTTTGGTCTTGTTTTTAGAAAAAAATTATTCATAAATTGCATATATCATGAAAATTTTATCTTTTATTTAAAAAATGAAAATATTTTGTTTTATTTTATATATATACTTATTTTTTTAAGCATTTGTCCTAAGAAATTCATGGCCAAGCTATAAAAGACATGAAAAATATATTTTATATACAAAATTCCTATTTTTTAAATACAAAGTAAGGAATGGCTTCTAGTGTTTTAAGAATTATTTTTTGTAATTAACATTTGATTAAATACATGTCATAGTTATATTTTAGAAGATGAAAGGGAAAGTTGTTTTGATCATTATTAATTTTGGTCTTGCTTTTAGAAAATTTTATTCATAATTTGCATTTATCATGAGAAATTAATCACTTTCAAATTGTTGATGAACAATATGTTTTCATTTTAAAACAATTAATTAAATGATAAATAATAATTCATTGTTTTGTTTATTTATTTATCTGATTTTAATTAAATAATAAGTAATAATTCATTGTTTTGTTTATTTATTTATGTAATTTTATAAAGTATATATTTATATTAAAATATTACATTTTTTTTTGAGAAAATTAGCATCCATGGGATAATTTTAATAATCACATTCAATCTTTTTATTTGAAGATAAATTTAACTTTTTAAATCATGATACATTTCATAACTTAGAAATTAAGGTTTATGGTTTTTTTTAGGCTTGTGGTGGAAGACAAGTAAAAAAAGAGGATGTGAATGCAAATCATTTATCCCTACATTATTTGTTTTGAAGTTGAAACCAAATCAAGGTAGTTTCATTACGGGGAACAAGAGATTGAGTTTAATGATGGTAACCATTGCTCGGTTTATTAGCTTATTCCTCAAACTTTATTGAAAATTTATATTGTAATATTTTTTGATTGGTTTAAAATTTAACAAAATTTATAAAAATATTTGTATTTTTAATTTGTAATATATTGGTGAGTGCAAGCTGATGAGGGTTACTTTTGGCACAAAATATCTTTCTTTGAGTAGAAAAAGATTTAATGTGGGAAATTGAATCACATTTCCGAATATAGAAGTTTTCTGTATCGAAAATGGTTATAACTATGTCATTCTAAAAGTCACTTTTTATTTTTTAGGAAAATGATAAGGTATATGTTCTTGTGGGTGCACCCTCTGAGGGCCTAAATGATGGTTTCAGGATACAAACATTTGGGCATGTACGTAACATATAGCACCAGTGCAACATTATTTTTTGAAAATAAAATTAGTAATCTTTAATTTTTTTTATAATTATCTACGTAATCATTCCTTGAAAATGGTATATCTTGTGTGGGTGCAACTTTTGAAGGTCTTAATGAAATAATCATGAAATGGGTTTTTTATAGAATGTAGAGGTCAGTTTCTTCTAGTGCACCATATAATTTATTTTTAAGACGATTAAGAATTGAAAAGGTTATGGAAAAAACACTAACAACATGTTTTTTGAGTTAAGGAGTTAGGACACAATAGAAATTGAAAAAAAAGAAAATATAATATTTTTTAATAAAAATTGCATATTTAGAATCTGTAGAAAAAGTGTTATTTATGTTTAAAATTTCGTAAAAAATGATTGTGTGTAGCATATTGTAATGAGTGCATGAACAATGACTTCTTCAGAAACTAGAAGAAATGCCCAATTAGCTATGGTTTTTCATATACCATAGCACATGTTTGGATTTCCGAAGCAAACTCCAAACCATACACATAGGACTATTGGTGACATGCGAGCAAGTGAATTGCCATGTTTAAATTCAAATTACATTTCCCACCCTTATAGAATTGAAAAACGTGTGCCTGTTAGAGAACTACAAAACGTGTGCACGTTATAAAACTACAAAACGCGGGTGCATTATAGAACTACAAAACACGCACGCATTATAGAACTACAAAACGTGTGGGCATTATGTAGAGCAAAAAATCTAATACTATATGCAAGACATCAAACGTACGGTTAATAGTTGAGAGGGGGTGTGGAAAGGTCAAGATCCTGGGAGGATGTTGGAAGTTCAGGTGTGGATAGTTAATAGTTGAGAGGGGGTGGGGAAGGGTCAAGGGCCTAGGAGGATGTTAGAAATTCAAGTGGGGATGGTCAATAGTTGAGAGCTGGTGGAGAAGGGTCAAGGGCCTAAGAGGATTTTGTAAGTTTGAGTGACTATGGTTAATAGTTGAGAGGGGGTGGGGAAGGTTCAAGGTCATAGGAGGACGTTGTAAATTCAAGGGGAGAAATATGAATGGAATGGGAAAGTGATGGGTTACAAGGGTGAATGAGAGTGAGGATTAAGAGAACTATTTGGAGGACAAGAGGTGTTGAATATGTATAGGGTTAGAAGAAGTATGTGATACTTGAGTGACGAAGGGGGATAAGGTGGTGGGGAGGAAGTGGGTGATGGTTTGATGAGAGAGAGGATTGGTGAATGGAAAGGTGGATATGGAGTATTAGAGGAGGAATATGGTGTGTTGGAGGAGAGAGGTTAAGGAGGGGGAAATTGAAGAGAGGGGAATGAGATGTGATAAAACATAGAATATGGGCCATAATGAGGTAGGGGGTTGAGGAGAAGGGATAAGTTGAAAACATAGAGGAAGGGAGTACAATAGAGAGAGATAATGATTTAGACAGAGTGTGAGAGAGAATAATATATAAAGGGAGGAGGGCGAGTGAGGGAGGGATGGAGATAGAGTGAAGGAAAGAGATAATGTGAGAGAGAAGCATGAAGAGGGAAGGTGAAAAGAGATAGGGAGGGAGGGATACAAGTTCAGAAAGAGAAAGGATAGGGTAGAGGGATAATGGAATGAAGGGTTGGTAATTAAGGGGGAAGGGAGGGAGAGATTGATAGAGGGACAAACAGTGAGGGAGGGAAATAGAAGGTGGATAGAGAGGGAGAGACATAGGGAGTTTGTGAGAGAGGGGGGGATGGACACACACACAAAAAAAAAAAAAAAAAAATTGCATGGGAGAGAGGGGGATGGGTGAGTGATAGAGGGAGAGGGGGAGTAGTGAGAAATGTAGAGAGAGTGATGGAGGGAAGGATAGTAAGGGAGGTATAGAGAACGTGGAGAGAGGTTAGGAGATCAGGGAAGTGAGGGATGGAAACACACACACACATAGATATCGAAATAGAGGGAGGAGTGACACACACACACACACACATAGAGAGAGAGAGAGAGAGAGAGATAGGGAGAGGTGAGTGACAAACAGAGAGGGGGATGGGTGAATGATAAAGAGAGTGATATAAAGGGAGGTATAGTGAGGGATGTATATAAAAGGTGGAGAGAGGCTATGAGAGAGGGGGTGAGGGACACACACACACAAACACACATAGAGAGAGAGATATTGTGTGAGAGAGAGGGGGGGAGGGATGAACGATAGAGAGAGAGGGGGGAGGGGGGAGTGATAGAGAGAGAGTAATGGAGGGAGGGAGTGAGGGATGTATAGAGAAGGTGGAGATAGGTTATGAGAGAGGGGGAGTGAGGGAGGGACACACACACACATAAAGATAGAGATAGATAGGGATGTTGTGAGATAGAGAGGAGGGAGGGACACACACACACACACACACACACACACACATAGAGAGAGAGAGAGAGAGAGAGAGAGAGAGAGAGAGAGACATTGTGTGGGAGAGAGAGGGGGAGGGGGGACCAATATAGAGAGATTTATGTAGGGAGGGATAGTTAGGGATGTATAAATAAGGTGGAGAGAGGTTTTGAGAGATGGGAAGTGATGGAGGGACACACATAGAGATAGAGAGAGATGTAAATATAAAGGTAGGTAGGGCCAATGAATAAGGCATAGAGGGAGAGTGAGTAAGGCACATGCATAGCCATAGATTCCAAAAATATTATTTAGAGATAGAGTCTAGGATTTCCTCTCTTGGCCATGTTGAGGCATTAATACCCATATCTAATGCTCAAAACCTATTAAAGGCATGTGCATATATTCTTGGAGACCAAGAATACCTTAAGTAGGTCATGTGTGGTGCTTCAAGGAATTTTTCATTAACATGGGTTCCTGAAATATTCCATTATGACCTAAGGCACAAGCATATTCCCTCAATCATGTCTTGGAGGTCCCATACCTGCTACTCAAAATCACCTAATTCCACTAACATCCATATTCATAGTCCAAACATACCTATTATATGTCATGTGTGATTTTTTAAGGCATCCTTCCTATCCCTAGATGAATATAAGATTTAGTTAGGGCTTAAGGGCATAGTTTCCTCCACTAACCATGTACATGGACTTGAGATGCATGCCTAGTGCTCAACAAATGATGATGGCATGCATATCCCCATTAATATTCAAAGGATTCACTTTCAACATCATGTGTGGTGGTTGGAGGCATAAATTTTGGCCCTAAACAGTTAACAACTTCCTTTAAGGCCTAAGGACCAAGTGTTTCCCCCCACCCATGTCAAGGGGGCTAATATTTGTACTTAGTGCTAAAAATATTCCAATGGAACTAGTATCCCCATTTCAAGGTAAGTGATACTATGGAAGGATCTACTGAAGTTGTTAAACACATTATTCCTAGCTATAGATGCCTAGAAGCATATTCTAGGGGCTAAGGACTAGATTTCCTCCCCTTATTATGTCTAAGGTCCAAAGACACATAAATATTACTTATAAACCCCTAATGGTTCCCATATCCCCATTCAAATCAAAACTATCAACTTGAGAGGTCATCTATGGTGATTCAAGGTGTTGTTCATGGACCTTGAGCCCTAAAATCTGGTTTACAACCTAAAATTAAACTCTTTATGTACCAACCATGATTAACACCTGATCTTCCATATCTAATGCTAAAAAAATCCTAATGATGGTTAAATCCCTTCTTAAAGGTTGAGGATACCATTAAGAGATCACATGTGCTTGTTCGAGGTGTTGTTGTTGGCCCTATATGTCTATAGGTTTCCTTTAGGTCCTAATGACTAGGTTTCCTTCCTTAACCATCTCTATAGATATGTTCCTAGTGCTAAGAGAATTCTAATGCACTACATATTCTCTCTTAGATGCAAAATATCGCATACAGAGGTCCTATGTGCAGGTTCGATACCTTGTTCATGGAACTCAAGCCTTAAAAACTACCTTTATGGAATAAGTCTTGAGTTTCCTCTCCAAATCATGGTCAAGGGATTATTACCCATACTTAGTTCTTAAAGCATCCTAATGGTGTCCACATTACAACACAAAGACAAATTATGCTCTTGGGAAGTTAGGCGTGGTTGTTTGAGATGTTGTTCTTAATGATGCTAAAATATTACTATAGGTCCTAAGTCTTGATGTTGCAAACTATTGTTTTTATTCATTTCCCTATCCATGCACCAAAACCATTTTTTTTGGTTCTCCATAATGCATGCACTTTTTTCTTCTCCAAAATGTGTGGACGTTTTGTAACTATAAAACGTGTGTGTATTTTTCTTAGCCTAACCTATGTGACATATGACATGCCAGGCTCGAGCTTCACCAAACCAAGCATTACATAACGCTACTGCATTTTATTTTCATGTATCGTGAGCGTGTTTCATAAAAGTAGGATTGCATCTAAAAGGTCCCTTATCTTCTTGCATACACCCATATTTTTTTTATAAATTCTAAATTAAGTTAGAATTATAGGTTAATTAGATTGTTTTATTACTTTACTCATATTTATAAGGAGAAGTGAGGTTACGAGTTGGTGGGGTTTAGGAGAAATATACTACTTCATGTCAATGCTTTATTGAAGGGATACCAAGCCCATTTGCAATATCGCTTTCATTGTTTTAGAAACCTTAAACTCAAATATTAAAAGAATTATTAGTGTCTCGAAAACCTAACTTAAAGCATGTGATGTGTCCATTGATGACATGTCTTTGATTGATGGTTAATATAATGAAGTGTTAGATATAGGTTATTATCATTGAACACTTTTCCTTTTTCTTTGGGATCTTTCAATAGATGCAAAAATTCCTTGGTGTAACATCTCCAACCCTTCGACCGGCAAAGAGGACTCTACTGTAATGCTATCTACCCGAGAAACTAGCCCCATGAACATACACATGATAAAAATTGGAATGATTTGAACTAAAACATGCATAGATGCATAATTATGTGTCATACAGCGGAAGCAAACTACATTCCCTTTAAGCATTTAGCATGTTCATGTTTTTCATTAAACATCAAATACAATTACAGAGATGAAATACACAAGAATACTTATATTATGAAGAAGCTCGTCTGCAACCTGCTATGTCACTACAACGTTCCACCCAACCATAGGCCAGTGTGCTTCTTAATCTCTCAGCAACACTTCCACCCCCGAGCTGGGCATGATTCCCCAAGGAAAAGGAAACTAGCAGGCTCACACATAGCCAAAGATATGTCAAAACTCAGTTAACCCAAAGTTATGTTTGGGTTTATCATAGTACCAAGGGGATGGAAACTCTTGTTGCTAAGATAGTGAGCTCAAACATAGAGCTATGGACACCTGCACAAGATTTGACTTGGCTTTCCCAACACATGCACACCCAACAAAAGGAATCGTATCCTTCTCTGTTGTATCGTCCCTCAGGCTATGCATTCCCTTCTAGTGCTATTCAGGATGTGCAGTAAGGAATAATTCAGCCCTCAAGATCTCTCAGTGACATTCCTTCACAAACTAGGTTTATCAAGCAATTTACCCCTTCCAATTCAACACAGACCACAACACAAAGGCATACACAACAATATACATAATTTATGGGTTGAGGAAAATAGTTTGGCACCAAAATTAATTGCTTGGGTGGGCGAAAAAAACCCACTAACAACAACTCGTATCCTTGGGATGTTTTGGCCCTAACGTGGCCAAAAATGAATACAATACACAATAATTACGGTGCTGGGAATGGACAAAAACATCATGGAAGCTAAAATCAGAAATGGTAAGTGAGTAAAACAACCCCAGGAGCCAAAATCGATTTTTCAGCTTGGAAAACAATGGAGAAAAACACCAAGGAGAGAAATACAATCTCAATAATTGTTTAATGACACGATAGAGCCAAAATCAACCTCTACCAAGACCCAAAACATATTTCTGATTTCTGAAGGCGACTATGGCAATACGGGAGCCAAAATGACTGCTATAAACCCCAAAAACATGAATCTAGCTTCTTGGTCACTCAGCAAGGTAAAACAATTTCAAGCCATTGGAAACTCCATGAAAACACAGGAAAACATAAATCTTCCTTACCCACTGATTGAAGAATAACAAAACGAATTTTTGGGCATGCAAAAATGAGGAAAATGACTCCAACGTGAAGGATGAACACACAGCAAGCTTCAACTACATGAAGGAATCCCACATGAAGGTGAAGGGGTGAGGAAAATGGAAGTAATGGGTGAGTAATGGCTTGGGCATGCCTTCCCAAGCATTTACTTGCCACACAAGTCAGAAAAATGTTTTCCAAAATTTGATGACTTCTTCAATTCGAATTTTTGATTTCCATACTCTTCCCCATCCCCATGCATTAACTAACTCAACCATTTTTGGAAGAATTAAATGATTGGGTGAATGGGACAAGAAAGGTAGTTGACTGTTTCATGGGTTCTCCCTTTGACATTTGGATTTTCCCCATTGGCCCCAAAGCTTAAATATTCCCCCTCCTTATCCTTAGGAAGATCATGCCCCCATCTCATTATTTGTTGCATAGACATAGCTGGCTATGGGTATTTTAATTAAATTGCATATTTACATGATGCCAAAATAAGAATGTGGCGGCTAGCATGAAATACCACCAGAAATGATTTTAATCGTCGGAACATAAAATGTTAAATCGATGATGGGGATTTTTCCTTGAGCTCCACACCATGATTAATTACAATATAAACATCATATGCATTTAACGCAAACGGGGTGTTACACTTGGTAATATTTTGGGTTATCAATTAGGAAGTTATTTTAGTACTCTCATTTTTTGTGGGGAGGAATTCTAAATAGATGTAGTTCATTATCTATAAGGTTATGTTCATCAAACCCTTTTCATTTTTCCTAGGAATATTTTAATAGGTGTCTAATTTCTTGGCACTTTCATTCAAAGGGGAATGTGCATACTTTTTAAAATGAAAACATAGCTCCAAAAATCCCAACAAATATAGGGCCCCATGAAATGAAATGATGTGGAGTACATAACCTCTATGAGGAAAAACAATGGATTAAGGATAAGAATTTGAGCTTGCATATTTGAGTGCCCATATTTTTTATCGATCCAAAAAAACACTACTCATACATAATTGAATTTCTATGACACAACAAACAAGGTGGCCTTAGTCCTAGGCATAAATAAAGTGTCATAGGATTGAAGTCGACATTGGGTGGAATATCATCATGGGGTTGGATCCAAACTTTTACCAATAATAATTCACAAAAAATACTACAAGTATTTTCCACTTCATCACATCTACTTTTCTTCTCAATTTTTTTCCCTTTCGGTGTTTTATTACACCTCAGAATGTTAGTATCTTTAGAATTGCTAGTTTTATGTGTATCTTATTATTGGTATGTCCTCAGAATGTTCATAAGGTCTAGTATTTGAGTGAACGATTCCTCTTTTGAAAATACACACTATATGAAACTAGGGAAAAATATATTGTTCCAACACAAAATAGAGCTACAGAGGCACATGCAAGTGTAGAAGGACCAATGACCCTCTTGCATGGACTTCCGATATCTAATAAAAGTTTTAATCTCTCATTTTCCCAAGTGTTTTTCCAATCTGTGGAGTAGTATATATTGACTACACCACTACTGGCTCAACAGATAAATCATTCAAACTAGTTCAATGATTTTCTGGGTTCTAAATACCAGTGTCTTCTCCTAACTAAAAAATGTCCCTGCCACTTTTGCAAAAGTGTAAAACAAAAAAGATAATTATAGTTACTAATTATTTTAGTGTTAGTATAATATATTGTGTGGAACTAATAATTCAATCAGATTTGTAGTTGTTAACATAACATGTTGCCATTAATTTCCAATATCAAGTTTAAATATTCACACAAAGGAATGCAAACTAGTGTTATAAATGTGCACAGGCCAAGTACGCTGAGCAACATAGAAACCAAACCAAATGTACTTGTGCCTAGAACTTAAATTTCTACCTCTGTACTTGAGCTTAGAACTTGAAGGCATGTACTTGCTACTATACAGCCTCCCTTTTTTACTTAGTTGTTATAACATGGGAGAGCGCAAATGCTCTAGGAATTTGTTTTGACTCTTGAGAACATAAGGGATCTATATTTTCATTATATTGTGTTTAAGGATTGACCTATTTTATTTTGGAAGGACTTTAATTATAAACTTATAAGTAGATTCATTAATAGTTTTAACTATGGAGAGTTAAAATTAAAAATCTATCGCCCATGCAATTTTTTTCGTATATTGTTATTTAATACTCTTGTAATCGGTAAGAGTGGTAAATGTTCATCTAGGGTATTCATACTTATTTCCTTAAGTATTTTACTATTAATCGACCCCTATGAGTCTTTTAGGTAAAGGAAAAGGTTCCTCACTTGTTTCCAACAAACAAAGTGATAATAAACAAGTTTCTTTTTTCAGATGAACAAATAAGTTATGGTCTATTATGAAATATATCTATTTTAAAGAATTTGATTTTTATACACCAGATAACCCCAACAGATATTATGGAATCTAGGGCATGATGAGAAATCCTCGTGAGAGATTCCTAGAATTTATTCACCCTAATGGATACCTTTCCCATATCAAGGGTGGAATCTTCATAGAAATAGTATATGCTAGATAGAGTGCCTATGGTTGAGAAGGGACATTGTAGTTGGACATTTAGTCATTAGGAGAATCCAATCTAGATAGGTATTTACTTAATGTTAAGTTATTGTTATGTGCGTATTTGATTATGTTGAATCATTTGGAAATAAATACATGTTTTCCATCTACTATGATAATACTTATTAATTATTGGTTGGTTAATGGTATGCGATGAATATATTGTTAATGTTAGCATATTATTATTTTAATACTATAACTGTAAATAATGGGAATACCATGCATTATGAGTAATGCACACTAATGGAAATAATATGTTTTTTTTTGTAATTTAGTCACATTATATTAAAAATATACCAAATTATTACATAGTCCTGCATCCAAAATTGCCTCCTTAGGCTTTTGAAACATTCAACTATCTAGTTTTGTAAATTAACAAAAAATAGACCCACAAAACCCCTCCACCAAAGGAGAAAACAAGTCTTATAGAACATTAAACAATCAACACCACTCGCATCATAACAATACTAACCCTTCACAAAATACCCCATTAACATTCTACATGCCTAATGACCCAAGCACCTAGATACTCATGAAATTGACCCTAACCTTGACTTCTATAAATTTTATCAACCAAAACATAGACTATCAATGAAATAGGACCAAACAAATTTTTAAAAACAACCATATTCCATCCAAGTTCTAAGGAAACATGAAGATCCATTAAGGAAGATGGAAGTTCAGAGAAGGAGAGGTGAGCCCAACATGCAGTGGACTACCAGTCAAATCATTCCTCCTCTTCAAAACCACAACATATAGATTCCCTACCATGCCCAAACATTGAAGGAAGGGTATTCCATGTTCATTACCAATGGAGTTAAAATTCATGTGCAAAAGCCAAGTATCTACATACAATTCTCTCCAAAACGCCACCAAGAATTTAACCCCTTTATCCCTCTCCTCTCGCTCCAACAACACATGTACAAGGAACCCCTTCATGACCCAATAGTGCATCAATGTCTTATAATACAACCCCTAACAAGCATGCAAAGAACTTTGGTTTGGATCCACTACTCCAATGAAATGACCTATGGCGTTGGTTGATTTACCTCCACCTAATGCCACATCCCTTGTTCGGTCATCTTAATATCTACTAAAATCAATGGAGGAATGGATTCCATGTATAAATATCATTCTCTCTGCTCACCCTTCACTTTCACTTTTATTCATACCCCACTACCTCCCCTTTTGGTTGTATTCTTCTACCAACCACTCTTGAAAACTCACACGAAAGGCATAGAACACTAACCAGAATCAAACCACCACCTTTAACCATGTAAATTCTTGGCTCCCATTTATGCTCATAAAATATGTAACAGGGTCTAGAGGCTTCTAGGTAAATGATGGAGGAAATTATTTATCATAATGAGTGACACGACATTACCCCTTGGTCCCATAAATATTACATCCTCTGCACCAATTTCCATTATTCATATCAGCTACTCCCACATATGTCTAGTACTTCCAACCATCTCATCAATTAACCATTTCACTCAACTCATTCCCTTCACACTTTGGAAATAGTCCTAATTAAATCCCCCCAATATGGAATGAGATTTCCACCTACCTACATACTTACCTGCTAGTCTACATGTGTCAGTCTATGGTTGCCACATGGATCATCCTCCACTTCGTTTTGCCTCACTTCCATGCCCACATCCAGGAGCTCATGGAAACTATATGTAAGTGAAACAATATATTTATGTTTTACCTGTATATGCTAAAATTAAGTTGAAGTAACATGGTAGAATTGTGAAGAAAATATGTTGTTACGACTCTATCTTATATTATGGATAAATGTATATTGACCACCTTTAAAATGGATGGTGCCACATAAGTATGTATTATGTAACCATGAATGAATGGATAGGTTCTTAGGTTAGCGTGATCCTTGATACATGAAGTAAATGGATATATTTTATGATTGATAAATTGTATGTAATTTCTTATCTATCTAGATTATCTAAACATTATAATTAAGAGTTAGTGGTTTCAAGACAAATTTGAGTTGTGAATGACTAGCCTTTAAAACTAGTAATATAAATGGTGAATTAATATGTGAGAGATAAAAATACGATATTACAATCTAGGTTCTTTCACTAGATCCCCTTACACTGTGAATAATAATATCACAACTTGGAGAGTGCACTTAACTTATTAATGAGACTAACACATTAGTACTATTACATGTGAATTATTGCATCTTGTTAGGAGATAAGGGCAATTTTTTATATCTTATACTCTTGCTAGTTATTGAGGATAATGGGTATGTTATAGGTACCATCTATGGTTTCCATACAATGGGTTGTAAAAAAATAAGGTTGATCGAAAGAGATGCATGAAACATAATCTCACTAAACTAATCGAGCCAATTAAACTTGTGGTATTTACTAATTCTGTTCTAGGTAACTATTTATTGGACTTTGTTGTTGAAGTATTAACTCATGTGGATTACAATAAGTAACAAGAACTCCTTTATTGCAATTTGGTTCCTGATCTTAATTGCAATATAGTATGTTTAGGGGATACTAATATATATATATATATGATGATGATGATGATGATATCTGGGTACTAACTTTTGGACGTTACATTTTGAAATATCCAAGTCCAAGAAGGGTGCAAGAACTGGATGCATTCCTAAAGATACACAAGGAAAAAAACATTAAGAAATTGTAGAATAAAGTTTGAGTGCACAAACAACACCGTCGAATATGAAGCCCTGATACATGGGTTAAGAAAAGTGGGGTAAAGTGGCGTACATGCAAGTAAAGTTATAAAAGGTTTTCAATGATTTTGATCATTATTAAATAGGTACATAATTCTATAAATTGTGTTTCAAGTCACTTTAAAAACCAGTAGCATGAGGCATGGGACATCCTTATTATATTTGTGCTTTGAATAATATTTACATTTCTCAAATAAAACTTTATGATGTTTATTTATTAGAGAACATAACTTCTAAGCTTATTTCGCCGGAAGGATTTTTAGCTAACATTTTTTTGGTGGAATTTCTTCTCAGGCCATCAGTATTGGATACCAACTCTAATTAGAGAGTATTGATGATTAACACCACTTCAATTTTATCACCTATAAATCACTTTCAAGAATTTAGATATTGATGAAATACAACATGAAGAGTCTCAAGGAGAAACTAGAATCTATTGAAAATTAGCTATAGGCCCTAATAAACCCTATCCCAAAGTTTGTTGTAAGAATGGACAAGTATTATGACTGGGAGGATAAATTCAAGAGTGTAAGTAATTGTAATATGAATAAGTCCTTAATGCAGTATGGAGTCATTAACATAGGCGTGAGGAAAACTTTAGGAGCATGAAACTGAGAACTTAGTGAACTCTGCACTAAAATTCCACGTTCATTTGATGATTTGAATAATACAAGGATGTATTTGTGTGGATGTACAATGAACTCTATAAATTTTACGCTAAAATCATGCAGAACATTATCCCATTAAAAACACATATTAAACTGTTTCAACAAAATATCCATAAATGCACCCTAGTTTGGAGATCTAGTAAAGGAATTATTAAACAAAGTAGTGGATACAAAATTAATCTTTTCGATAAGACATACTAAGTGGATCACAAATATTTTCTCAATGAGAAAAAATAATGGATACATTCAAATCTCTATCAATTTATTGAATTTGAAAAGAGGTTCTAAAAAGGACACCATCTGTCTCCCCCGATGGAGAAAACCCTATGTTGTGTCTTGGGTTCCAATATATGTTAGATTTTTAACATTAAGCTAGCATTATATTAGGATATTTTAACTAAGGGAATAACAAGCACATCAATCAAACATAAGAGACAATGAACACAGTGTTTTTCCTCGTGTAACCCATAAATGGAGAAAACCCTGCAACTTCCTCAGAGATAAAATCAACACCAAAAGTAAAACCCCAAAACAGTAAGATGATCTCCCGACAGCAATAACCTCTTTCTTCCTAGCCCCAATGTCTTCTTCTTCCTCAGCTATGCGCTACAATTGAGTGTGAGTGAGTGTGTGATAAATAGAGAGGCTAAATCTCTATTTTTACTAATTCTTGACTTGACAAAACCCTACTAGGGCCAAATTCACTAGGTGATTCTAACAACCCTAGTGCCCCGAAACTGCGGGGACTTTAACCCTTAACCAATAGGAGGGTTACCCACAATGACTTGACATGACTTTTTTACATTAGATAACCTCCTGATAGGAACAGCGGGGCATGACATGACTCAAGTACATTACAAACATAGCCCAGAATAAACATCGGGGTACAATACATAAGAAATAAAAGTGAATACATTCCGAAGTTACAATTACATAAACACTCCCTCTTAACTAGGAAGGTATTCTCTCGACACAATTTATTAGCACAAGTCTTCTTCTTTTTATCATCTGGATCATCATCGAGTCCTCGTCATCTTCAAGTCATCTTCATCATTGGATCTAGATCATCATCACTGGATCTGGATCATCACTCAATCTGGATCATCACTCGATTTGGATCATCATCACTGGATCTGGATCATCACTAGACATCATCACTAGATCTGGATCATCGCTGGATCTAGATCATCACTATTGGATCATCATCACTGGATCATCCTTGGTGCTATCTCATTATTCTTCTTGTCACGGGAAGTTCTATAGAGCCAGCCCTTTTTCATGCTGGTTGTAGGCCTAGCCTCCATGTAGGTCTTCTTCAGCGCTTATATCTGACCCTAAGTTAGAATGGTCCACCCAGCACTTACATCTGACCATGAGAGGAACACATCCAACACCATGTCATAAAGGCACAACCAACACTCACATATGACCATGATACGAACCAATCCAGTCATGTCAAAAAGGCTCAGCACTTACATTCACCAGCATGATAGGACACAACTACTATCATCTGTGAAAAGGCACATTACTCACATTCACCAGCATGATAGGACACACCTACTATCATTTGTGAAAAGGCTCAACACTTACAACCACCAGCATGATAGGAAACAACTACTATAATGTAATGTCCTAATTCTGGTGTATAGACCTGAACACTTTAATTCTATATTTTTTCTTAAATAATTCTGAAATTTAAGGGGTTCACACAGAGCCTTCTCGGATTGGCAAAAACACGGGTTTCTTCTGGGAGATTTTGCAGAGGACAAGAGTGATGAGTGGGAATAAAAAAAATATATGTTAGACATTGAATTTCCTCTCCCCTAACACATTTATATATGGTTCCATTTAGGTTTCATAATCCACACCGCAAAAACCTACTACCACGCTTCTGGACAGCCAAACCATGCAACTAAGAAGAGCAGTTCTGCCTGTTTCAACTAGAGGCTTAGGGAAACTTGAAAAGGTTTTTTATAGCCTTAATTTAATATATAAAATTTATTTAAACATTTTTTTGAGGTTCTGGAAATTTTGAGGTGTTTTGGGTGAATTTGGGGATTTCTGGCAATTTTGGTCAAGAGAAACCCTGCGCAGAGGAGGATGCAAAAGGGTGGTACAACCAAAACCAAAAATGGTTTTGGAGATTGATATGGGAATGTATGCCTATTACTGACCTATAGGAACTGACAAAGCTCATTTTGAGTTTACAGAGCCTATTTTGCATCAATTTTAGTGAAACTAGTTATTAAAAACTAGTAATCTAGTTAGGGTCTTAAAAAAAACTATTAAATCATATTAAATCCAATTATGTGAAATATTAGATTTATAACAGAGATAAAAATGACCTATATAAACATGAATAATTATTTCAATCCCTTCCCCATCATGAAATATTCATTACAACACTCATATTCACTCAATCCCCCCATACACTGATAAAATAGGATCTTTTTATGAAATTGAGATAATATTATTCAAGTT
Source organism: Pseudotsuga menziesii (assembly GCA_001517045.1). NCBI lineage: Eukaryota > Viridiplantae > Streptophyta > Pinopsida > Pinales > Pinaceae > Pseudotsuga > Pseudotsuga menziesii. The sequence continues at coordinate 716,081 of LPNX010507130.1, read as the reverse complement.
ATGAGATATATCAACCTGATAAATGTAATTCTCAAATGATATTGACACTACAGAACATAAATAACATTATTTACTGACCATTACAAAGAGGCTTCCAAAATTAAGGGGCAGGAGGCACGAATCATGACCAGCAAGGGGCTGTGAGCATAAGTGAAGCATGGGATTCACTAGATATTGACCTGAAATTGATGGAGGATGTAATATACTTCTGAAATAATATTCACTGGCTGATATTATCGCTCCATAGACCTGCAATAGAAAGAAAGGGAAATGGAAGAGAAGGGAGGAGGGGTTTGGGGATCATCACCTAATGGTCTGAGGCACAACACTCAGAGAGTATGCTCACATAGCATAACCACAATATCAAATCATTAAAACTGAAGCAATGGGTTCAAATTAATCTTTTATAGAATTATGGATGACCTGTTTAGTAAGTTGAGGCCAGTGGTGACCTGTGAGAGCAAGTCAACCCCATGGTGACCTAACCCTATCCACAAAAGTGCCCTCTTTGGGAAATTAGGAAAGTAGGACCATGTGGAATTGTTTCTAAGTCCAAATCATCCTTCATAATTATAAACTGTGCCCTCCCTTAGTCAAAAATTTCCTCTTTTGAGTTATGACAGCTTTCTGCTTTTCCTGGGTCATAAGGAAACTTTTTCTTTCCTTCAAAAACTTTCCTCATTTTACCTCCGTCTGCTTTTTCTACTTTTAGGCAACTTCCCTTTATTCTCCTGCTTGCTTTTTTCATGGACTTTCTTATTTTTACCAAGGCAAGTTAACTAGCTTTCCCCAATGCGCCCTCCTGACATGGTAGCCTTAATTCCACATCATTATTGTGCATAATAAATAAAATTGCTGAAATAAAATTAAATACATTCCTTAGAACAATTATTAGCAATATTTTTCCTAGGAATAATAATTAATGTCAATTTGAGCCCCTAGGAATTTAATCATGGTCAACACTTTTAATGTCCCAAAATATGGGGACATAACATATCATCTATGGAAAGGCACAACACTCACATTCACCAGCATGGTAGGACACACCTACTGCCATTTGTGGAAAGGCACAACACTTACAATCACTAGCATGGTAGGACACACCTACTACCATCTGTGAAAAGGAACAACACTCACATCCACCAGCATGATAGGACACACCTACTATCATCTGTGGAAAGGCCAACACTCACATCCACCAACATGATAGGAAACACCTAATATCATCTATGGAAAGGATCTGCACTTACATCTGATCATGTGGGAACCAATCCCTCAATCACATCAGAATGGCTCTCAGTCCCAGACTGAGGATTCCTGGTAACTGACCAGGTGCCTCCATTCAAAGAATGGCAACAACCCTTATATCTGATCAAGTGGTAACAAATCACTCAATCACATCAAAATGGCTATGCACTCACATATGATCATGTGAGAACACATCTCACAGTCATATTAGAATGGCCCTCAGTCCTAGACCGAGTATTCCTGGTAACTGACCAGGAACCTCCATTCCAAGAATGGCAATATCCCTTATATCTGATCATGTAGGAACCAATCCTACAGTCATATCAGAATGGCCAACATTCATATCTGACATGGAAGGAACCAATCCTCTCACCATGATAGAATGGCTTAGCCCTTACATCTGACCATGGAAGGAACCAATCCTCTCACCATGTCAGAATGGCTCACGGACTCATCACTTCCCCTTGGAAGGAACCTCGATCTGGAGAACACCAAGCTTCTCCCTTAAATATTCAAACTTCACTCTATCCAATGGCTTTGTCAACACATTAGCTATCTATTCTTCCCTCGCAACATACTGGAGCTTCACGCTCCCCTTTGCACCATATCCCTGATATAGTGATACTTGATCTTGATATGCTTCGACTTGTCATGAAAGACTGGGTTCTTCAACAAATTCACACAAATCTAGTTGTCACAATATATACAAGTAGCATCCAACTGGAGATCAAATAAATCAGACAGTAGCTTCCTTAGCCATACTACCTAATAACTAGCTGAACAACCTGCGACATACTCTGTTTCAGCTATACTCAATGCCACACATGATTGCTTCCTGCTAAACCAAGAGATCACACCTGATCCCATACTGAAGCAACACCCTAAAGTTCTCTTCCTATCGATTCCACTACCTGCCCAATCTAAATCAACATAACCCTCCAAGTTAATTTTCTGATTCACCTCATACTTGAGCCCATAATCAACTGTACCCCTCAGGTATCTCAGAATATGCTTTGCAGCAATCAAGTGAACATGTCTTAGATTTGTCAAGAACTGGCTTAAGGTTTTCACAGCAAATCAAATATCTAGTCTCGTGTTCATCAGGTACATCAAGGACCCAATCATCTGATGATACATCATAGCATCAATCGTTTCTAATGAAGCATCACTCAATAGCTTCAGGTTCGATTCCATAGGTGTGGTCATGGACTTGTAGTACATCATCCCAAACCTCTTCAGGATCTCTACTCCATACTTCCCTTGTCTGAGGGAGATTCCATCTGCATTCTATCACACCTTCATGCCTAGAAAATAATGCATCGTACCCAAGTCCTTCATTTCGAACTCGACAGCAAACTTCCTCTTCATATCGGCAATCAACCCATCCATACCTATTACAAACAGATCATCTACATACAGTAGGAGCATCACTGGATTTCCATCTTCAACCTTGTAGTAAAGGTTGGAATCTGCTTTACTCTTGGTAAAGCCCAAAATTGATAGAAAATTGTCAATTCTGCCATACCATGTCCTAGGTTCCTGTTTCAAACCGTATAGGGCTTTCTTCAATCTACACACATGAGACTCCATGTCATGTGTCTCAAAACCGAGTGGCTGCTCCACATACACTTCTTCTTCTACTACACCATTCAAGAAAGCAGTCTTAACATCCATTTGGTGTATCTTCCATTTCATCACTGCAGCCAGAGCAGGTACTAATATGATGGAAGTGTATCTGGCTACAGGTGCAAAAGTTTCTTCATAATCAATTCCTTCTTTTTGAGAGAAACCACGAGCAACAAATCTTGCTTTATATTTTTCTATGCTACCATCTGCAACATGCTTGATCTTGTAGATCCATTTGGAAGTTACAACACGCTTCCCTTCTGGTCTTGGGACAACATCCCAAACATCATTCTTCATGATTGATTGATACTCTTCGATCATAGCATCCTTCCATTCTTTCCATTCTATCACTTCTTCACAATTGGAAGGTTCTTTATCGATGAAATCACATAATAAAGCTACATATCTGGAGCAGGATCTGGTTCTCTTTCTTTCTCTATGATTCTCTTCTAGAGCCCCATATCTTTATGCACCTTGGATAGCTTCTCTTACTCAAGCAGGTTTCCTCTTGTGAGGATTCTTCTCTTGAGGTGGATCTACAGGTTCTTGAGGTTCTTCAAATTCTTGATCTTGTTCTTGAGTTTCTTCATGCATGGTTGTATCATGAATTCTGGGTGGTTTTGCTTCTTTAGGTTCTTCAGCCGGTCTCTTTTTGGATTTGTTGTAAGATGAGTCTTCATCAAATGTCACATCCCTGTTGATGTTGATCTTCTTGAATCCTGGGAAGTATATTCTGTAAGCCTTAAATCTTTCAGAGTATCCCACAAATATACCCTTCTTTCCTGAAGGATCTAATTTTGTCCTCTTCTCTTTTTGAATGTGTATGTACATTGGACATCCGAATATTCTGAGATGGTTGACTTCTGGTTTCTTGCCGAAAAAATACTTCTTCGGGTGTCTTGTTCTCAAGTACTCTGTGTGGAGCACGGTTCTATACATACACCGTTGTTCTAGTAGCTTCTGCCCATAGATGCATAGGAATATCTTGATCATGAAGCATTGCTCTTGCAGCTTCCATGATAGTTCTATTCTTCCTTTCTGCAATTCCATTTTATTGTGGATTATATGGAGTGGACAACTCCCTCTTAATCCCTAAGTCTTTGCATAACTCTTTGAATTCATTTGATGTGAATTCTCTGCCATTATCTGATTGAAAGGTCTTGATATTCTTTTCAGTGTGGTTTTCAATCAAGGCTTTGAATTCCTTGAACTTGTTGAACACTTCATCTTTGTTCTTCATGAAGTAAATCCATGTCTTCCTAGAAAAGTCATCAATAAAAGAAACATAGTATACATACCCGCTTAGTGAACTTGATGACATTGGACTGCATACATCGGAGTGGATGATTTCCAAGATTCCTTTTTCTTTGCTCTCACTACTTGTAAATGTCTTCTTTGTGTTCTTTCCTTTTGCACATCCTTTGCAAACCCCATCATGTTTTGCTTGAATTTTTGGAAGACCTTTAACAACTTTGCTTGCAAGTGGTAGTGCTATGTAATGCACATGTGAAAGCCTTATATGCAAAAGTTCATTTTTCTCTACTGTGTCATGGACCAAGGCTTGTTCTGGATTGCCCTTTAATTTGTATAAACCTCCTTCTTGTACCCCAATCACTACTGCATCATTAATAGTCTTTCCCTTTGGCCACATGATGACTTAATCATCTATAAATGCAACCCTCATTCCTTTTTCATCTAATACAGATATGGAGAGGAGGCTCTTCTTTAGTCCTGGTACAAATAGTACTTCCTTCATTGTCATAGAATTTCTAAAGTCTATCTTATAGGAGGATTCCCCACTACCTTTTATTGGATACTGGTAGTCATCTCCGAGCTTCACCTTGTGAGGTGATTCATGTTCTGATAGTTTCACAAAGGATTCCTTGAATCTTGTCATATGTTTGGAAGCCCCACTATCTATAATCCAATCATTGCTTCCATGAGTAATGTTTCCCATGAGAGAGGAAATCAAAACATATTCTTCATCACTTGAAGAATCTTCACTTTCCTATCTGGTTCTCTTTGTGGAAGGTTCATCATCCTCTGCAACATCAGCACGATGTCTTTTCTTGTTTCCCTTCTTCTTGTGAGAGACATTTTTGTTTCTAGGACATTCTCTAGCATAGTGTCCTTTTTTGTCACATGTATAACATCTGATTCTAGACAAATCTTTCCTAGTGTTATCTTTATGAAAGGGCTTACCTCTAGGATGATGAGAACTTCTTCTAGTTTTCTTGGAGTGTACCATGAGAGCTTGATCTTCACTTCCCATATTTTCTTCTCGCGCTGCTATTCGAGCTTCTTCTTGAGAGCATTCTTCCCATATTCTGCTGAACTTGACTAACTTATTTTTGGAACATATTCCTTGAATAAAGGAGTCCCATGATCTAGGGAGACCATTCAAGGTGGTCATTACAATCTCTGCATTCTCCACTTCTTCATCTACTGCTTCCAGCTATTCCTTGATCTGAGAGACTCTTGTAAAGTAAGACTGGATGGTCTCTGCATTCTGGATCTTTACATTCTCTAGCTGGTTTCTTAGAGTCATCTTCCGGTTTATGTTCTTCCCTTCAAACAATTTGGTTAGGGCATCAAACATAGCTTTAGGTGTCTTTAGGGAGGAAACTTGTGGTATGAGGTGATCCTTTATTGAATCAGCAATTATCCTCTTTTCCATAACCGACTTCTCCTTATGTAAGGCCTTAGCCTCATCTCCCTCTAGAACTGGAACCTCCTCACTGATATAGGAGTCCAACTCATTTTCTTCCAGGACCAAGGAGATCATATACTTCCAGTCTCAGAAGTTATCATCTCCCTCAATATTTTCATCAAGCTTGGTATGATGAGACATATTAACTGAGAACCTAAAATGGAAATAAAAAATATTTAGATCTTACTAGGTCAAGATGTCGGATCTGGATTTGGAGTTGAAATCCTGTAGTGTTGGTTTAGGAGCAGATTAGGGTTTTTCTTTTCTGGAGTTTTGTCCAACCAAATTCTTTGATATTGATCTCTAAACTTTGATTTTGAGGAGGAGATCAATCCAGGCCTGGGCTCACTAAAAAATTCCACTTCTGTGGAAAGCCTTGATTTTCGGCAGCAGTGTCGGGTCCAAAACTCAAAAACCTCAGAATTGGATTCTACTTCGACAGAAAGATGCGCCCTAGGGAGGAGAGTTTTTGAAACCTTATTTTTCTGAAAATATATGGAGAGAGATCCACAAATTAGGAAGCCCTAGTTCCCCCAGCTACACAATGTCTTCTTCTCAGGTTAGCTTTGATACCATGTTAGCTTTTTAACATTAAGCTAGCATTATATTAGGATCTTTTAACTGAGAGAATAAAAAGCACAAGAATCAAACACAAGAGACAATGAACATAGTGTTTTTCCTTAGGGAAACCATAAATGGAGAAAACCCTGCAACTTCCTCAGAGATAGAATCAACACCAAAAGTAAAACCCCAAAACAATAAGATGATCTCCCGACAACAGTAACATATTTCTTCCTAGCCCCAGTGTCTTCTTCTTCCTCAGATATGTGCTACAACTAGTGTGAGTGAGTGTATGATAAATAGAGAGGCTAGCTCTCTATTTATACTAATTCTTGACTTGACAAAACCCTACTAGGTCCGACTTCACTAGGTGAGTCTAACAACCTTAGTGCCCCGGAATCGCGGGGACTTTAACCCTTAACCAATAGGAAGGTTACCCACAATGACTTGACATGACTTGTTTACATTATATAACCTCCCGATAGGAACATCATGGCATGAAATGACTCAAGTACATTACAGACACATCCCAGAATAAATATCGGGGTATAATACATAACAAATACAAGTGAATACATTCCGAATTTACAATTACATCAACAATATATTCTCTTTGTTAGATGGATTTTTTTGGGTATAATAAAGTTTTAGTATCAAACAAATATCGATTGAATACTACCCTCAAAACAAAGTGGGGCACTTATGCTTATCACAATATTCCCTTCAAGATAATAAATGCTGGTGCAACCTTCCAAACGGAAACAGACATAGGCTTGTGGGTCCCTAATAGACAAATTATTTTTTGTCTACTAGGATGATGTAACAGTGTTTTCCAAAAATAGGAAAGACCACATACACTATATAGTTTAGATCTTTGATTGATGCAAGCGATATTTCATTTACTTGAATCCTAAAAATACAATATTTTTTGTGTGTGAATAAAAATTGCTTGGGATCATTATTTCAACTGGATACATTCAATACTATAGCTCAGCTCATAGTCCCACACAACAAAAAAATTGTTTATTCTTTCCTTGGAAATATTATTCTTGTGAGGAGATTCATTCCTAGTTTCGTAGAAATCGTAAAACTTCTTTAGGATATGATCAAGAAGGATGTTGTATTCAAATGGGATAAAAGGGAGACATATATATTCATTACAAATAAAGAAACAATAAAAAATTATCTCGCTTTAATGAGTCCCAATTTTGATAAGGAATTTATTCCTTATACATTCTCTTCTAACACATGTTACACAACATTGTTGACTTAGGAAAATCATGAAGGATCTAAAATATTAGTATATTTTGTTGAGATAATGTAACCACAGAAGATATTCTATTGTACTTTTATTATATTATCATTGTCTCTCCTTCTAGATATGTTTCTCCTCTGATTAGGGATGGCTTTGATGGAATTGATCATGTAAAGTATTGAGGTAAAACATCCATTGTAAGTTGGGTCAATAGTACTCACAAAATAATTATTAAAATGCATTTTTGTGTCTCCTAAGGCAAATCGTCCCCATTGGAGAGATGAAGTTGGGCATGTTGGGTTATTAGGCTTCATAGTTGATGTGTATAAATATATGAGGTTCCCTCTTTATTTGGACACATTAACAAATCAAGCAAATTCACCATAGAGAGAAAGAGGATCCCATCTCGAGGAGAGGAAGAAGTCTATCTTATTCTTAGGGTCTTACACTGTGCTTGGTTGGATTTGATATCGAGGAAGTTTTGTTGAGTTTTCTCCCACACAAGGGTTTCCTAGGATAAATATTAGTGTCTTATTTGTCTTGTTATGATTTCCATTCTTTCAATGATATTATTTTTATTGGGCATAAAACTTTTAAAAATATAAAATGGTATCAGAGCCATCTTGAAGGAAGACATTGTGCAACAATTTTTCTCGCAGTACAAGGAGTTAGGGTTTGTTATTTCAGAAAAATCCCTCATCAAATCAGTTGAAAAATAAGGATAGATAAAATATCCCTAGGAGGGTTCATCTTTCTGCGGTGGCAGAATTCAGTTCTGAATATTTTTCAATTTTTGACCTGTCACTACTGCTGGGAGGAACTAGGGCATCAGATTTTTCAAGGTTCCATCCAAAAATTCAAGAAAATAAATATATAGTCTATCTCACCTTAGATAAGCACATATTTTCCTCCATTCATCCTAGAAAGTGACCACATCTAAAAAATTAGGGTTTTCCTATCAAATCCTAGGTCATCCTGAAGCAGGTTCAAGAAACAGACCTCAAATTGGTAAGTACTATCTCCTATGCTTCTATTTGAGGTTCTCATTCATTAAAGATGATAATATTAACCAATATTGATGAAAATATTGAAGGATCAGACAATTTTAGAGTATGGAAATACATAATCATGCTCATCCTTAAATAACATGATTTAGAAGGCTACATCAAAGAAGAGGTAAAGGAACTAGACAGAGACGAAGCAAACGCCAAGCACAATAAGGTAGTAACATTTACACCATGGATGTTTATTTCCTATGATTTTTACTTTGTTTTCATTCAGTTTTCCTGAATATAGCATTTTTATATAACATAATAATATGTTAATACATGGAATCCGTAGCTTATTTTTTCATGTGTTTACTTCTCATCTCTATATTTGTGCTTGGATACACATCTGGTACATAGTCAAAATAATTTGAGTTCATAACTTATATTTGTTCTATATGTATTGTTCAAATATCACACATAGACCCATCTAGGATTGATATTTATTCAATTACTCAAATATAAAACTAAATTTCTTCAACCCCCATGTCTAAATTCCCTAGCTTTTCCCGTTAGCAATCTAGCGCATATCTTAAGGATAACACTACGCTGTTGTAGAGGAGCGAAGTGACAAATTTATCTTCCCTGGGAAATTTTATATTGATTAGATGCAATTTTTGATGTGAAAAGATATTATACTACAATTTTCATCTCCCAATTTTATTATATAATTATATCTTCTAGAAATATGGGGATTCAAGGAAATCTGTCATATCCTCTGATTCCAACCTAGTTTGAACCAAAAGAAATTATCAGAGAATCCAGTTCTCATAGGAGATATGCATCTACATATTATTTTATGAAATATAATCCATATCAAGAAATAAGCCTTGGTGTTCTTAAAGGAAAATAACCACCTTCAGCAAAAGAAGAAAGAAATCCAGTTCCTTCAATCTCAATTCCTAAATTTAAAGTTTTTGAACCTGAAGGAGGAGTTAAGTTTTAATATGAAGGAGGAGTTAAGTTTAAAAATGAGTAATATGAAGTTTCTAAACTATCTAATCCTAACACAATTTTAAGTCGAGTTAGAACTCTGATTGAATCAACATATTTTCGACTTGTAAGTTTGTAGATGCCTCCCGAACTTTTGATTTGACAAGAATCTACCTCTTTTCTTAGACCTTTCATTCTCCTTATTTGGAATAATAATAATAGGATACCTTTTTAGGTACAACACTAAAAAAATTTCCTAGGATATCTAAAAAGATCAAACAAGAAGTATTAACCTCTCAATTATCAACTCCTTAAGAAATTCCTTGTGAAGAGGGTACATCTGTATTCAAAACCTTCATCAACCATTTCGTTGTAGAGTAGTTTTAGGAAGATGTTTTAAATCCTCTGGATATTAAAACTCCTCTCCTCAAGAATATTTCCCTGTGCTGAAATACATATTCCTGTCTCACTACCATTTTCTCCTCCTAAAATTAAGGTACCAGCTTCTTCACAAACCCAAACTATATCAATAATGGTTGGTCAACCTCCTAATAAGATGGAAGCCATTTTGGCTACCGGGTATGCCCCTCTAATGTTTCCATAACCTTTGAATGCCTTACTCGGTGGTGAGTATCTAAATTACCTTCCTAGGTTCAATGGGTATATAGAAGAATATCTCAATGCTTATTACAGTTATGCCGATAATCAGGATGTCGAAAATGATGATGTTTGTATGAGATATTTTGTACAAAGTATGGATGGGGAAGTTAGTAAGTGGTTCTGGGATTTTCATGCCAATTCCATCAATGGAATTGTTGCATTGGAGGAATCCTTTATGAAACAATGGGGGGATAATAAAAACTATATATATTGCATCGCAAAGTTTGGGGAACTCAAAAGAAAATATAATGAGTCTTTGGTTGATTTCAGTAAAAGACTTAATAAAATGTACAATAAAATTATTGCTTAATTTAAACCCACAAAAACATGTGCCAAACTCACTTTTTCCAATGCATTTGATGTATATTTCTCTATATTGCTTGAACAAAGAAGGAATTTAACCCTTGTAAATATGTAGGAAGATACCTTACAAGTAGAATATAATATTATTGAAGCTAATAGACTTATAACCAAGCCTCAATATCAGGAAACTGACAAAATAAAATAGAATAAAGAAGTTGGTTCTTCAACCTTTGGTACCACGTCTCAATATTACAAGATTGATTAAATAGCAAAAATGATTAAGGATTTCAATTCAAAGTTAATGAAACTAGAGGTTGATAACAAGACTAAAAATAGACATGCATATCAAATTCCTATAGGAATCCAAATCAGATTCATAGGCCTTTTAATCCATGTTTTTTTTGAAGAAATAGAATAGAAAGTGAAGACCAAAAAATCCATCCTCCACTGCAAAATATTGTTCATGATTAAATTAACAAATTAAATGATGAATACGTTGAATACTTAGGTCTAGAGGTTCAAATCCTTGATTAAAATCAATTGGTAAGTTTTCTCACACGGGATGAATATGAACAATCTTTGATGACAGATCAGATTCAGGGAAAATTTGAGGATGCACTTCAGTTAAATCAACAGAGGAAATATTATCTTGGTTTAGGGAAGAAACCATGTTTTTAGAAGCCTTACAAGAAAGTTGCATCTCTCAAAAATCATACATCTGGTAATAAAGAAGAAAATAAACAATATCATCTTGGTATCAAAGGTAAGAATGTAGAGGTAAAGGATGTTGGAGAATTTTTGGGTTCTTTCAATCTTGAAAAAGAAATAGGAATGGTCAAGATTCCCATACCTTTGATTGAACTAGTAATTAATAAACCTTTTAAATAGTATATTATGAAAATGTTACATCCTTCTATAGACCCTCTTCCGACTGATATAGTGAACCTCCAAGATGAGAATCCGACAATTGTTTTTGGCCCACAATCGGATGTAAAAACATACTTTCCTCCTCCTTTTTATATTACCATGCTTGTTCATGACAAGATGTTACACAATTGCTTCCTTGATTCTGATGCATCCCACAGTTTAATGCCAAAGGAAGTAATGGAACCACTAGAATTGAGCATCACTAAGCCTTTTCATGACATTTATGCCTTTAATTCTAGAGATTTAAAATGTATATGAGTCATAAAATATTTGGTAGTCAACCTATCCCAACTGCCAATTGTTAGCTGGAATATTTCACCTCCTGTGGACAACAAGGTGTTCCACTGGTCTGAATGGTCCAGATCCAGAACAAATAGAAGACAGAGGTTGAAGACTCTCCCTAGACGTTGTAGATACTTGGAATACAATGCTTTGATAGTCACCCTGTGTACCTGCAATAAGCTTAACATGAAACAGATCAAAGCAACCAGAATATAATCTACTAATCTATGCTAGTGACTAAGGAATCTAACAACATATATATGAAATCAAACATCAAAAATATATGTGGGACATAAATCAACTTGCATTAAATAAATATGAAGAAGTTTACAACCAAGCCTTAGTGTTGACATGCATCTCCGTAAAACCAAGCATTCTCATCCCCATAAGCTCTGACTCTAGCTCTCTCTATGCTCTCCAATGATATGGACCAAGTGATCAATCCAATAGCATAACAATTCCTAAGAGTTCTCCTCCTCAACCATGGCCATAAGCTTGTATTTATAAGGCTAGATGGATAGGGTAGGTTGAGATATTTATGGGTGAGGTGGCCTCCAACATCCTAGGATGGGGGATCTCGAGCTCAACAGATCCACAACAGTAGGGATAAGGGATATCTTAAGGCTTATCATATAGAAGCCTCGAGAAGCTTCTCTTTTTCCCTTTTTACCCAGGGTACCGTGTTTTTCCTTCAGTCATAGAGCAGTTCTAGTAATAACCGCTTATGGACTAAGGGCCATAAGCGGTGGCACCGCTTGTGGGAAACAGAGTATGGGCACTGCGAACAAGGGTACCGCGTATGGATAAAGGGTTAAGTGTGGTGCTGGGAATTTGTATGAAAATATTGACAAATGATATGAGTTTCCACTCTAGAGGCTGGGATTCAGGGCAAGTAGGTATGTCAAATGTCTTATCACATGATGGTGACAGGATTTTGGTATAACACCAATGAAGAGAATTCTAATGGATGTAGTTGTAGTTGATATTCCTCCAAAATATGGAATGTTATTGTTGATATCTTGCACCATGAAAATGGGAGGAAAATTACAGATGGATTATTATTAAGCCACGGCTCATGTGTTTGGAAGTGAAACCAAGCGGGTCTATAGAGAGATACAATTTAAATATCTTGTAAGTGATCATCAAAATACATCCAATCATCCCTTTTGTTTCTCATGAAAGTATAGATTCATGTGCTTTTCATTTTGATGATCATATTTTAGGTTCATTACAGGTTGAGAAAGACGTCCAAAAACAACCACCTACATAAATTGAAGATACGCTTTGGATAATGTATTTTGATGATGCATATTCAAGAGAAGGTTTTGGATAAGATATTTTGTTTTTTTCTCATGTTGATGAAGTAGTTACTTTAATGTACAAACTTGAGTTTAAAGTTACAAATAATATAGCTGAATATGAAGTGTTAGTTTTGGGTTTGAGGGCAGAAAAAGAGATGAATATACAAGAATTGGAAGTATTTTTGGATTCATAGTTAATAGTTCAGCAGGTAAGAAACATTTATTAGGCTAAACAAAAGAAGATTGAGGTTTATAGGAATGAAGTGTGGGATTTGATTTAAAATAATTTCTTAGATTTTAACATTTCTTTTGTTCCCGTAAATTGTAATAAAACTGTTGATTCCTTAGTGTTAGCTTCTAGTTTTTCAAGATGCCAACTGAGCTTAATCTTAGATATGTTGTGGAAGTCACGAATAGACTGTTAGTGCTTGACAATGTTAAAAAATGGCAGGTGTTTGAGGACAATGCAAATATTGATAGATTTTTACAGTCAACTGGTGAATTTTCAGGATCTTTGATTGATTAAACACGATTGTCGGTAATGATATAATCAAACTCAAAGGTAAATTCTTACCAAAAGGTTTAGTTCCTCTACAGATATTATTTAGTAATAATTATACACTACAAAATACTTTGTCTTTTCCTGTACAGTATAACATTGTAGATTTTAATATTGGTACAAAGTCCAATCCTTAATTAATGAATCTATCCAAAGCTTTGTTTGATGAATGGAGGAAGAGATATGCAAATATAATGAAGGAGTTTGTAGATGTGTTTTCTTGGTACTATGAGGAATTAAAGACCTTTGATACAAATATTATCCAGCATAAAATACCTTTTAAACCTACTACCAAACCATTTAGATGGAAATTAAGGCAAGTTAACACAATGTTTTTACCAGTTATTGAAAAGGAATTGAAAAAGTTGCTTGATGCCAAAATTCTTGTTCCTTTGATATTTTTCACTTGGATTTCTAACCTTGTGCATATGAAAAAAAAGAATGGTGAAATAAGGTTGTGTGTTGATTTTTAGAATTTGAACAAGATCTCTCTTAAGGATAATTATCCTTTACCAAAGATGGACTGGAATTTTCAAAGAGTGGTTGGAGCACATCGCATATCCATGATAGATGGGTTCTCTAGGTATAACCAGATTGTTGTCCATGAAGAAGACAAAAAAACTACTTTTGTGACACCCTTGGGGGACATTCATGTATGACATGATTCCATTTTTCCTCATGAATGCATGAGATACCTTTCAGCGTGCTATGGATATAGCCTTTGTAGGAGAGAAAGATAAATTCATTGTTATCTACTTGGATGACATTATATTGATTTGCAATTCAAAATAAGAGCACCTCAAACATATCAAGCAAACCTTTTTGAGCTTAGGAAATATGGTCTTTCTCTCCATTCTAAAAAGTCCAACTTTGTAAATTATGCAGGAAGGTAGACTTCTTGGGCATATATTTTCTCAACATGGAGTTAAGATTGGTCTAGAAAAGGTGGAAACAATTCTGAAAATTGATCTTCCCAGGAACAAAAATGATTGCATATGATCCCAGTAGTTTTCTAAAAGATGTTTTGGTTTATCTCGACGGTAAAGGTAAGAGGAGTAAGTGGATCTCTAGATTACTTGAATACGATATTGAAATAAAAGCAACAAAATTAATAAAGTGTCAAGTTCTCGCTAAACTTCATGTTGATTCAAATTGTAAGGCACTTGGGAAAAAAATAGTTATGGATCGGTATGCTATGAATGAGATACATGGAAAGGATGAAAACCCGCAGGTTATGGATAAATATTCTGCATCATCCTAGTACAAAGATATTGTGTTTTTTTTTTAAATCTTTAGTTTCCAACTAATTTTGAGAGGAAAAAATTTAGATCTTTGAAGCTGAAATCCCCAAGGTATTGCATAGTAAATCATACTCTATTTTGGAAAGATATTGGTGGTGTATTGTTGATATGTATTTATAAGGATGGAGCTAATATGTTTACAACAAACTTACATAGTGGTTTCTATAGGGGACATAAATAATGGAATGCAAAATATTTCAAAATCCTAAGGGCATGATATTATTGGCCATCTCTATTCTTTGACATATTTTCCAAGGTTTGAGCCTATGTAAAATGTCAAAATTTTGCATGAAGATAGAAGTTGTTTCCACTACATTGAAACCCATTGTTGTTGATGCCCCTTTTTGTCAATGGAGTTTAGATTTATTGTCAAAATTCATCCCCCATATAGTGGGAAGAATAGATATATCTTGTCAGCAATGAATTTATTCACCAAGTGGGTAGAATTTATTCGAACAAGGAGAGAAACTAATAAGGTAATCATGAACTTTCTGGAGGAGTATCTTTTTTCATGCTTTGGATGTCCACGTAAGTTACAATGTGATAATTCTCCATCCTTTAAGTCAGCTGATATGGTGCATTTTTATGAGACGTATAATGTAATTATCAAACATTCTATGACTCGGTACCCACAAGGTAATGGCCTTGCAGAATCCACCAACAAAAACCTTGTTAACACCATTAAAAAATTATTGTTTGAAAAGAAAAGGACATGGGACACAAGGCTTAAATATGCACTTTGGTATGATAGGGTAAGTACTAAAAAATAATTGGTACTTCTCCTTTCCAACTTATGTATGGAACTAATGATATTTTTCCTGTTCAGCTAGGCTTGCCAGTTTTAAAATTTTTGTAGGATGAATTTGAGGAACCAAAGCTATTCAACGAAGAATTTATCAAATGATTGAAGCCCAGTAGATTAGAGAATCATTGTTGAAAAAGACTCAGAAACACCATGACTGTTAAGTTTTTAATGGTTATATCAGATCTTATAACATTTAGCATCATAACAGCATAACCATAAGCAAAATATCATTGAAAATATAGACAAGAACAACCACACAAAAGAACACAAATATTTATCTTGGGAAACCTTCATGGGAAATAAAACCCAGCAAAAATTTCTCTGTATAAGATGTATAAAAAGTAAAAGACAAGACCCCATATAGGTGCACCTACTCCAGAAAATATATTTCTCTCTCTCTCTCTCTCCTATGCGTTGAGTACAAGTAAGTGTATGTTAAAATGAGGAACATGTCTCCTCTATTTACACTCTTTCATCACTTGACATTTAACCTAACAAGTCAGCCCCATTTAACTAAGTGAGTTGAATTCACTTAGGAAGACTCAATACAATATTATATTATATTCATTAGGGTACTATTGCCCCAACTTACAATGGAGGCTTTACCTCATGACTCTATGATGAACAAATACAATAGTAACACCCCACAAGAGGAATAATAAAATCTCTCTTGGGTTACATCAGTAAAATACATGTAGAATATCCTTTCAATTTACAATATTCAACACTCCCCCTTAACGAGAAGGTTATTCTTATACTAACAACATCATCATAGAATATAGGAGACCAGAGAGATAATATATGTTAAGTTTTTAACAGTTATACCAGATCTTATAACATTTAGCATCATAACAGCATAACCATAAGCAAAAGATCATTGAAATATAGACAAGAAAAACCACACAAAAGAACACAAATATTTATCTTGGGAAACCTTCATGGGAAAGAAAACCCAACAAAACTTTCTCTGTATAAGATGTATAAAAAGTAAAGGACAAGACCCTAGATAGGTGCGCCTACTCCAACAAATATATTTCTCTCTCTCTCCTATGCATTGTGTACAAGTGAGTGTATGTTCAAATGAGGAACACATCTCCTCTATTTATACTCTTTTCATCACTTGACATTTAACCTAACAAGTCGGCCCCACTTAACTTACGTAGTTGAATTCACTTAGGAAGACTCAATACAATATTATATTATATTCATTAGGGTACTATTGCTCCAAATTACAATGGAGGCTTTACC
This sequence comes from Pseudotsuga menziesii, assembly GCA_001517045.1. Taxonomy (NCBI): domain Eukaryota; kingdom Viridiplantae; phylum Streptophyta; class Pinopsida; order Pinales; family Pinaceae; genus Pseudotsuga; species Pseudotsuga menziesii. Next base: position 699,316 of record LPNX010507130.1, on the reverse strand, counting down.
TCATGACTCTATGATGAACAAATACAATAGTAACACCTCGCTGGAGTAATAATAAAATCTCTCTTCGGTTACATCAATAAAATACATGTAGAATTGTTGATGTATATGTAACTTCGGAATGTATTCTTCTATGTACTTTATATNNNCTAGCTTAAATGTTGAAAAACTAACATGGTATCAGAGCTAACCTGAGAAGAAGACATTGTGCAGCTACAGGAACTAGGGCTTCCTATTTTGTGGATATTCTTCCACATATTTTCAGCAAAAGTATGCTAGGATGACTCTCCATTAAATGGTGCATCGTTCTGTCGATGCAGAATTCAATTTCAAGCATTTTCAGTTTCGATGTGGAAATTAGGGCTTTCTACAGAAGAGGAATTTTTGGGTGAGACCAGCATAGGATTTTTCTCCTCATAAAAACCGAAATTTAGAGACTTGGATCAGTAAATTTGGTTGGGTAAATCTCTGGGAAAGTCAAACCCTAGTTTGACCCTGAGCTAGGAGAAACCCTAAATACTAAAACTGCTAAGTTTTGGTACAGTCGCTATATTTCGAGATTGGAGAAGTATCAGAAGCTAAAATTTTCAGGGACCGCATATAACATACTGATGAACACTGTGTCCAAAGGGCATCCTCGGATTCGCTATATTCTTGGAGATATGATATCTCCAAGTTAGGGTTCCAGCCTCTTCCAGAATTCATCCCTAAACAGGACACCTGGGGAGATATGCTATATCTTAGGCTACAGGGGTCCAAATGGAATTCCTGAAGATTTTCCAGAAAGGGCACGGACTGTAATTTATATGGTATGAATTTTAGACTCAGAAGATGAACCAGTGACATGTGGCAGGCCGTACAACTTCACTGTTCTGAACAGTCCTGTAACAGGTCACCTTGGGAAAAAGATCATAAATACCAAATTGTGAAACCAATTTTGATGAAACCTATGGTGTTGGATCAGGGACATGCGAGGTTAACTCAGTGAGAAATTTCAGACACAGAGGATCAGCAATTTCGGAGATATCATAGAAACAGTAGCAGGAATTTCTGCAGAAGAAATCAGAAAATTAGGGCTTCCTGTTCTGGGAGTTTCCCTTCACTGTTTTCAGAAAAGGAGTACATTGGATAGCTCCATTTGAAGAGATATATCTGTTAATCCAATAAGATA